>CAWUFW010015785.1:0-115000 GCA_963921515.1 Calotriton arnoldi | reverse complement strand
TCCTGCAAGCCGGCCCGGGGTCTGGGTGCTGGGGACAGAGGGTCCACCGGGGCCCGGGGAGGCTCACCCCCCCCATCCCCCCGGCCTGGCCGGGTGTTGGAAGCAGGGACCGGGCCCGGGGCTTGAGCTCCGTCCGGCAGGCCATGGGGTGCTGGAGCCCCCCAGCGGAGGGTCCGGGTGCTGGGGACAGAGGGTCCACCGGGGCCCAGGGAGTCTCTCTCCAGCCTGGCTGGGTGTCAGAAGCAGGGACCGGGCCTGGGGCTTGAGCTCCGCCCGGCGGGCCCCGGGGAATGGGAGCCCCCGGTCCTGCAAGCCAGCCCAGAGTCTGGGTGCTGGGAACAGAGTTTCCATCGAGGCCCGGTGAGGCTCTCCCCGTCCTGGCCTAGGGTTCGGAAGCTGGGACTGGGTCCGGGCCCGGGGCTTGAGCTCCGTCCGGCGGGCCCTGGGGTGCGGGAGCCCCCCATCCTGCAAGCCAGGCCAGGGTCTGGGCGCTGGGCACGGGGGGGTCCATCGGGGCCCGGGGTGGCTCTCCCAGGCCTGGCCTAGTGTTGGGAAGCTGGGACTGGGACTGGGACCTGGGCCCAGGGCTTGAGCTCCGTCCGGCAGGCCCTGGGGTGCGGGAGACCCCCGTCCGGCAAGCAGGCCGAGTGTCGGGTGGCTGGGGACAGGAGTGGTTCCACCCGGGGCCCAGGGAGTCTCTCTCCAGCCTGGCTGGGTGTCAGAAGCAGGGACCGGGCCTGGGGCTTGAGCTCCGTCCGGCGGGCCCCGGGGTACGGGAGCCCCCCGTCCTGCAAGCCGGCCGAGGGTCCAGGCGCTGGGCACGGGGGTCCATCGGGACCCGGGGAGGCTATCAGGGCGAAAGCTCGGGGCGGGCAGATTGGCATCCTTTCGGTCCCGGCCATCTGGTCGCATCTATCCCCTCGGCCATCTGGTTGCACGCAATGCTTTCCAATGGGGCGACCAGATGGCCGGACCGGCCTGGAAGTCCCGATGAGGGCTCATTTGCCTCCCCGATCCCAGCCAGGGCTCCAGGAGGTCGGGTACGTTCGCGCCTTGGGTCCCCTCTGTCACCCTGTGCGCACGGATTACAAGAAAGGGGGTGTTTTTCCTCCGGATTACTAGGGACAGGGTACTCCGGGACACCCCTCCCGGGACAGGAGGTTCCCAGCCGGGGACCAGATGGGCTGGGCCCGGGGACCACCTCCCCAGCGTCCGGGCTCCCTCCTCTGGCCCGCAGCGTGGCAAAGTGCCCGGGACGGGCTCCACGGGTCCTGGGCAGTCCTCCCCGGGAGTCTGGGCCCCGAGAGCTCCTGCGGGCCTCCCTGTTCCCAAGGCCCGGCCGGGGTCCCCGAGCCCTCGGGAAGCGGAGCCCCCGAGCCCTGCAAGGGCAGGCGGGTCCCGATGAGGGCTCATTTGCCTCCCGATCCCAGCCAGGGCTCCAGGAGGTCGGGTACGTTCGCGCCTTGGGTCCCCTCTGTCACCCTGTGCGCACGGTTGACAAGAAAGGGGGTGTTTTTCCTCCGGATTACTAGGGACAGGGTACTCCGGGACACCCCTCCCGGGACTGGAGGTTCCCAGCCGGGGACCAGCCGGGCTGGGCCCGGGGACCACCTCCCCAGCGTCCGGGGCTCCCTCCTCCGGCCCGCGGCGTGGCAAAGTGCCCGGGACGGGCTCCACGGGTCCTGGGCAGTCCTCCCCCGGGGAGTCTGGGCCCCGAGAGCTGCTGCGGGCCTCCCTGTTCCCAAGGCCCGGCCGGGGTCCCCGAGCCCCCGGGAAGCGGAGCCCCCGAGCCCTGCAAGGGCAGGCGGGTCCCGATGAGGGCTCATTTGCCTCCCCGATCCCAGCCAGGGCTCCAGGAGGTCGGGTACGTTCGCGCCTTGGGTCCCCTCTGTCACCCTGTGCGCACGGTTGACAAGAAAGGGGGTGTTTTTCCTCCGGATTACTAGGGACAGGGTACTCCGGGACACCCCTCCCGGGACTGGAGGTTCCCAGCCGGGGACCAGCCGGGCTGGGCCCGGGGACCACCTCCCCAGCGTCCGGGGCTCCCTCCTCCGGCCCGCGGCGTGGCAAAGTGCCCGGGACGGGCTCCACGGGTCCTGGGCAGTCCTCCCCGGGGAGTCTGGGCCCCGAGAGCTGCTGCGGGCCTCCCTGTTCCCAAGGCCCGGCCGGGGTCCCCGAGCCCCGGGAAGCGGAGCCCCGAGCCCTGCAAGGGCAGGCGGGTCCCGATGAGGGCTCATTTGCCTCCCCGATCCCAGCCAGGGCTCCAGGAGGTCGGGTACGTTCACGCCTTGGGTCCCCTCTGTCACCCTGTGCGCACGGTTGACAAGAAAGGGGGTGTTTTTCCTCCGGATTACTAGGGACAGGGTACTCCGGGACACCCCTCCCGGGACTGGAGGTTCCCAGCCGGGGACCAGCCGGGCTGGGCCCGGGGACCACCTCCCCAGCGTCCGGGGCTCCCTCCTCCGGCCCGCGGCGTGGCAAAGTGCCCGGGACGGGCTCCACGGGTCCTGGGCAGTCCTCCCCGGGGAGTCTGGGCCCCGAGAGCTGCTGCGGGCCTCCCTGTTCCCAAGGCCCGGCCGGGGTCCCCGAGCCCCCGGGAAGCGGAGCCCCCGAGCCCTGCAAGGGCAGGCGGGTCCCGATGAGGGCTCATTTGCCTCCCCGATCCCAGCCAGGGCTCCAGGAGGTCGGGTACGTTCGCGCCTTGGGTCCCCTCTGTCACCCTGTGCGCACGGTTGACAAGAAAGGGGGGTGTTTTTCCTCCGGATTACTAGGGACAGGGTACTCCGGGACACCCCTCCCGGGACTGGAGGTTCCCAGCCGGGGACCAGCCGGGCTGGGCCCGGGGACCACCTCCCCAGCGTCCGGGGCTCCCTCCTCCGGCCCGCGGCGTGGCAAAGTGCCCGGGACGGGCTCCACGGGTCCTGGGCAGTCCTCCCCCGGGGAGTCTGGGCCCCGAGAGCTGCTGCGGGCCTCCCTGTTCCCAAGGCCCGGCCGGGGTCCCCGAGCCCCCGGGAAGCAGAGCCCCCGAGCCCTGCAAGGGCAGGCGGGTCCCGATGAGGGCTCATTTGCCTCCCCGATCCCAGCCAGGGCTCCAGGAGGTCGGGTACGTTTGCGCCTTGGGTCCCCTCTGTCACCCTGTGCGCACGGTTGACAAGAAAGGGGGTGTTTTTCCTCCGGATTACTAGGGACAGGGTACCCCGGGACACCCCTCCCGGGACTGGAGGTTCCTAGCCGGGGACCAGCCGGGCTGGGCCCGGGGACCACCTCCCCAGCGTCCGGGGCTCCCTCCTCCGGCCCGCGGCGTGGCAAAGTGCCCGGGACGGGCTCCACGGGTCCTGGGCAGTCCTCCCCCGGGGAGTCTGGGCCCCGAGAGCTGCTGCGGGCCTCCCTGTTCCCAAGGCCCGGCCGGGGTCCCCGAGCCCTCGGGAAGCGGAGCCCCGAGCCCTGCAAGGGCAGGCGGGTCCCGATGAGGGCTCATTTGCCTCCCGATCCCAGCCAGGGCTCCAGGAGGTCGGGTACGTTCGCGCCTTGGGTCCCCTCTGTCACCCTGTGCGCACGGTTGACAAGAAAGGGGGGTGTTTTTCCTCCGGATTACTAGGGACAGGGTACTCCGGGACACCCCTCCCGGGACTGGAGGTTCCCAGCCGGGGACCAGCCGGGCTGGGCCCGGGGACCACCTCCCCAGCGTCCGGGGCTCCCTCCTCCGGCCCGCGGCGTGGCAAAGTGCCCGGGACGGGCTCCACGGGTCCTGGGCAGTCCTCCCCGGGGAGTCTGGGCCCCGAGAGCTGCTGCGGGCCTCCCTGTTCCCAAGGCCCGGCCGGGGTCCCCGAGCCCCGGGAAGCGGAGCCCCCGAGCCCTGCAAGGGCAGGCGGGTCCCGATGAGGGCTCATTTGCCTCCCGATCCCAGCCAGGGCTCCAGGAGGTCGGGTACGTTCGCGCCTTGGGTCCCCTCTGTCACCCTGTGCGCACGGTTGACAAGAAAGGGGGTGTTTTTCCTCCGGATTACTAGGGACAGGGTACTCCGGGACACCCCTCCCGGGACTGGAGGTTCCCAGCCGGGGACCAGCCGGGCTGGGCCCGGGGACCACCTCCCCAGCGTCCGGGGCTCCCTCCTCCGGCCCGCGGCGTGGCAAAGTGCCCGGGACGGGCTCCACGGGTCCTGGGCAGTCCTCCCCCGGGGAGTCTGGGCCCCGAGAGCTGCTGCGGGCCTCCCTGTTCCCAAGGCCCGGCCGGGGTCCCCGAGCCCCCGGGAAGCGGAGCCCCCGAGCCCTGCAAGGGCAGGCGGGTCCCGATGAGGGCTCATTTGCCTCCCGATCCCAGCCAGGGCTCCAGGAGGTCGGGTACGTTCACGCCTTGGGTCCCCTCTGTCACCCTGTGCGCACGGTTGACAAGAAAGGGGGGTGTTTTCCTCCGGATTACTAGGGACAGGGTACTCCGGGACACCCCTCCCGGGACTGGAGGTTCCCAGCCGGGGACCAGCCGGGCTGGGCCCGGGGACCACCTCCCCAGCGTCCGGGGCTCCCTCCTCCGGCCCGCGGCGTGGCAAAGTGCCCGGGACGGGCTCCACGGGTCCTGGGCAGTCCTCCCCCGGGGAGTCTGGGCCCCGAGAGCTGCTGCGGGCCTCCCTGTTCCCAAGGCCCGGCCGGGGTCCCCGAGCCCCGGGAAGCGGAGCCCCCGAGCCCTGCAAGGGCAGGCGGGTCCCGATGAGGGCTCATTTGCCTCCCGATCCCAGCCAGGGCTCCAGGAGGTCGGGTACGTTCGCGCCTTGGGTCCCCTCTGTCACCCTGTGCGCACGGTTGACAAGAAAGGGGGTGTTTTTCCTCCGGATTACTAGGGACAGGGTACTCCGGGACACCCCTCCCGGGACTGGAGGTTCCCAGCCGGGGACCAGCCGGGCTGGGCCCGGGGACCACCTCCCCAGCGTCCGGGGCTCCCTCCTCCGGCCCGCGGCGTGGCAAAGTGCCCGGGACGGGCTCCACGGGTCCTGGGCAGTCCTCCCCGGGGAGTCTGGGCCCCGAGAGCTGCTGCGGGCCTCCCTGTTCCCAAGGCCCGGCCGGGGTCCCCGAGCCCCCGGGAAGCAGAGCCCCCGAGCCCTGCAAGGGCAGGCGGGTCCCGATGAGGGCTCATTTGCCTCCCCGATCCCAGCCAGGGCTCCAGGAGGTCGGGTACGTTTGCGCCTTGGGTCCCCTCTGTCACCCTGTGCGCACGGTTGACAAGAAAGGGGGTGTTTTTCCTCCGGATTACTAGGGACAGGGTACCCCGGGACACCCCTCCCGGGACTGGAGGTTCCTAGCCGGGGACCAGCCGGGCTGGGCCCGGGGACCACCTCCCCAGCGTCCGGGGCTCCCTCCTCCGGCCCGCGGCGTGGCAAAGTGCCCGGGACGGGCTCCACGGGTCCTGGGCAGTCCTCCCCCGGGGAGTCTGGGCCCCGAGAGCTGCTGCGGGCCTCCCTGTTCCCAAGGCCCGGCCGGGGTCCCCGAGCCCCCGGAAGCGGAGCCCCCGAGCCCTGCAAGGGCAGGCTCCCCCTGGCTTGGCTGGGTTCAGGAGCTATGTCCGGGGCCGCGGGGAGGGTGGCCTCCCCACCCCGGGCTCCGTCCTAGGTCCTGCCGCATGGCAGGGTGCCCGGGACGGGGTCCCGTGGGACCGGGGAGGCTTCCCCTGCGCCCCTGGGCCCGGGAGCCCCGGCTGGGTCCAGGGGCCCCTCTGGGCCCCGGGTCGGGTGCTCCAGCCCTGGGCCCCGTCCCCGGCCTGCTGCTATGCCAAAGGTCCGAGACGGGGTTCCATCGTGCCTGGGGAGCCCCCCTGGCTTGGCTGGGTTCAGGAGCTCCGTCCGGGGCCCCAGGGAGGGTGGCCTTCCCACCCCGGGCTCCGTCCTAGGTCCTGCCGCATGGCAGGGTGCCCGGGACGGGGTCCCGTGGGACCGGGGAGGCTTCCCCTGCGCCCCTGGGCCCGGGAGCCCCGGCTGGGTCCAGGGGCCCCTCTGGGCCCCGGGTCGGGTGCTCCAGCCCAGGGCCCCGTCCCCGGTCTGCTGCTATGCCAAAGGTCCGAGACGGGGTTCCGTCGTGCCTGAGGAGCCCCCCTGGCTTGGCTGGGTTCAGGAGCTCCGTCCGGGGCCCCGGGAGGGTGGCCTCCCCACCCCGGGCTCCGTCCTCGGTCCTGCCGCGTGGCAGGGTGCCCGGGGTGGCTTCCCTGCGCCCCTGGGCCCGGGAGCCCCGGCTGGGTCCAGGGGCCCCGGCTGGGTCCAGGGGCCCCGTCGGTCCCCGGGTCGGGTGCTCCGGCCCTGGGCCCCGTCCTCCGGCCTGCTGCTCCACCAAGGGCCCAGGACAGGGGTCCGTTGGTCCCGTGCAGGCCTCCCCTGCTTGTGAAGGTGTCCGCGGGCCCCGGGTCGGAGGGCCTGTCGGGTCCCCCTCGCAGCCTCCATGGCTGGGGCCCAGCTGGGGCCCTGGGCCTCCGGCCCCCCATGCCCCGGCGCCCGCTCACTCTTTCGTTGGGGGCACAGAGCAGCCAGATGGCTCCCCTTTCCCCTCGGCCATCTGGTCGCCCCTTTCCCCTCGGCCATCTGGTCTCCCACAATGCTTTCCTATGGGGCGACCAGATGGCCGGGCTTCCCTGGAAGTCCCGATGAGGGCTCATTTGCCTCCCGATCCCAGCCAGGGCTCCAGGAGGTCGGGTACGTTCGCGCCTTGGGTCCCCCTGTCACCCTGTGCGCACGGATTACAAGAAAGGGGGGTGTTTTCCTCCGGATTACTAGGGACAGGGTACTCCGGGACACCCCTCCCAGGCGGGAGGTTCACAGCCGTCGACCAGATGGGCTGGGCCCGGACAACACCGCCCCAGCGGCCATCCCTGGGGCCTCCCTGGGGCTTGAGCTCCGTCCGGCGGGCCATGGGGTGCGGGAGCCCCACCGTCATGCAAGCCAGCCGAGGGTCTGGGCGTTCATCGGGGCCAAGGGAGGCTCTATCCGGCCTGGCTAGGGTTCGGAAGCAGGGACCGGGCCCAGGGCTTGAGCTCTGTCCGGCAGGCCATGGGGTGCTGGAGCCCCCCCGTCCTGCAAGCCGGCCAAGGGTCTGGGTGCTGGGGACAGAGGGTCCATCGGGGCCCGGGGAGGCTCCCCCCGGCCTGGCTGGGTGTTGAAAACAGGGACCGGGCCCGGGGCTTGAGCTCCGTCCGGCGGGCCATGGGGTGCGGGAGCCCCCCCCGTCCTGCAAGCCAGCCGAGGGTCTGGGTGCTGGGGACCTGGGTCCACCGGGGCCCGGGGAGGCTCTCTCCAGCCTGGCTGGGTGTCAGAAGCAGGGACAGGGCCTGGGGCTTGAGCTCCGTCCGGCGGGCCCCGGGGTGCGGGAGCCCCCGTACTGCAAGCCAGCCGAGGGTCCGGGCGCTGGGGACGGGGGGTCCACCGGGGCCCAGGGAGGCTCTCTCCAGCCTGGCTGGGTGTCAGAAGCAGGGACAGGGCCTGGGGCTTGAGCTCCGTCCTGGGGCTTGAGCTCCGTCCGGCGGGGCCCGGGGTATGGGATCCCCCCATCCTGCAAGCCAGCCCAGGGTCCGGGCGCTGGGCACGGGGGTCAATCGGGACCCGGGGAGGCTCTCCCAGGCCTGGCATAGTGTTCGGAAGCTGGGACTGGGACTGGGACCTGGGCCTGGGGCTTGAGCTCCGTCTGGCAGGCCCTGGGGTGCGGGAGCCCCCCGTCCGGCAAGCAGGCCGAGTGTCCGGTGGCTGGGGACAGGAGTGGTTCCACCCGAGGCCCGGGGAGGCTCTCCCCGGCCTGGCTAGGGTTCGGAAGCTGGGACCGGGCCGGGGCTCGTGCTCTGTCCGGCGGGCCCCGGGGTGCGGGAGCTCCCCGTACTGCAAGCCAGCCGAGGCTCCGGGCGCTGGGGATGGGGGGTCCACCGGGGCCCAGGGAGGCTCTCTCCAGCCTGGCTGGGTGTCAGAAGCAGGGACAGGGCCTGGGGCTTGAGCTCCGTCCGGCGGGGCCCGGTGTACGGGAGCCCCCCATCCTGCAAGCCAGCCCAGGGTCCGGGCGCTGGGCACGAGGGTCCATCGGGGCCCGGGAGGCTCTCCCAGGCCTGGCATAGTGTTCGGAAGCTGGGACTGGGACCTGGGCCTGGGGCTTGAGCTCCGTCTGGCAGGCCCTGGGGTGCGGGAGCCCCCGTCCGGCAAGCGGGCCGAGTGTCCGGTGGCTGGGGACAGGAGTGGTTCCACCCGAGGCCCGGGAGGCTCTCCCCGGCCTGGCTAGGGTTCGGAAGCTGGGACCGGGCCCGGGGCTCGTGCTCCGTCCGGCGGGCCCCGGGGTGCGGGAGCTCCCCGTGCTGCAAGCCAGCCGAGGCTCCGGGCGCTGGGGACGGGGGGTCCACCGGGGCCCAGGGAGGCTCTCTCCAGCCTGGCTGGGTGTCAGAAGCAGGGACAGGGCCTGGGGCTTGAGCTCCGTCCGGCGGGGCCCGGGGTACGGGAGCCCCCCATCCTGCAAGCCAGCCCAGGGTCCGGGCGCTGGGCACGGGGGTCCATCGGGCCCGGGGAGGCTCTCCCAGGCCTGGCATAGTGTTCGGAAGCTGGGACTGGGACTGGGACCTGGGCCTGGGGCTTGAGCTCCGTCTGGCAGTCCCTGGGGTGCGGGAGCCCCCCGTCCGGCAAGCAGGCCGAGTGTCCGGTGGCTGGGAACAGGAGTGGTTCCACCCGAGGCCCGGGGAGGCTCTCCCCGGCCTGGCTAGGGTTCGGAAGCTGGGACCGGGCCCGGGGCTCGTGCTCCGTCCGGCGGGTCCCGGGGTGCGGGAGCCCCCCGTACTGCAAGCCAGCCGAGGGTCCGGGCGCTGGGGACGGGGGTCCACCAGGGCCCGGGAGGCTCTCCCGGCCTGGCTGCTTTCAGAAGCAGGGACCGGGCCGTGGAGCGGGGGTGGCTGGCTTTATCCGCTACGCTGGCGGAGCGGAGTTTTCTGCCCACCCCTAGTCCTTACAAGAGGCGGCAGAGGGTAACGATGAGAGAATGTTTTGGAAGATAATTAATTCCTCACCATTGAGCAAAGAAATGTCCCCCAAAATCGAGAGTGCAATTTTAGAGGAAGAATGGATTGAGAAATTTGCTGGTATTTATTCTGCACCCGATAAAACCAACCCACAAAACCAGGGACTAATGATAAACGATAATGAAACTCAGTCCCTAACCTCTGCCATTTGCCCTTTCTCTCAGGAGGAAGTCCTCAGAGCAATTCAATCCAGTATGGACAGGAAAGCACCAGGGCCAGATTCAATCCCGATTGATCTATATAAAGATAATGTACTTCTATCGGGAACCCTACTTACGCAGGTATTGAGGGCTTCTTGTTTAGCAGGCTTCCTCCCGTCAGGGGGAGAGTCAATCATAGTACCGATTTCGGCCGATCTCCTTGATTGACTCCCTGGTGAAAATAGCAGGACGTATAATTCTAGAGAGATTACAGTCCTGGGCAGAAAGTAATGGGAAACTTACAGACCTGCAATATGGGTTTAGATCTGGGGTGGGGACAATTGAGCAGAGTCTTAATTTGAACATGCTCATTGGAAAATATGTAAGAATCATGAAGGGGACCCTATACTTAGCTTTCGTCGACCTTACATCGGCGTTTGACTGTGTAATACATGCAAGGTTGTGGGCTAAGCTGAAAGAAATGGGGGTAGATGGGCCGTTCATCAGTTTCTTACGGGATTTATACAGAGTATGCAGAGTCAAGATAAGGTACGTGGCTGGAGGAGAGTGTACCAGGGGCTTTGACGTGGAGAGAGGGGTAAGACAGGAGTGTGTCTTGGCCCCCTTCCTCTTTTCACTTTATATAAACAGTGTGGGGGAGGAGCTTGTGGCCACTGCTAAAGATCTTCCACAAATAGGCACACGCCCCGTCCCGGTCCTCCTTTATGCCGATGGCGCGGTATTAATGGCACGTACTCTATTGGCCCCACAGTCGTTACTTACAAACTTTGTCAAATATATGAGTGGTCTGGGACTCCAAGTTAACCAATCGAAAACCTTCATTATGAAGTGTGGAAAGAACAAAGCGAGATGCAGAAATTTACTGATAAATGGAGCCAAGATTGATTTTACCAACACCTTTTCTTATTTTGGAGTACTATTTGACAAAGACGGGTCATGGAATAACGCAATTGAAAACAGAAACACCCTGTTCAGTAGGGCATGTTGGGCCATTAGAGGCTTCACAAGCAGACTAGGCATGAATCCCCCAGAAATGATGATGAAAATATATAATGCAAAATGCACTAGTATAGCACTTTATGGGGCGGGCATATGGGGGCACAAGAGATGCGCTGAGTTGCAAGCAACAGAAAATAACTTTTTAGATATCTTTTAGCTATTCCAAAAAGCACCTCAGCTTATGTAATGCATGCTGAACTTGGCGCCCCATTTCTTACCGACTTAATTAAAATACAACCAATATTGTGGCACAAAATATGGACGTCAGACTACACAGATTTTAATCGAGCGATAATTACTGATTGTTTAAAATCAAGCGTATATAGGTCTATACCATGGTTGACGTATGTCCAGCAGTTTTTTGGTGATATGGCCCATCCAGAGTATTTTGACAAACCAGAGACACTAGTGACCATTAGTAGAAAGACACTGAAAACAGAGGCAGTGGCTCACCTGGAAAAGCTTAGCTTGACAATCGAAATCCCAAAACCTTCCGTTCTACACAATCAAATGATATTAACGACTTTTTATATGCAGCCTTATCTTAAATCTGTTTTAAATTCACGTCATAGGTTTGTGCTCACACGCCTAAGATTGGACATATACCACAGATTATGTACTTTTCCCAAAATGAATGACTGGTCACGAGACCTGGTAAATTGTCTGTGCGATGGTAGGATGCGCCAGAACACTGTGCACGTGGTTCTTTTGTGTACATTTTATTCTAAGTATAGGAAGCGGTATATCTTTCCAAAATTTCAAACAATGTCGCCCCGCATATTTGTACTTGCAGTCATTGCCTACACTAGAGATTTGCTGCAGTATGTCATCTTTTCTATGGGCAGTGTTTTATGCTAGAAAGAAACTGACAATAGGCACCACATAGAGTACAAGTATGGGAATATATACCAATGAGACATGATCACTAAGATTACAGGGACCTACTAAACCGGGACGTGGGAATCGAGGAACATTGTACAAAAGCATTTTAACCACTTTTAGGATTTATATAATTGCACAATAGAACTCAATGTAGTAATGGTCTTTTTTCAATATTGTTCTTTTGCCCATAACCCTTTAATATGTATCTGAATGAATTTAACTAGTTGCCTTTTTAACATTTAGTTTTTATGATGATATCGCATCTTAACCAGTGTGCAATGAAGTGAAATGAACTTGATGTGTGCTGTTTTTTATCTGTGTAAATGCTTTTATGGACATTTTTGTAATGGCTCCGAATAAAGCAATATATGACCATGGGTAGTAGAGTTGGGGTCGTTGGTTTTGTTGAGGTGGAAGTTCAGGTCTCCGATGAGTATGTAGTCCATGGAGGCGATGGCGTGGGGTGCGATGAGGTCGGTGATGGTGTTGGCGAAGCGGTCCAGGGGTCTGGGGGGTCTGTAGGCGAGTGCGTTGCAGACTGTGGATTTGGGGCTGGTCTGGACTTGGAAGTGCAGGTCTTTGGCGGCGGGTAAGGTGTTGCTGGAGGTGGAGAGGCAGAGGGAGTTTTTGTGCGCGATGGCGAGGACTCCTCCTGGGTGGTTGGGGCGGTCCTCCCTCTAGATCTTGTATCCGTCCGGGATTGCGAGGGCGATGTCTGGGGCAGAGGAGGTGGTGGTCCAGGTGTCCGTAAAGAAGGCGATGTCGGGTGAGAGTGTGTCCCAGTGGTTCCAGATTTCCATGGCGTGTCTGTGCAGGGAGCGCATGGTGAGGAGGATGCATCTTAGGGCGTTGGCGGTGTTAGCGGCCGTTGCGGTGGTGAAGGTCTGGCGGCAGTGGCGGCAGGAGAACTGGCCGTGGGTCGTGTTCAGTGTGGCCTGTTGGCAATTGTACTTTCTTTCGGGGTTGAGTGCGAGGACGGCGGATGAGTCATAGTGGTAGAAGTTAGGAGATCCAGGGTCCCTGGCGCTGGTCGTGGTCGTGTCGCAGATGTGCGCAGACGGGCTTGCCTTTTGCGCGCCTTCGTTGCGCCAGCGGCGCAAACGCACAGCTGCCATAAAATAGGGTAGGGTGGAGGGACGAGCAGCTGGGAGGCAATGTAATTTGCATTGATGCTGGTCAATTGTCTGAAGCTACACATGACAAACCCGAATTACCTAAGTAGCACAAATCACACACCCAAAAATAGAAACTCTGCAAACACAGTAGGCACAAATACTAATGGACACATCTCTCCATTATATTTCACAGGTGATCAAGGCTATGCACTCTCTCCATGGCTGATGACACCCCTCAGAGCCACAAACACCCAGGCACAGAGACAGTACAATGTTGCCCTTGGACGCACCAGGTCCATTGTGGAGAGAACATTTGGCGTGCTTAAGTCACGGTTCCAGTGCCTCGACATCTCAGGCGGCAGACTGCTGTAGAGCCCTGAACTAGTGTGCAAGATCATCGTGGCATGTTGTGTGCTGCATGTGAGAAGTTGGCCTGGTATATGCTGTCCACTAGTTATAGTGGGCACCTTGCACCAGTCCAAACGACCTTTATTGATGAAAGGTTTAAAGACAACCTTTATTGAAAGCTATCCTAGTGGTAGCTATGGAGAGCAGCCTTCAGGCTAAGTCTTGAAGGAGTGTTAAGCTGTTTGTTTTACCAGTCTATAATCTCATGAATGACCAAATGAAAGGAGAACCACACCAGGTATATATATAAAATATATGTATTTATTACTAAACACTACCCAATAGTCTCTATCAGGCTAGAGGTCAAAGTACACAAGTTACAAGTCAAATCACACAGTAAATCAGCACAATATACGATTAGCCCTAGGGGTGTACCAAACCATATATTAAGAAAGTGGTATAAGAATCACAACTTAAGTAGACACAAGGCCTAGAGCCTGTAGAATCGCTGGGACCCCAAGGAACCACCCAAGGTAGTGACACAGGGGACCCACGGGGGCTGTGTGCAGTGTGTGAACACAGCCGCGAGCTCCGTTATCGTCTATGGGAAAGTCGCGGTTAGCGTTTTAGAGATTAAGAACACTTAGAAATGGACTAGGACCAAACCCTCTTGGACTTAGACAGTTCTAGGGTCAACACCCACGGGAGCACCAGAGTACTCGAGTTACCTCACCCATGGAAGCCGGGTGCATAGGTGTCAAATGGTGTCGGGTCGCGTCGTCGATTTCAATGGCAGCCTGCGGAGAAGTGCTGCTGCCGGGAAGATGCGAAGTGTCCGAAGAGATCCAAGCCTGGATCGGAGTTGAGAAGAACCTGAAAGCAGAGGGGACAGAGTCTGGGTCACTTGCCAGTGACCAGGGGCACGATAGTCGAATGCCCACCGATGTCGGGTGTTTCAGGTGAAAGAGGTGAAGCTTGACTCTTCAGCCACGTGGCCCGGGAGGTGTCGACGATGTCCAGGAGCTGGATTCGAGCTGTCCCATGAAGGATGTCGAGTGCTGCAGCGTTGGTGTCCGGATTGAACACAACAAGCCTTGGCAACAGCAACCCATGCAGAAAGGAGAAAGATGCTTCGGGGCAGTCCAGCAAGGTCTGAGGGACTCACCACGCAGTGGGGAGTCAGGGCACGTCTGGAGCAACCAGGAAAGCCCAAGGAAAATCAGAGTTACCTTCACAGGGACCCACCAGTCGACGGCCAAGGGATTGCAAAGGAGCCCCAAGCGGAAATCCAGGAAGGCGGCCCACGGAACACTCGTGGAGTGTAGGCTCACAATCTTCAACGCAAATGGTGCTTGGGGCCTGGGCTACAAGTAACCCAAAGCAGGACTTCAAAAGTCGTCGAGAAGTCAATGCACTAGCAAATGTGCACGGTGACCAGGAGTTCCGGTTCCACGCTACTCAGGAGGGCTGTGGGTCTCAGCTATGCTGGGGACTTGGGTCGGCCTCTGAGATGTCTGGAAATCCTCTTCCTGGGCTGCAAGTACTTCGGAGTCCGGCAGGAGCTTCGGAGATGCAGACCGGCAAATGCTTTGTTGGTGCCTGCCAAGCAGGGGAGTCACTCCTTGACCCCAAGGGAGATTTCTTCAGTCCTCTAGTCTTGAGTAGAGCGTCGAAGTTCCAGGATTCAGCTTCAGAGTTTCGTCCAGGGATATCTAAAGTCCTGTTGCCAACTAAAGGAAGGGGTTGGACTAACTCTGGGGACCCACCTGTGGGAGGGTTTGGAAAGAGGGGTGGCTACACCCATTTCCTTTGTCCAGTTTCGCGCCAGAGCAGGGGCTGGTAGCCCCTGCAACCGGTTTGAACTGGGTATGCACGAGGACACCAAATGTGCCCCCAGTGCAGGACTTCAAAGCACTCTTGGAGTGCACCCACCCAGCCCCAATACACTAAAGCCTGTCTGGGAGGTGGTTACACCTCCCTGTGACAGGAAACCTATTGTCCAGGCCTCCCCTGCCGGAGTTTCGGTCAGCAGCAGGAGGCCAGACTCGTGTCTGTGGCTGCAGCATCCATTTTGTGATGCCAGGGCTCTTTAAGGTTTCTACCGGGTATACTGGTGGGGACATGTCTCTCCCTCTAGAAGGGTGGAATTCTACCCCGCCGCCAGGACTGGCGAGGGGTAGGATTCCAAGGTGTTTGACACCAAACACGACATGTTTCTGTGCAGCCAGTCCAAAGTTAGCATTTACCGCAAGGTTATAATGCACTTAAGAGTATATGGTCAGGCTGCACCACAGACAACCCCGGAGGATATATTCCGAAGGCTGCAGGGGTGCTCTGCTCATGCAGGGGCACCCTCTCACATATAACCAAGCACCCGGCCTTCAGGATTGATAAGGCCTGCCATAGGTGTGACTGATAGGTTTCTATGTGCAGTGATAGGTGAGATATAGTGAACCTATATCTCTGTAAGGGGTGCAGGCACCACCTCACTCAGGCTGCAGTAGCATTCCTGTGGTGTCATTTTGGATGGCCTTCCAGGGGTGGCACAATACATGCTTCAGCCCCTGGTAGGCCTCTGGGGTACCTATGCCCTGGGTACATAGTATACTATATACTAGGGACTTATAAGGGCACTCCAGAATCCAATCTGGGATGTACCTAAAGTACATGGAATCAATTTAGAGAGGAAGCAGCTAGGCTGGGGTCCTGGATAGCAGGGCCCCAGCCAGACTAAAGTCGAAAAACAGAGTAACATCAGCAAAAAGTGGGGTTAACCATAAGAGGCAGATCCTACTCTCCTACACTGCACAACATATGTGTCCGCACCAATGCACCATGGATTGAAGTGCCGGATGAACCAGACAATCCTGAGGATGACCAAGAAGATGAGGCTGATGCTGCACACACCCCAGGGACAGAATTATCAACAATATCTTCACATAAGCACGTCAAAATATGACATCCCTTTTTAGGTCGAGCATTCGAGACCTCTTGTATACTTTAGTATATACTTATATGTGTTTGTACTTTGTGGGCTCTGGAGATCAGCCCTAGGACTTGTCTGCTTCCGCTTAGGGACTTTTTTTTCTGTTTAACTGCCTCTATTTAACTGTCTTAATAGAAAACGATCAGCAGAGGTCAGTAAAATACCAGAATTGCTTTCTGCTGAGGGACTTTCTTTTTTTAATTTTTCTGGCAACTGCCTCTATTTACCTTTCTTGATAGAAAACGACCAGCAGAGGTCAGTAAAATACCAGAATCACTTTAGCAGTCTCAAGATTCCAGTCCATAGAAATTGTGTTCCATGAGCACCCGCAGACAAAAACGTTTTTTGCAAATCTTGTATTTTCAGTGATATGACCACCGAAGGCCCTGATTTTATATGAAAAACAGAGCTTTGGACTATACCATTTCCCGCTGAAAGGCAATATTTCTCTCCATGTGTTCCCATACCTGGCGTGTCACGCAGTTTGGTGCTTTTTTTCCCTCCATGTTAAAGAACAGTAGATGTTTCAGATCCCAGGCTAATGTGCTGCATAGCTAAATACATAGTGGAGAGGTGTGGTGCAGCGGCCAGGGCAGCTGACTTCGGAGCACAGGGTTCACGGTTCGATCCCCAGCTCCGGCGGCAGCTCAGCTCAGCACCATGTGACTCTGGGCAATAGCTCACTTAATTTCCACTACGGCCCCCAGCGCCTTGAGACCCGTAAGGGTGAGTAGCTGCACTATATAAAAACGGACTTACATTTATTTACATTTATATAAGGTCCCAAAGGCGAGACCGATTGCATTGCAAATGCTTGTTTTCTTTTCTGTGAAAAATGCACATAAGCATAGTTTGTGCAATAAAACATCACACCAAAACCTTGTGTGTATGTTCATTCTCTGCATGAGTACATCTATCTGACAAGTGAAAGTTAAACATTGTGCGGTTAGTAATGGTGAATTTAAAGTTTGTGGGTGGGTATGTGTTTTGGGGTCAGAGATTAATTTTAGAGTGTGTTTTGGGGTCAGAGATGAATTATAGGGTGTGTTTTGGGGTCAGAGATGAATTTTAGGGTGTGGTTTGGGTTCAGAGATGAATTTCAGGGTGTGTTTTGGGGTCATAGATGAATTTCAGGGTGTGTTTTGGTCCCAGAGAGGAAATTTCCGCAAATACTGTTCTTCTGAGGAACAACTTGCACTTAGCATCCAAAGTTTTGCAGCATTAACGCTAACGCGACAATTTTTTCATAACCGCGATTGAAAAATATAGCTAAATACATGTGACAACACGGAATATTACCGCAAAAGCCAATTTGCGTGCCGAATATGACCGCAAAGTCAAAAAACGGCCCGCAAACACACAGGAAGTGATGTCAGCATGCATCCTGTTGCCTGGAGGAGTACTGTGCACTTTCACTTTCTCTATTGAGCACACTTCCTGTGACTGTGGAGAGTGTTGGAGGTGTTTGGTGTTGTGTGCTGCTGAATTTGGATTTGAGAGCGTGGTTGTGTCCTGTGAACTGTCCCTAGTGTCCCTATGAAGTCTTGTGTACTTGTCCTTACGTGTTTTTTGCGTCTTGTACTAAATCTTGTTGGGTGTTTGTCCAAGGGGTATTTTACATTCTTAATAGTTGTTGGGGTATATATTTGGGTTTTATTTTTTAGGAGTGGGTTTAGGTGTGTGCTGGGAGATGGTGGGTGTGGGTAGGGAGGGCAGGATGTCGGAGGGGGCATTGTGGGGCTTCCTCTGGCTAGTGAATCACTACCTGCCCTTGATGATTGAAATTGGGGGTCGGATCCTGCAGGGCTATGCAGTACGTGTGAGGAAGGTGAGGTGGGATCATGTGAGGAGCCAGATGGTGCAGGTCTTCGGTGTGGACAGGACTGTCCGACAATGGAAGCATTGATGGCAGGATTGCGTTGGCCTGGAGGGTGACGTGTTAGACCACCTGGGAGTCCTCATTGGCCAACAAGGTGGTATATACAACCTCGAAATAGTTAAATGAACACTTTGTTACAAATAAAAAATGCTGTCTGTAACACAATGGGGTATATGTACAAGAAAGTGGCAGAGTGAGGCGTTCAACGTCATGCCTTCAGGCCTAACTTATCCACTTCAGAATCGCAACGCTGCACCATGTTTACAAGCATATGGTGCAGGCTTGCGTTTCCACCAGCGCTGGCGCAAAATTTAGCAGTGTAGTGCCAACGCTGGCACACTTGCACCATAGTGCAAGGGTGCCGGCGTGCAGGGTGACCCAGCGCTAACAATAAAAATTCTTCTCCTATATGCTTCGGTCATCCAGGTACAACTATCCCTCCAAAACACAAACTATATCCATATGACGGTGGGGCCCATAACACCGCATATACATTCACTCACTCATTTATTCCCTGGATTTCCTCCGTCCTTAACCTAGGAGAAAAACAGTAGAACGATTTGCTGGAAAGAGACGGGATACCTCTTTTAAAGCGACATAATATTTCTCATTTGTTTTTAAGGTATTCCGCTCATTGGTCGATGGACCAACTAGTAGGAATCAGTTGTTGATGATTAAGACCAGCTCAATCACAATAAACCTTTTAACATTTTACATTAATCATTGAGCTAAAGAACCACTGAGTCAATGTTTAAAGATAATAAAGTTTATATAAAGTTTAGAAGCATGAATAAGTTTTAGGTTTATCATTCAGATTATTACATTTATCATCATTATAAGAATAAATTGAAATTGCAATGCATACCTATTAGATGGAAGAATAAAGTTCGTCACAGCAAGAACTCCAAAAGATCTATCTATCTGTCCTGGAAAACAGGCCTTCTCGTTCTATTTCTTCTTCAGTATTTTAAGAGTAAAAGTCTAATAGTTCTAAATGGAAAATCTATCAGGAGTAAAAAGGTTCTCCAAAAGCAGCATCTTATATTCAATCAAAAATATAAAATAGCAGCAGCAGCATCAGCTCGTCGGTCATCAGCAACAGCACCCCAAAAGTGGCTAAAGCAGCATCCCGCTAACAGCAGCTAACAACCTAATAGCAGCTAAGCCCCTCCCACCAGGAGTAGGTCTTCTTATACCCTAATTCTAGCTTACTAAATAAAATGTTGCATCTTTATGGCGTGATTCTCTCTAATTGGTCCATTTGGGTCCATATACATCTTTTTATCAAACTTCCTTGTTCTAACCAGTTCTTTTTGGAATGTTCATGCTTGCATCGGTTCACATGGATTCGTGACATTACTCATCCGCTTCGGTCAGTCCAAATTGTATCACTTTCCGATACTTTTTAGGTTCAACAGTTCTTTGTATTCTTTTGTTCAATTATTCATTCTGACTTCTCACGCTTCTTGCTGACCCATCTTGTCACACGTTTACTCTGTAAGGTCATAATAGCCTTGACCATACTTCCATCCTAGGCTCTCGGAACGATCACATGATCTTTCTTGTTCACGGCCTTTCTCCTTTTCCACAATTCCTCTCGCACATGCGTATTCTAGCTCATGGCGGCCATTTTATATCGCTGCTCAACAGGCCTAAGCGCACTAATTATAAAGATAAACAAAATATAGTTAAGAATAAAGAATATAAACCCTTTCGTTTCCCTCCCGTCATTCTACGTACCCCCAATTAGGTATTACCTAGCAAAAGCGACATATAAAGCCGTCCCTTACTTACCATCGCTTTATTTTGCCACTACACATTTTGTTTTCAAAGCACAAATCATGCATTTTATTATTCTATTAGTACGCAAATATTAGATTTATGTTAGCCACGTTAAAAATTATAAGTAAATTAGTTTGCACATAAATAGCGTGTTACCTTTAACCCTTCACATGTAACATACATTGTTGGTTATTTACTTAAACGAACTTGTTTGTTAATCATTTTACGTAAATATTAGGAGGTTAAAGTTTTTCTTTTTCCCTGCTCCATCAACTCCCTCCTTTGGTGATTTTTAATATCACCACAAAACCCAAGTTACACATTTCTATCAGACAGCATATTTCTTGGTCCGTTTGTTTTTGTTAGTTTACACAACTGTATCCCTTTCAACTTGTCTCTTGGTCTTCTTATACATGTTCTCTTTTATCTCTTCTAGCTCTATTTCACCCATTTCTCTCTCTCTCTCCTTGTTTATCTTGTTTTCTTTTTCTATTTTATTCTGTCTTCTTCTTTTCTTTATACATGTAATTATAAGCTTCAGTACTAAAATTATTATGATTATCATGGTTGCTATTATTATGACTTTCCCTATTATTAATCCACTCATTCTAGTAAACCAATTTATTACTGAAGAAAACCCTTTGCCAAGTTTTCCAAACGCACTTTCAACCTCCAGTGGAACAAGTTCTTTGTGCAAACTTGTAATATTCTTTATATACCTTTGTATATTTTCACTTTTATCTGGAATGTAAGTGCAACAATGTTGGACTTTCAGCATTCCACAGACTCCACCCTCTTTTGCCAAAAGAATGTCAAGGGTAAATCGATTTTGCATTACCATAGCTCTCTTGGCAACCATCTCGGTATTTACCATCAAGAACCCTCCAGCAGTATCTGTAGATAAACGATCTACCACTGTGGATAATTTCTGAATTTTAAATGCATTCAAAGATATTCCCACTGCTGGTATCAATGCTCCAAAAATATCACCTACTATTTCTGAAAAACTTTCCCTTTTCCTACGTGTAAAGGTCTTTATCATTTCGTGTGTTCCTTTTTCTGTTCTATCCATATGAAAAATCTTTGGAAAGACCAGGCCTAAATAACATGACCCATACCAATGGTCTGGCAACCTGTAATAAGCCCTATTACCGCAAATATAATAGATCCCTGGAAATATTGGATCTTTTCCCCCTTTGAATCCCCATCCGCCTAAAATTTGATAATTGTCTCGACAATCACTGAAAGCCACAAAATAATTGTCATATCTTCTTCTATTTCTTCTAATGCACAACCTTCCCTGTTGGGGCCAATCCAGAGTCATAGCTGCATTTGTCTTTTTCTTGTCATGATTCTCTTCCTCAAACGCCCAAAGAGGTGTTTTTGTCTCTTCTATCACTTTTCTTTGAAATTTCGCTCTTCTATCCTCAACCATTTCTAAAAATACCTTTTCTTCCTTCTTTAACTCACAGGTAAGGTTGTTTTTAACTATATTATCTAAGGTTAAAATCTTATCTTCTATGAAAAATTCACCAAACGTTTTTCCCTCCTTCACTTTATTTAGTTCAGAAACTACAGAAATTTTCGCAAAAATCTTATCTATATCAGTGTAATAATATTCTAATCTTCCTGTCTTATAAAATAAACTTGCTAAAACACTACATGTTATTCCATACGTCAAAGGAAGGTGATGATAGGTCACACCCTCTGCAACAGACGCAGGCAATTGCATGCAAACATAACAATCTCTTACATCCATTGTTTCTACATACTCATATAATAATTTTGTAAAAACATTCTTTGAAAAATCTGTTATTGATTTGTCTTTATGTAATTCTGCACTACTTTTTAATATAGCTGTTTCTTGAATGTTAGCTCCTCTTTCTTTCTCTGTGTGATTAGACGTTTCTTCTACAGCTAAACTAATTGGAATAGTGATTGCTAAAACCACCCACACTGTCATTAATAATCCTGTACAAAAGAAGCACATTTTATACCATCTGCTTAAAAACTCACATCTACATTTTCTATCTTTAGTATCTTCCATTTTGTTTTATAACCTATTTTTTATTTTACAAGAAAATTGTGTCACCACACCTCAGAAATGACTTCTTAGCCACCCTGCACTCTAATTTTGTCTTCGTTTGGTACTTTCTTTTGATTCTTTTCAGAATTCTTTCTTTGTCAAATCAAGTATCTTTGTCAACTCTGGTATAAATTCATTCAAATTCTTCAAGTTTGTAGCACTTCACCTTCACCCATTAGGTTTCTTTGTTCTGGGTTCTCGTGAGTGTTCTCTTCTTCTTTAATATCAGTCAAAGCAAGGTACAACCATTCAGGCGATTTATACTTCAGATTTACTTTCTTTACTCTTTTCGTTTTCCGCAAGTGTTTTCCAACTTGTTGG
This sequence comes from Calotriton arnoldi, assembly GCA_963921515.1. Classification (NCBI taxonomy): domain Eukaryota; kingdom Metazoa; phylum Chordata; class Amphibia; order Caudata; family Salamandridae; genus Calotriton; species Calotriton arnoldi. The sequence continues at coordinate 93,423 of CAWUFW010015785.1, read as the reverse complement.
TTTTGCTCTTTCTGACTTGTTATTTCATTCACTTGTTCAGCACTTTTTCCATCTAGCTTTATGATCCTATATCTTAGTTTTCTAACTTCGTTGGGCCAATTGTCTCCTTTTCTTGGCCTTTTTGCCTCACTTTCTTTTTTCTCTCTTTCTGTTTTCCAAGTTCTTTTTCTTGACTCTAGTTTTTTGTTTCTTTCTTCTCCACTCTCTTCAGACTCTGTTTCAGTTCTTTCTTTATTGTCTCTTATTTTGAATTTTATTGAATTTCATTTCCTTCCTCTACTTGTGGTTTCTCTCTTATTTTCCTTCGTTCACCTACTTCTGTCCCTCCTCGGTGTTCTTCCGAATTTGTGTCAATTTCTCTATCTGCTTCTAAATTTCCCTGTTCTTTTGTTTGGCTACCTGTCCTTATTGCTCCTCGGGGATCTTCCGATTTTTTTAACTTTCTGTTTGAAACTCTCCCTTCTTTATCTATTAATATTATCTCTGAAGGTTTTTTACCACAACTTGTACTTGGTTGCTCACTGTTACTGTCTTTGTGCTCAGTTTCTTCTCTTATGCTTTCAAATTTCCAATTTCCTTTCAGATTTTCCTCACAATCCGAATGATCTGTATCAGATTCTGAACTGGTGTCTGATATTTCCAGATGTCGATCTTCAAGTTCTGGAACTTCAGCTATTTCCTCCACTCCTTCTGTCGTTGCATTTGTAGTTGGGTCTTCCAGATGTCGACTTACAGGTCGATCTTCAGATTCTGGCACCCTGTTCGTTTCTTCTTCTGCTTCAGATGCTGAACTGTTATCCAATACTTCCAGATGTCGACTCAAATGTCGATCTTCAGGTTCTGGAACTCTGATGGTGTGACTGGCATGCACCCAGTGTTTCACTCCTGCACATTTGACTGCAGTGGTTGTCACCAGTATCACCTGTCGCGGTTCGTCCCAGCGAGGAACCAAACAGTTTCTTCTTCTATGGACTTTTATGCGGACCCAATCTCCTGGATTCAAGTCGTGAGCTGGTTTTCTTTCAAGAGTGGTCGCATCCGGTCCAACCTGATGAAACACAGAACGCACCACATCAGCCAATCCTTTGCAATAATCCAGCACCAGATCATCAGTTATAGTCAGTAGTTTGTTGACAGGTACATGTGCTTGTCTCATTGCTCGTCCCATAATTATCTCGTGGGGACTGAGTCCAGTTTTCCTTTCCGGAATACTTCTAATTGTCATTAAAACTAATGGCAAGGCATCTGGCCATTTGAGTCCTGTGGCTTGACACATTTTTCCTAGCCTGTTCTTAATTGTTCCATTCACTTGCTCTACTATTCCAGAAGCCTCTGGTCTGTATGCACAATGCAGTTTCTGTTTAATACTAAGTGCTTCACAAATCAGTTGAATTAATTCGTTTTGGAAATGTGTTCCTCTATCTGTTTCAATCGTGACTGGAAAACCATACCTCGGAATGAATTCTCGCAGCATAAGTTTTGCTACCGTGATTCCATCATTCCTTGTGGTCGGGTATGCTTCCACCCACCGGGAAAACAAACAGACGACTACAAGGACATACCCTAGTCTATTGCTCGGGGGCATTTCTATGAAATCCATTTGCATTCTAGTGAACGGACCTCCTTCTCGTCCTATTGTTGCTAGACTCACTACTGTCTTCCTTCCTGGATTTAGCTGTTGACAAACAAGACATCTTTGACAAAGACTCTCAGCTATGGCTCTGAATTTTGGATTATACCATGTTTGTCTAAAAAGTCTGATCATTGAATCTCTCCCAATATGAGCTTGTCCATGGTACATCCGTGCCATGTCAGAAATCATGCTATCAGGCATAACTGGTCTTTCATCTCTGTAAACCCAAACATCATTTTCCTCATTTTTCCTACATCCCGCTTTTAACCAGGTATCTTTCTCCTCTTCATCTGCTGCTTCCTGTAATTGTCTCACCTCATCCCATGTCTCAACAGGGTTAGTAAAAAGCAAAGGACATGAAATATACTCTCTTTCTCGATTTCGATTTAAAAAGACTACATTCTTTGCACAATACTGTGCAATCTCATCAGCATACTTATTGCCGACAGTTATGTAGTCTTCCCCATTTTTATGTGCATTGCACTTTACCACAGCAATCTGTTTAGGCAGCTGTATCGCCTCTAGCAGCTTTTTCACAAAATCTCCATTTCTTATCGGCGTTCCTGCAGACGTCAAGAAACCTCTTTGTGACCAAATCTGACCAAAATCATGCACAACCACAAAACCGTATTGGCTATCCGTCACAATTGTAATCCGTACATTCCTTCCAAACTTGCAGGCTTGAATCAGAGCAATTAGTTCTGCTACTTGGGCAGACCGTATCCCTTTCAGACAAGATGCTTCCATTACAGTGGCTACTGTACAAACTGCATATGCTGCACTTAGAACTCCATCATCTGTTCTTAAACATGAGCCATCCACGAACAGAATATAGTCTGATTCCTTTAAGGGCTCATCTTGTATATCTGGTCTCTGTTTTGTACAATATTCAAGCACATTCAGACAATCATGATCCACTTCATCCATTTCAATCACACTCTCTTCATCTGGCAATGATGTCGAAGGATTCACATTCATGCATCTGTCAATGGTCACATTACCTGCACTCAAAATTACTTTTTCATACCTAGTCAGCCGACTATGTGTCATGTATTGGGTTTTCGTACTTGTCAAGAGAATTTCCACAGAATGTGGGACATATACTCTCAGTGGATATCCCATCACTATGCCTTCACTCTGTTCCAGACTCACACAAGTAGCAGCAACTGCTTTCAAACATCCAGGCAACGCTTTCGCTACAGGGTCTAAAACAGCTGAAAAATATGAAATGGGTCTTTTCATGGTTCCATGTCTCTGTACCAAGACTGAAAACGCACACCCATCTCTTTCACTGCAATACAACTCAAAATCTTTCTCATAGTCAGGCATTCCCAATGCTGGAGCTTCACACAATTTCTTTTTCAGCTCTCTGAATGCTTTCATTTCCTCATCATTCATTTCAAAAGGATCTTTAACATCCTTTTTTGTCAATTTTTGCAACGGTTTTGCAATCAAGGAAAAACCACTTATCCATTGTCGACAATATCCAACCATTCCCAGAAACATTCTTACCTCTCTTTGCGTCATTGGAGCTCTCATTCCTTGAATCATTTTTATTCTATCGGTTGTTACCTTTCGCACTCCTTTCTCAATTTTATGCCCTAAATATTGGACTTCTTGTTGACAAAACTGCAATTTTGATGGGGACACTTTATGTCCTCTTTTGGCTAAATGATTCAGCAAAGCAATTGTATCATTTATACATGCTTCCTTCGTTTTTGATGCCACCAGTAGGTCATCAATATACTGAACCATCACTGACTTTTCTGGCATTTTTAAATCTTCCAAGGATTTCTTTAAAATCTGATTAAAGATCGAGGGCTTTCTGTGTACCCTTGAGGAATTCGGCACCATGCCAAAATACGCTCTCCGAACCTGAACGCAAATAATGGCTGGCTATCTGGATGCAACGGAATAGAGAAAAATGCATGGCATAAATCAATCACTGTGTACCATTCTGCTTCTCGTGGAATCTGATATAGAATCACAGCAGGGTTCGGTACTATTGGGCAACAAGGCACAACAATTTTGTTTACCTTCCTCAAATCCTGTACAATTCTATATGTTCCGTTCGGCTTTTTCAGTCCCATTATCGGCGAATTACATGGACTGCTCATGATTTCTTTTAGAATCCCTTGTTCAATCATTTTATTTATTACTGGTGTTATTCCTTCAATTATTTCTGGTGTCAATTTATTCTGGGGCGTATTTGGGTAACTCGTTCCCTCTTTTACGGAAATTCTAACAGGGTCTACTTCTTTCATTAATCCTATATCTTCTCCTGTAAAGTCCCACACTTCCTCTTTCACTGTCTCTTTTAGTTCAATTGGGATTTTCTCTGCATCAAATACAGGAAACAAATCATTTACTTCTGGTTCTAAATTTACCATTGTCATTTTATACAGTACATCTTCATCTGGGGTCTGAAATGCAATTCCATCTGGAGTACAATAGATAGTGCAGTTCATCTTGCACAATAGATCGCGTCCTAATAGGTTCACAGGACTGCAATCACACACCACAAATCGGTGCATTTCACTAAATGGACCAATCTTTACCTCCACTAATTTAGTAAGAGGCGCCTTAATTTACTGATTTGATACTCCCACTACTTGGATATGTTCACCTGAGAGAGGAAGGTTTGGAATTTCCACTGACCTGACAGTAGAACGGGTAGCTCCAGTGTCCACAAGGAATGTTACATTTGCACCATTCACTTCTCCATCCACAAATGGACCTGCTTGATCTACCTCTAGAGTTGCGCCAAGCACGCACACCTCCCCCTCTCCTAGGCACCGTCATAAGCTTTCATCCGTCTCATCATCATCCTGTCGTAACCAATATTGAGAAATGGCAGCTGCACACGGCAACTGTGTTACCTGCTCTCCTCCGTAGAATCCTGTTTCTGCACTGAATTTCTGTTGATTAATACTCTTGGGAAGTGGTGGTTGTGGCACCTGACTCTGTTGAGTAACTACCTCACACTGCACCTGTGGATTTAATGATTGATTTTCCGCATTAAGTTTTGGAGGAAATTTACACTCGTTTCTCCAATGCCCTAGCTTTCCGCAGTTGTGGCATGGCCACTTTTTCTTTGCCTCATCTATGCTCATTTGTCCTTTTCCTTTGCCTATATTTGGTCTAAATCTAGCCTGTCCTGCTTCATTAGCTGTATTACTCAATTGAGCTTCTTGCTTCTCTGCAACTTTCACCTGTGCCCACATGGCTTTCTCTTTCAGTTTACGCTGTCTACTCTCAATATCATCACTGCAATACTTAGCATATCTCAAAACCTCATCAACTGTACTATTCTGCCAACAAATCATATGCTGGTTAATCATTTCACTTATTTCCGGTTTCAACCCATACACAAATCTATATACAAAATGACTCGTATCCTTCTCATTTAGTGTCTCATAGCCACTATACTGTTTAAAAACTAACAATAGCCTTTCATAATATGCATGCACTAATTCTTTACTTTCCTGCATGGTTCTGTCTATCTTTACCCAATCCGTTTCTTTAGGTGGAATCTTATTTTTCAAAAAGGTAATTACTTGATCATATTTCCTCATCACTTCTGGTCCTGGCGCTCCTGTTTTAGCATCCCTTGGATATTCTACAGTTGGCCAATCAATAGTAATCTTACACTCTGTCCACAAATCAGCTGGTACTACTATATCAAACAATCCATCCAAGTCTATCCACAACACTTTTGAAACTTTAACAAATCTCTCCACTTGTCTGTACCATTCTACTGGCTTCTCTCTCAACTTTGGGAAATCATTTGTAAATTACAGTATACCCTGTCTAGACCATGGAACATGCACATAACTACCTCCTGGAGTTTCTCTCATCTGGTACTCCCTTACAATTGGTTCCTTATCTGTTACTGCAAAAGCCAAAGATGCTTTATCTGTTACTTTCTCATTCCTTTTCGTCCATCTACTTCTCCATCTATCCACATCACCCCATTTTCTCAGCAAAACAATTAATTCTTTTATTTGGGTCAATCGTCCTGATGTGTTCAGATTCTCTATATCCTTCTCACAAAAATCTACTCTATATGGTTTCTGTAACGTCCTCACCTTTACAAATTCCACTCCTAGTTCATTCGCTGTCTCTTCTAATTTGTCATGTAAATTTCTAGCTCTCCATGTAATACTCTTGCACAAAAACATAATCTCATCATCCTGATAATTTTTCAATTTTTCTGTACCAATCGTTCCTAAAATCAATTCTTCCATGTCTATTTTTAACCTAATTACATCTAATGGTTTTACTTCTGTCTCTTTCGTTTTTAGCGTTTTCATCCATTCATTTAATTCATCTGGAGTTGGACCTACAGGCATACTATTTAATTCTATCCAATTGTTACTCCTTTCTGCTGTCTCTGATGCAGACTCCGTTACCATAGGTATTCTCCTGTACTCATTCTCATTTATCGTTAAATTTGTAGGTGGGCTTGGTCTATAGGTACTAACCAAATGGTGTGCACCTTCATTGTCCAGTTCCATCCCTTCTCTCCTTCTTTGCAAATGTGAATTCATAGGAATCACTAAAGAACGTTCATCAATTTTCTGATTCTCAAAAACTGGCATTACTGGACCTATTGTTACTGGTGCAGTTACAGCTTCCATATTCTTTGTTAATTCTCTTATCTTTTCAGTCAATTCTCTTGTTGTTTTTGCTAATTCGGTTGTATTGTCACTTTCTATCTCCTCATTTTGTGAAGTTTTCAATTGATCTTGTGACCTATTTATCTCATATCCAAGTTCGGGATTTTTATTCCTCCCAGTTTCCTTTGGCGGTGCATTAGGTGTCACCACCGCAGAAGTCTGTTGGTATGGAGGTGGGTTTCTGTTTAAAATATCTTCCAGCAATTCATCTTCCGTCTCACTACCACCATACCCATACTTTTCCGTAACCACATGTTTCTTTTTCTCTGTACACTTTTTCTTTGCTTCTGCCTCAACTGTAAAAGCTGGAAACAAACCTCCTGTCATATTAGCATATCTCCAACGCTTTATTCTGTCCTCATGATTTACTCCCCATAACCTTCCAGGCACAAACTCATGATTCTTTAATCCTCTGAATCTCTCTCGTTCATACAAGTCATCTTCCCATTCACTTAAAGCTTCAAACTGTGTCGGTCTAGGTTTAGGTTCTAACATTGCCATCTTCTCTCTCAAATTCCGAAGTACAGCTACACTAAATGAACCATTCTCAGGAAAAGCCAATGCTCCATCATTCTTAGTATATTTTGTCCAATTTTCTAACCATATGCATGTATGATATCCGTACTTCAGCATCATATGCGAAGCTGGTGATTTCGGCGGAGGAATTACTTGTCCCTCTCTAGTCACTACCTTTTTGTCTTTCTTAAAGAAGTTCTTAACTTTCTACATCCACGACGTTTTCTCTCTACCATATTCATAATAAGACATGATTCACAATCTCTTTCTCTCCTCAAAAGTCCGCAATTCAACACTGTTATCTATGCGTTATTCCAACCAATCCTAGCGCGATTCACACCAACACTCCAATCATAAACTTCCACGTCACTATTCTATCCGTCCAATCCTAGCGCGACTCACACCAACGCTCCAATCAGAGCGGTTTCTGTCTACCGCGCACTGTCCAATCCCAGCGCGGCTTTTCTCTACGTCAGTTCTGCTCCTGTTTCTGTATGACTAGCGCACTGTCCAATCCCAGCGCGGCTTTTCTCTACGTCAGTTCTGCTCCTGACCCCTCCTTTACAAAATTTATCGGCAATTTCTTTTTAAACAATTTTTCGTTAGTTACAACATTTAAACCACATTTCCATTGTCTAATTCGCTAAACCAAAGAAATAGCTTTGTCCATTTACACAAGAATTCTGTATTTTCCAGTAGGCGGCGCTTACCTCTACCCTACCACAGAATTTTCCTGTTTCGCCGATAAAGTAGCACTTCCCTCTACCTTACCCTTCTTTCAAACAAGCGGTAAACCCGTTTCTCTGGGGATAAGACACATGTGGAGACTATACTGCTCCTGAGAATTAAGGCCAGAGTTTCACAAGAAAACCGGTCGCTATTTCACTCATCCACCTTTTATACGGAAAATATCCCTATCATAACACAACCTGTGTTATCACCAATATGAACTCAGACAATGCACTATTCCATGTGACTTCTCTTGCCACACGTGTTCCACTTTCTACTTCTCGGAAGCGTGAAAACTTCGACTTACATATAACATAACGCGACTCAACATAAAGTGTTAGACATGAAATAATCAATAATCAATAAACAATAATCACCAAACTAATCTATAGTAACCATAACTCTGCTACCAAGAAATCTGATCCAGCGCTAACAATAAAAATTCTTCTCCTATATGCTTTGGTCATCCAGGTACAACTATCCCTACAAAACACAAACTATATCCATATGACGGTGGGGCCTATAACACCGCATATACATTCACTCACTCATTTATTCCCTGGATTTCCTCCATCCTTAACCTAGGAGAAAAACAGTAGAACGATAGGCTGGAAAGAGACGGGATACCTCTTTTAAAGCGACATAATATTTCTCATTGCTTTTTAAAGTATTCCGCTCATTGGTCGATGGACCAACTAGTAGGAATCAGTTGATGGTGATTAAGACCAGCTCAATCACAATAAACCTTTTAACATTTTACATTAATCATTGAGCTAAAGAACCACTGAGTCAATGTTTTAAAGATAATAAAGTTTATATAAAGTTTAGAAGCATGAATAAGTTTTAGGTTTATCATTCAGATTATTACATTTATCATCATTATAAGAATAAATTGAAATTGCAATGCATACCTATTAGATGGAAGAATAAAGTTCGTCACAGCAAGAACTCCAAAAAGATCTATCTATCTGTCCTGGAAAACAGGCCTTCTCGTTCTATTTCTTCTTCAGTATTTTAAGAGTAAAAGTCTAATAGTTCTAAATGGAAAATCTATCAGGAGTAAAAAGGTTCTCCAAAAGCAGCATCTTATACTCAATCAAAAATATAAAATAGCATCAGCAGCATCAGCTCGTCAGTCATCAGCAACAGCACCCCAAAAGTGGCTAAAGCAGCATCCCGCTAACAGCAGCTAACAACCTAATAGCAGCTAAGCCCCTCCCACCAGGAGTAGGTCTTCTTATACCCTAATTCTAGCTTACTAAATAAAATGTTGCATCTTTATGGCGTGATTCTCTATAATTGGTCCATTTGGGTCCATATACATCTTTTTATCAAACTTCCTAGTTCTAACCAGTTCTTTTTGGAATGTTCATGCTTGTATCGGTTCACATGGATTCGTGACATTACTCATCCGCTTCGGTCAGTCCAAATTGTATCACTTTCCAATACTTTTTAGGTTCAACAGTTCTTTGTATTCTTTTGTTCATTTATTCATTCTGACTTCTCACGCTTCTTGCTGACCCATCTTTGCACACGTTTACTCTGTAAGGTCATAATAGCCTTGACCATACTTCCATCCTAGGCTCTCGGAGTGATCACATGATCTTTCTTGTTCACGGCCTTTCTCCTTTTCCACAATTCCTCTTGCACATGCGTATTCTAGCTCATGGCGGCCATTTTATATCGCTGCTCAACAGGCCTAAGCGCACTAATTATAAAGATAAACAAAATATAGTTAAGAATAAAGAATATAAACCCTTTCGTTTCCCTCCCGTCATTCTACGTACCCCCAATTAGGTATTACCTAGCAAAAGTGACATATAAAGCCGTCCCTTACTTACCATCGCTTTATTTTGCCACTACACATTTTGTTTTCAAAGCACGAATCATGCATTTTATTATTCTATTAGTACGCAAATATTAGATTTATGTTAGCCACGTTAACAATTATAAGTAAATTAGTTTGCACATAAATAGCGTGTTACCTTTAACCCTTCACATGTAACATACATTGTTGGTTATTTACTTAAACGAACTTGTTTGTTAATCATTTTACGTAAATATTAGGAGGTTAAAATTTTTCTTTTTCCCTGCTCCATCAAGGGCAAAGATTGTTCATGTACAGGAAAGGTGACCTTACTGTACATAAACAATCCAAGACATTTTGCTTATTCCATGTGTGCAGCACACATGGAAAAAGCAAAAAGGATGAGGAATTATGCTTTCCTCCTAGTTTTGCTAAGTTAGGATCAGCTTTTCCGTGACCTTTAATATTGGTGCTGCCTCGTATGTATGCTGCCCTTGTACCTGGGTTTAAAGTAACGTTATATGAGACATGAAAATTTCAACATTTATCATATGACATCTCCAGAGTGTCATACACCATCAATAGTTGTGACACACCCTTGTGCGATCTCCAGCGATGCTATTGTCAAAAGAGCATGGAGAACATGATGTTGTTGCGAGAAATGGGGCCTTGGGAATGTGTCACACAAGTCGTCTTTGCAAAATGTGTGAATGTGCAAGCATGATTGTCTTGTTTGGCCTAACTCTGCATTATCATGTCTTGTGGGAATAACAGGCAAACTAGACACAATCATGTATGCAACATGAACTGCAACAGTACAGTACAGAGCATTGGCACTGATGGTGATGAATCGGATGATTAATAGGACACATGTGTGAATTTTTGTCTGTTACCAACACACGTTTTGTTTTATGTCTCACAGCTGGAAGACCACTCATCATACAGGGGTATATCGATGCCTTCAGGGACCCACACGCCACTGGTGAGTTCACCCATTAAATATTGTCAATGTGAGATGTGATGAATGTCTGGCTCATATCATGTACTTAGTAGTATGCAGTATGGGTGTCTATCACATGTACCTTAACTCCAGTGTGATGGTGTTTCGTGGAAGTGTGAAGGGTGTACAAATTAGTAAGTAAAGATGGAGCAATACATATGTCTTCCAGATGTAACTTTGCACATCCCCAGTCAGTGATACCCATGCAAGAAATATCAATGTGTTCTGTCACTACAGCACATGCATGGGGATTCCAGAGTGTACAGACAGGAGAGGAGACATGTGAGTGGTGTTGGTGAGGAGTATGACTAGACATGGAATGCATGTACATCCTTGACTGAGATGACTGTGCAAGTGGGCGAGATCATGCACAAGGAGGTAGTGTTTTTCAGGCGGTGCGGGATCAGACACAGGTCTACACAGTACTATTGTATATATGCTGCATACCAGCTTACCAAAATTTGCAGGGCGTAGCTTTAAGCCAAGGCTACCAATGGCACGTTCCCCCACCACCTAGCAAAGATGCCCTAAGTATGTAATTGGCATGTTTTGGCACTGCAATGGTGTTGTCAAGCTGTCTCCTTGGGCTCATTACCCTTATTCGACTCATGGCCAAATGTACAAGCGCCTCTTGCCGAATATGTGATGTTACCCCACATGCATTTACCACGCATGCTTTTACTTCACATTTTTTACTCCGCAATACCTTTTACAACGCAGGGCTTTACAACGCTATTCATTACAATGCATTCACCATTAAAACGCAATTACTATTCTAACTCCAGGGGAGTGTTACTTTTGGGAATGCGTTGTAACAGTTTGTGGTGTACAGCCCTGCATTTTAAAAGTTTTAGCGGAGTAAAAAATGTGGGTTAAACAACGTTTGTCCCAATCGCCACCGCTACGTCACCTAGTGTGAAGTTGTGGTTGCGAGAGGGGCTTCGCCTCATGTACAAGTCGGTACTCAGCCACCTAATGATGTTTTGCCATGTGTGATGCTTGATGCAGCACAAGTGAAAGTGACAGTAAGGCTTTTCCTGGATTGTTCATGTGCAGGAAGGGACACCTTCCTACACATAAACAAGCCTCCCCTGCACACAGACAACCTCGCACTCCTGTGCAAGTGTGCCTGTGTTGACGCTGAGTTGATAAACTTCATGCCCTCGCCAGCGGACACGCAGAGCTGCACCAGAATATTGTACATATGGTGCAGCCCTGTCTTGCAGAAGTGGAGGATCGAGGCGCTACACCCGTAGGGCTAATGCCTCTCTCATCCAATTCCTTGTACATGTCTGTTAGAAGGTGGTTCTGACCATCTGAGCCGCCCAGATTTTTGAACACCTACTTGTTGAGCTTTTACTGTGGGAGAGCCTCATAAATTGGGACTCACCCACAGTGAACTCAGGATGAAAGGGACTGCATGTGTATTTTACCTGTGTCCCCCTTGGGCATTTTGTTAAGTCAAAGGGAGTGATGACATCTTAATGGATGCATGTTGAGCTGCAGGTATGGTACAGCTTTGGCTTTACTGCCACTTATCCCTTTCACCCAGTGACTCTTTCACTTATGTGCATTTCCAATGGTGAGATGTTGCAAGCATGAGGAAATATGGGTCTTGGTCACAGTTGGGACACTTGTGCTTTGTTGGCCAGCAGATCTCTTTCTTACATCAGGGGTTGTATGAACACTAGAAAGTGACAGAGTGTGAGCTGCTCCTTTGAGGATGAATCCATACTCAGCCACTTCAGTGACCGTGGACTGCACTGTGTTAACATGTTTATGGTGCAGGCATGCATTTCATCATGCACTGTTACTTGCTTTGTCAGTGTGGCTCACAGACAGGCAGCTTTGCTGGGTAGTGCACATGTGCATGGGTTTGGTGAGAGAATGTTTATGTGTGAGGAGGGACCCCTTCAGGCACATTGGCAATGATGGACTAATTGCTGTTTCTCTGTGTGCTGCTCAATGCATTACACATGTACATCCAAATCGCTTTGGCTATTGTGATTTCTCTTGTGTGCATGGTGTTGGCCATGTTCTTCCATGCATGCATTGCTTACTGCCCTCCTGTTGGATTAACCGTTGTGAGTATGGTGCAGCATGACTTTCTATTGTTGTTGCAGGCTGAACAGACAGCAACAACACACATTACCCTCAACGTTGACACCACGTGTAGTGTGTAAGTGGGCCTACATTTCAGGGCTGTGGATTTCCAAAGACTTATTAGAGGTGCTCAGGCCCTATCACCCCGCCCCCACATCACATCATGTGCGAGTGTCAGGGTGATGTGTGTTTGGGAATATTGCACGCAGATGCTCACATGGATGATACATGCTGTCCTATTTCTGATTTTTTGCTGCCGGGGTTTGTGTGCCGATGATAACAGACATGACTGCATATTTGTTCAATGACACTATTGACTTTCCCAAAATACTTGTTTACATGCACATCAATGTGTAATGGGCAAGTCACACCAGGACTAATGTATAATACAGTTTTAGGTAATGGCACATGTGTGCACTTGAGAGTAGAGGAGTGCATTTTGAGCTATGGGGTGATGGTGCCATTTATCAATTAGACATTCTTTGGTGCTAAATTGCTATTCTTGCTTGGTGTCATACTTGACTTGTCATACTTCTTTACAGGGACTTTTTACTTCTGTGAGTGTATGGTACACAGACAAGACATGTAGTAAAACATTATGGTGACACACTCCTGATATGCGTGCTCCATGGACTGTACTGTTGATGACATGTCCCCCCTGCTTGTGGTATGTATCACATCACATTTTGACTCAACTGTGCTGAATGTGTGCATTGTGGGATATGCACCTTTTAGACAGAAGGCTGCATGATCACTATGTTGTGATGATGCATGTGTTTATGGGATGCAGACTCACTACATGCTTTCTCACTTGGTGTACACAGGGCTGCATCTCATGAAATATGAAATGAAATACCAGCATTTGTAAAGTGGACCGCTACCTCCAAAGAGGTGGCCCGGCGCTGGGGGCTGTCGGGAAGATTAAGCGAGCTATTGCCCAGAGTCACATGGTGCTGGGCTAACCTGCCGCCGGCGATCGAACCGTGAACCCCGTGGTCCGGAGTCAGGCACCCTGGTGTCATAAGGTTTCTGCACATACACAGAGCTATGCACAGGAAAATGGGACCCCGGAATACAGTGGTTTGCCACCATATACCGTAGCACCCAAAAACCCCAACCCAACTAGCTTAGCATCCCATTAGCACCCAAGTACTAATGTTTGGACAACCCAGAACACGGTATCTTTATCTCAGGACTCACTGAAGCAAGAACACTCTTTCATCACTCACTCGTACTTGTCCACAAGGTGCGTAGGAAGAGACACTGGATAGGTTAAAATGTTTATTCCAACTTACGTGCTCTAATGTACAGTACACGTGTCAGTACTAATAGCATAATGCATATGACTAATATAAGCAGCAAGGTTACAATTCCATAGAATACAAACGGGGAAAGCATCTCAGAGCTCAGTGGATAAACGTATAAATAACATTACCACCCTCCCCTTGCAGTAAGATAGTTTATTATAATAATAGAAGACCTCTGGGCTTTGACTAGCGAACCCCCATACCTCAGTCTCTAGATGCAGAATTACATCAGCAGGACATCATAGCTCTTCTCACTGAAAGGGATTTCTCCAAGTGTGTTAAGCGCTAGTAAACCACAGTATTAAAAGCATACCAAATTCTTCATGGCAATTGCACATAATGTTATGTCTGGGTGCGCGAGACTGGCCATATCAGGAAGAACCAAAATACATTGTTATGCGACCTTGTACATGTTTGTGCAGACTGAGCCCAAAAAGGTGAACAACAGAAAATGCAGACAGTGCAAAAGAACTTGGCACGAGCAAAGGGCGAGGAAGGCCCGGCTCAGTGTAACGTGCGCAAAGAAAAGCAGCATGGCAGCCAGGCCTAGGCCAACATAACAAGGCAGGTAACAATCCACAAGACACCCTCCCTGGACAGTCCGGCGGCCAGGACAGAGGCCCATCAGAGGAAAAACAAAGCCGTTGGAGCACAGGGAGCGCCCAAACGGCGAAGGGCAGGTCAATCCATGAAAGTGTAGGTGCAGAAAAAAGCCATACCCTCCAAGAGTTCATCATTGGAATCGTCAAAAAACATAGATGCCATCCAATCCATGAGACCAAAAGAGCAGGAATGCTCCTCAACAAAGGGAGCATCCAGAAGCAATGCGGGACAGCTTGCGTGATAATTGAAACAGCTTTGTTGCAGGAGATCCTGGGCAGCCGCCCAGATATCCCATTGCGCCAAAATCCCCAGTGCAGCCGCACGCGCCATACAGCCAGCAACGGAACAGTCCTGCTCATGGGCCTCTAAGGGACCCATCAACTGAACAAAATCCGGAACAGACAATGACGAATTGGAGAGGCAATAATCCAGAGTCCAGGTGAAAGGACAGCGGACACAAGTCATCACAGGTTGCACGCAAGTGAAATACGCAAAGCGAAATGAAAGAGTATATGATACACTCAGTGTCGCCAATGGCAAGACACCAAAACCGGCCAAAAGGCGTTCACGGAGCAGCTGGAGGCGTTCTGGATCGAGCAGGTCCCATCGGGGAGCAGCCATTGCGCAGAAAGCAAATTAAGAGCAAGACACCAGCCGCTAAAGCGAGGATCAATGGGAAACCGCCAAAGACACTGGAAAAAATAGAATGTATGAAAGCCGGTATGACACCAAATATAGTTTGGAAGGAGGACACCAAGCCCGACCCCACGACCTTAAAAAAGTGCACTAGGCCTTCAGTGTTAGATGCGTTAAAAATACGATGTATTAACTCCCCAAAATGTTGGGGGAGATTAGTGTTTAAAAGGGCCCGTATTTCACTGTGGGTACTCGCCACCTGGAGAATGAATGTCTCCCGGGCGGACGTGAGCATAACTTCCTCGTTTAATAATAGTGCCTTTATTCTGCTCAGTCTATTGAAATCTGCTTCCATGGTAGGGATGGAAGGCCAAATAGAGATATCAACCTTGCCATGAGGGGGAGGAAAAAGCACATTTTTGCAGCAGACAACCCTGTGCGAAACTGTTACAATGTAAGGAATGCCAGCCTGCAGGCCACAACAGTTTTCGTTATTTAAAAGTAAATAACTACCATTGGAAAGGAGAGTGAAAGTAGGTGAAATAACAGGAGCAGGAATACCTTTCAGCACACAAGCAAGATTAGGAGAGGAAACGCTACATGAGCCATGCAATTTAATGTGTTTACAAATAAGCGAATGACCTATAGTCGAGTCGCAGTACTCCCCCGTGAGAAAGACTTCCTTGCCTTCCCGAAGGCATTTATACATGAAAGGCAAGGACCAGAGTTCATGCAGGAAAGCACTGCCCAATGGCCGGTAACGGCCCACAGGATAATGTTTCATGCACGAGTCAAATTCAAACAAGGAAAAAGGTAACGCGATAACCCCATGAACTAGCCACACAGCAGAATCGAGTTCTGCAATAGAGAACGGTAAAGGATCCATCTTTTCGATATGTAATAGAGTGTAAGTTGCATCTTTCATGGACATAAATTGCTGTTTGTCAGTTAAATTAAAAGGTAGAAACAAGGCAGAGGTGTTCAAAAAATGCCAAGGAACTTTACCTAACTTAAGCGTTTGTAAAGTCCATGCAAACTGCATAACTGAGCGCAATTGATTCTGACCATGATATAACACAGAAACATCATCCTGCACAATATCGACAACAGAGGACACAATATTCTCTAAAGTATAAATGCGAGAAGACAGGGTATTAATACTATTGTCAACAACAGCAAGCACCTTTTCCAAATTTGCTTGATCTATTTCCCGAAGACGGGAAGCAGCTTCCATTTGTGATAGCTTCCAGAGTTCATTATACGTTTCATAAATGAATCTCTTAGGTCGGGGACCACGAGGTCCCAAAACAAAGTCGGACAGATCAATATTGCCTGAAAGGAGGGACAAATGTTGTTTAACAGAATCAAGGGACGAATGTTGAAGCCATTGTTTGCATAATTTACCAACAGAATATGTAGTGACAGTACGGGAATCAGTAAATCTCGGATCAGGCCTATCCTGTGTGTAACTAGCTCCTGAGTCGTGAAAACGCATTTGACATGCATTAGATGATATAGGCCATACTAACCAGGGTGACTGAACCAGCTCAGAAACATTAAACGAATTATTTTGTAACATTGCCTGCAGGGACACGAGGGACATATTGAATCGTGAGCTTTCATTTGGAAAACTCGACAGGGATGGTATTGATGGCGTATTCAATTGTTTAGTGGTTGCTAAGCCCCAACATGTAGTCTGATAGATGGAAGCATTTAGGAACATAATTTGGGTAGGGATGAGGCAAGCACGATGCAATGCCTCGGTTCCCTGTACCTGCCATGGCTTGGAACCCCAAATAGATTTCAAATCTACTGTATCTTCCCAGTACTCATAACCACCCACAGCTAGGGCACTTAAAAAGGAACCTGAATAAAGCAATTTGGTGTGTGTTAACATAATTTTCTGAGTTGATGTGGTATTAAGTCTAAAATAATAGGATGCAGGGTTCGACCGATTAAAATCAGTAAAATAGGTAAATTTATTTCGAAGAGTTTGTGAGCTACCTGGCAAGGGGTTTGGACAATGTTCCCATTGGGTGTAGTTAACAGAACTACGCAGGGCACTTGGCTTATGGAGAAAATGATTACCCCAATGTTGGTAACAATACAAATCGGCATAATTCGCAGAATTCATATATAAATCTTCAGCATTAAAAGATGCATAATATTTTAAATCGGCAAACAATGCTTCAACGGCATGCACATCCCAATCGTCAGAATGAATATTATTTTGTACTACATCACCCATTGAAACACGAAGGACATTAGGTACATTAATAATTTCCGTCGGACCATGGATTTGATAGTTCACTGCATCCCATACGATGCCATCAGCAACTGGGAAAGCTGAAATGTTCACAAATGTGTGGTCACGCTTCATGATGTGAGACGAGGAATGAGGAGCCAAAGTTCCAGAAACATAGTCTACAGCAGAGCGTTCAGGTAAATAGTGACCATTGATTAGTAGAAAAAACACTGTGACAAAGCCAATGGACATGAACAAAAAAATCAAGAAAAGTACCAACCAGATGTAGGTCCAGGGTGGAATCAAAAAATTGTCTCTAAACCAGGATACAAAAATACTGAACTTGGATGGGACTTTTGAAGAGGTGGAATCCGAATCAAAGGAATAACGAGTCGGGCCCAGTGGCGTTGTTGGTTGATGCGCCACCGATTCAGATGCAGGATAGGTATACTCGTCCTCGTCGATGTTGGTGGAGAGTTGGGGATCAATTATAGTTTCAGGCAAAGGAGAGGATTCAGGCAAATCAACCATCTCAATTACAGCATCAGCGACCGTTCGTGTAGAAGGGCCACGAACATATGTCCGATAAATGGCAGGACAAGAGACCGCTGGTGTGACACTATTCAGGATCGGCCAGGCGCTGTAGCTTGACATTTTCAACTGAGATGTATCTGTTCTCTTTGCGACCAGGAAGCGGTGGTAAAATGACTGTACGTGTTCCCTTCAGGCCCAGAACTGGAACCGGTGCACGAAAAGAGGGACCAAATTCTTTTTTGTTTTCAACCTTCTCTCGAACCAGTTCTCCAACTTTCGGAAGCCAGCCGGCTACCGGAATCTGCAACGCAGGATCTGTGGCTGAAGGCAAATGTGTAGTTGCAAGTTTGTCTCGGGCTTCTTGTAAGTCCTGTAACATAGCAGAATGGTTATCTACATCAAACTTGGCGGATTGCGCCGCGATGTCTGGACCTTCAAGGTCAGGCACAAACATTCTTATGCCAAAGAGCATTTCGTATGGGGTCCGCCCACCCAGAGGTCTTCTAGGGAGATTATTAAGTGCACGCTGAACGGTATACAAATGGGCCAGCCAGTTCCTGCCAGTACCTAAAACCCTAGCTGTTAAGGATTGCTTTAAGTCACGGTTCATTCGTTCAACGATAGAGTTGCCCTCAGGCCTATACGGAGACGAAAATTTCACCCGCACCCCAAGCGAAGCCATTGCATCCTTGTAAGCCCTAGAGGCAAACGCTGGACCTTGGTCCGAATGGAAGGTGCCGCATGCGAAAATTCCCACAAAGACACGCAAATCCCTGATTACATTTCGGGCGTCAGCACTCCGTTGTGGCCAGACCCAGAGAAACCGTGTGCACGAGTCCACTGCCACTAAGATGTATTTATAAGCAGTGTCTGATGAGAATGGACCGCAGTGATCCAAGTAAACACACCCAAAGGGTCTGTTAGCAATGCAGAGCGGTGTTTGTGGTGGACGTGTTACCGTGGAAGGCTTAATCTGTTGACAAACGTCGCAAGAAAGCACAAAAGCACGGGTGTCTTTATATAACCCACGCCACCAATAACGCTGCTGCAAGATGGAAACCGTAGCTGACACACCTGCATGTGCAGAAGCCATGCCTTCGTGTGCAGCTGATATCAAGGCACTCCTGCGGTCCGCGTTGGGGATCAGCCGATCTCCAACGTCAGGTATAGTTACATAAGGAACCTGATCGGGACTTAATGTGTAAGAATACTTGGAAGGGAAACCTGTAGGGTAATTATTACCTTCCTTGGTTGCAGCAATAGCTGCTAATATAACAGGGTCTATTTTAGACATGGACCTGGTAACCGCTGCTACTGTACACGTGACTACTGCTGAACGGGCAGCTTCATCTGCCAGATCGTTACCAATAGCGTGTGCGCCCACCCGCTGATGGCCTAAGGTGTGAACCACCTGTGTGAGGGGCAGACGTTGTTGCAATTCTGCCACTCGAACCCAAAGCATTTTATGCTTGATTGTGCTCCCTTTTGCGTCCTTGTAGTCGTTTTTCGACCAGAAAAACAGATTGTCATTGTAAGATTGTACACAGTAAAAAGAATCACATACAATAAGAGTGGTCTCATCCTGAGAAGCGAACTCAAGTGCAAGTAGCAATGCATGCAGCTCAGCCAATTGTGCGGTACTATCTCCAAGTGTGCGAGTGTGTACTACAGTGGATTTGAACTTTCCATCCACAAAGGATCCCGCTACAATAGCACATGCAGCTGAATAAGCATGCTTGGACCCAGTGGCCGGTTGCGCCGAGCCATCGGTATAGATCACACATTTGTAATCCTCAAGCGGCAACAAAAACAGAGGAGGAGGATGAACAAATTCATACTGTAAGAACTCCTGAGTCTGAAGAGAAGAATCAAAAATAAAGGTGACGTCTGATGACGTCAAAGATGTAGCCCATTGTATCCAACGGGGATGCATTGCTTTTGAGTTCGGTACACTTGCCTTTGTTACTGCCTCTAAGGCAGGACAGGGTGTTACCACCAGAATTCGCTTACCCTGGGCCAGTGCGCGTTCTTTTAGAATCGCCATTTGCACTGCAGTCAAAACTTTTTCAACAGATGTAAAGCGCAATTCAGCGGAAGTGTACAGATGTGACTTGTATGCGATGGGTACTGTATCACCTTCATTAAAGGTTAAATAGGTGAATCCCACCGCCCCGGAATAATTCTAATCACCAGGTTTGTGTGGTTATCACGAGTCAAAAGATATTTAGACTCCAAAAGGTCTGTCTGCAAAGACTGCAGAATTGAGGTGTGCTCAGGCAGCCAGCAAGACCTTGAATAAGTAGGTTGTATCAAAGCATACAAAGGCTTGATACGCTGGGCATATTCAGGAATATAAGTACGCCCGAAATTCAGGAACCCCAGCAAAGACTGAAGTTTCTTCAGAGTATTTGGGGGCACAAGTGTGCACATTTCTCCAAGAAATGGGGGCTAAGCCCTTACCTTCGTTATTGAGCTCATAGCCCAAGAACAGAACGGTAAATTCAGCAATGTGTGATTTAGCAAAGTTAAATTTGTAACCCTGCTCCGCGAATTCAAGAATAATGCGGTCCACACGGGACAAATGCTGAAATAATTCGTCGTCCGTTAGATAAATGTCATCTACGTACGAACATGCATCTTGATCAATGTCATTTAACAAAGAAACAACACGGGCGGCGAATATACCCGGACTATTTTTATAGCCCATGGGTAATCGCCGGAACTGGAATAATTTACCACCGGATGTGAATGCGGTCCATTGACCACTCTCCGGGGCTAGGTTGTGCGTGTAGAAACCGTTTGAAAGGTCAAGTGTCGTTTTGTATTTTTTACGAACAAGACTGTCTACAAGCGCAGAACTGTGTGTATTTTGCACCGCAAAGTTCCGACAATGAGAGTTTAAATGTCGGTAATCTAAAACTAAGCGGTACGATCCATCGGGTTTAGAAACCACGAAAAGGGGATTGTTCATAGGTGATACGCATGGTTCGATTACTCCCTGATATTCCAACTGTGTCAGAATTTCGGAGACGGGGCCTTTTGCCTGCCGTTTGATGGGATATTGGGGTTGTGGCTGCGGTAGTGACCGCAAAGGTATTGCATGAGGAGGTGATTCTTCATCCCATCCCACATGGTTGCGGTATAACGCTGGTGCCAGGTACACTGCCCACTCAGCTGCAAGTGCTTCAGCTTTGTCTTTTGGGACATGCCGTGAAAAGCTTGGAAGGATTACCTCCTCTCCTTTATGTGCAGCTAAAACGAATGGGGGTGGCCAATCCACCTCTGCTAACAAAATGTCATATGAAGAGGTTAGATTTTCCCAAAAAATCCCTTTTATTTCACGCGGTATGTCACCTTCAATTTGGATGACCATGTTGTAAAGTCTGTCAGGGGGTGCCACTCTCGTGTCAGCTGTCTCTACAGTAACGAATGTTTCAGTTGCTGTCGCCTCCATATGAGGACGTAGCGCCTCCCGCACTATGGTAACTTCCGCGGCGCTGTCTAGGAGGGTCACTGCCCACGTCCAATTCTGGAGTCTCGTTCTCACGGTCTGAGGCATATTTCGCTGTGACAGCGGCAACCTTTTTCTTCTGAAATTGCGGTCGAGGAAGATGAAAGTCTTCTGCTTTCCCTCTGACTTGTTGTCGAGGTTGGTCTCGCTCCTGGGGAGCCTCTCGGCCCCTTCCTCTATCTTGCCGTCCTCCTCCACCAGCCTGTGACGACGTCTGGGCCTGTGAAGAACGAGGAGAACGCGTATCAGAGCTCTGAAACCTTTCCGGTGATTTAATCCTTGACCTATCACGTAAATCATAAGTACGTTCAGAAGAAACCGAAACTGGGGAAGCGCCTCTCGACCCCGGCTTCTTTTGTTGCTTACCCTGTTTTTTCTGTCTCCAGCTCTTTTTAGTGAAGACTGGTCTATCATCTTTCTCAGATGTACTTTTTGTTTGTGTAATTTGTGGTTGCGATTGAGTTTGCATTTTTACAAAAGGCTTGTTGCCCAGGCTATTTCTTCCAATTGTTTTATAAGCCCGGGCAATAATTTTCGGTAATTCGCGAGGCCTGTCCAACTCTGGGACTAAAGCCAAAGCATTCGCTACTTGAAAGTTCATAGCATCGCCCTTGACATTTCCAAGGATCAGCTCAGCTACTACATCAAACACTCCCACTAGTCTCATCCCTAATTCCACAGCCGCTTCAGGGCCATGTTCATCCTGTACTTTTTAATTACAGAGGGTAGAACCGTCATGGAAGGAGTTCCAAAACATTTTGAATAAACTGCTGCGAATACCTTACCCCAGTTTTCACATGATGTCAAATCGGGGATTATGTCTTTTGGCAAACTTATCGTGAGGATGCGGTGTTTATCTACTGGGGATGTATGTGGAAACACTGCTTCTATCTGATCGAACTTTTCTGCAAGCCAGTAAGGATAGTCGTCCTTATTTTGTGGACGTTTGCCCATCACAGAATTTACCATGACAGGACTTATAGTCACTCCAGCTGCAATAGCTGGTTGGCCTGCGACTACAGGAGCAGCTCCATGGAGGCTACCTGTAACGTATGTCACCAAGGCTCGATGCACTCGCACCAATTCGGTATGCATAGTGCGCAGTTCCGCAAGCGGTAATGCCAGATAATTTGGATGCGGGGTATACCCGGCCAATACAGGCCAAGTGGCCCCCTGAATTGACAAGGGGCCTAAACGAACTGCGGTAGTTGGTTGTGGTAGGGCGCCATTGAACCAAACACGGTGCTGCCAAGCCGTGAGAGGCACTTCAAGAGCAGTATAGGGTCGATAGGCAGCAGGAATAGCGGTGGGTTTATATTCATGAAACAGTTTATCACCTGCATCCACCGCCTCAAAAGTGATCCAAGTGTAAAACACTTCAAAGTGATAAGCCGCATCGGCTTGAACCACAAAGACCAACTCGACCCCAGTATCGGGCACTCCATACACAGCTAAGTGGTCTCGGAGTGCTCCTCGACTATGTGCAGCTATCGCCACACCAGCCATGACCAAACAATTATATTCGATAACCGAACAGGGAGCACAAAATGGGTTATTAACTAACCTTTTTTAATAATATCAAGCTTGAAAGAACCTATAAAACATTCAATATAGGAGGTATCACCATCACATACGCCTCCGGAAGCGTACGCGAGGGGTTTGTGGACAAGCACAAGTACTACTCAAGCGTCTCGCAGATAAGCTGCCCCACGGTGGTCGCGCCATGTCATAAGGTTTCTGCACATACACAGAGCTATGCACAGGAAAATGGGACCCCGGAATACAGTGGTTTGCCACCATATACCGTAGCACCCAAAAACCCCAACCCAACTAGCTTAGCATCCCATTAGCACCCAAGTACTAATGTTTGGACAACCCAGAACACGGTATCTTTATCTCAGGACTCACTGAAGCAAGAACACTCTTTCATCACTCACTCGTACTTGTCCACAAGGTGCGTAGGAAGAGACACTGGATAGGTTAAAATGTTTATTCCAACTTACGTGCTCTAATGTACAGTACACGTGTCAGTACTAATAGCATAATGCATATGACTAATATAAGCAGCATGGTTACAATTCCATAGAATACAAACGGGGAAAGCATCTCAGAGCTCAGTGGATAAACGTATAAATAACATTACCACCCTCCCCTTGCAGTAAGATAGTTTATTATAATAATAGAAGACCTCTGGGCTTTGACTAGCGAACCCCCATACCTCAGTCTCTAGATGCAGAATTACATCAGCAGGACATCATAGCTCTTCTCACTGAAAGGGATTTCTCCAAGTGTGTTAAGCGCTAGTAAACCACAGTATTAAAAGCATACCAAATTCTTCATGGCAATTGCACATAATGTTATGTCTGGGTGCGCGAGACTGGCCATATCAGGAAGAACCAAAATACATTGTTATGCGACCTTGTACATGTTTGTGCAGACTGAGCCCAAAAAGGTGAACAACAGAAAATGCAGACAGTGCAAAAGAACTTGGCACGAGCAAAGGGCGAGGAAGGCCCGGCTCAGTGTAACGTGCGCAAAGAAAAGCAGCATGGCAGCCAGGCCTAGGCCAACATAACAAGGCAGGTAACAATCCACAAGACACTGGCCACTGCGCCACACCTCTTCCTGAAAGAGCAAAGTGGCACATTGATTGGAGATGCGGCAGGCTGGCAAAATGGCCCCCTTGCCTCAACCATACACCTATACATTTTGTCTGCACAGGGCTACGTCTCTTTGACGACAATGTGAGGATGCACTGTGAACGCAATTGATTATGTGCATAAGTGAGCATGCCACCACCAATGTCAGCACACATGCACCATTGTGTACTTGTGTCTGAGTTGTGTACGAGAATGTGTATGTGCAGTAAGGTCCCCATTCATGCACATGTACAGAATTACTTTTCTGTGCAGATTTCCAGGTCCGTGACCCCATCAATATGTGTCTTGCAATATATTTGTTGACTAGGGTGATATGTGTCTATACCCACAGGGACAGGAGTATCTGTGACAAGATCTGCAGTCATTGTGGATGTGCACTGGGAGATATTTAATTGTGCATGAGTGACATTGGGCCCATCCACCCCCGTCCCCCCAGTCCCTGGTTGTTACTCACCGTGTTGCTGATGTGGCTGGTCATGTTCAGCAGTATCCTGTCCCTGGACTCCAACCACCGATTCCTCGCAGATGACAACGGACATCTGTTCCTCCAACGCATCCAGCTCCTCCTCTGGCGCTGGACTCCCACCTCCGGTCTGCAGTGCTGCATTGCGATTGGCCGACAGTTTCTCCTTGGTCTTGCGCTTAGCATCATGCCAGTGCTTCTTGCAGTCGTCCACTGTCCTCCTCACCTCTCCAACAGCATTCACCTTGGCTGCGATGGACTTCCATATTGCATTTTTGGTCCCCAATGACACAGTGGAGCTGACAAAGAGCTGGTGTTGTTTCTCTGTCACCTCCGCAATCAGGACCTGGTTTTCCTGCTGGCTGAACCTGGTTTTCCTCTTCCTCTTCCTCTTCCCCTTGCCCTTCTCCTGGCTCTCTGGCTGGTCCTCCTGGCTGTTTGGGGGGTTGTTGTCTCTGCAGTACTGGGTCCAGCTTCCTCCATGGTTCTTCAGGTTTTTTTTTTCTGTTTGTGATACTTTGCGGGCATTTTGTAGTCGCTTTTCCCGCTCAACGTGAGGAAAAGTGGCGTCACGCTAATTAGCGTGCAGTTTCTGGCCGCTGACTGCCTGCTGCCACTTTTTTCACGTTTGCGGAAAGATTTTTATCTGTTGTTAACGTCGACAATTTCCGCAGAGATGAGAAACTATCGCCATCAGGGCCGGACTGGCCGTAGCGGGCACCGTGCGTTTCCCCGGTGGGCCGCTAGGTTGGGGGCCAGTTTTGGGCCCCAGGGGGCCGTTTTTGTAACCGGGGGACCGCAATATCGGCCCCCGGTAACCAAATCAACCGAAACCGGGCCTAGGAACAAGCTTGGCCCTCCCCCCCAGGGGGGCTGGCCGAGCTGTTTGCCAGGGCTGGTTTCGGTTCCCAGTCCGGCCCTGATCGCCATGTAGCGACGGCTTGTACATACGTCGCTAACGTGGCGATAGTACATATACCCCAAGATGTCTTATTAATAAATGTTTATAGTAATGATCCTTACCCCATAAACAACTAAAGAACATATTCAACAGGGGTCACCTTCCGATACATCATCAGATTGCGACTGGTAGGTTGATGGGTTCATACCCCTGTGGTAAAATACAGGTCCTCAAAAACTATTGAGAACGGAGCATATATGATAAAACTGAATTAACAGAAAACAAAGTTCCTTCAAAACAGGTATCCGCAAGGACAACGAAGTGGATCAATGCCGATGTGTCATCAACCCCCACGGCTTAAGGAAAAAGGACATTATTGAACTTGCAGCAATGGAAGGAGGAAAAAACCATGGGCCCTCAACAAGTGGTCTGTCTAACACCTACGGCCCCCAGAGAGGAGGGGAAAACTTTTGTGGGTGCGCCGTTCCAACGTGCAGTCGAGCCCTTCCATGGCAACATTACCCTAGGACCAAAAACTGTAAACTTTTACAAACTGGTCAGAAGGAACATAGCCACCATAGGAAGACAGACAACTCCCAGGGGACTCATACCTAGACCTGCAGTGTCTGCAAGGTCAAAATAAATTCACTAAAAGGGTACCACCGCGTTTGTGTAGGAATCTTTCATATGTCACCTACAATTACACTAAACAGAACACCAGCATCCCACATGCACTGCAGAGCACCCTTTTGCATAACACATAGTATCAGCACATGACCACAATCGGCTCCCAAGCAACAGCCAGGTCATCTTATGTCTGTTTGTTAACCCCACAAGCAGTAGGCGCAGACAGGCATTACTTTTCCCAAAAAGTAGTCCCCGAGAAAGTGAAATGCCTTATACATCTCAACCTATGTAGAATAAGGGCCAAGATCCAACCCAGCAAGGTAGAACCACACAGGGTAGTACTCAACTTAACCCGATATGACACCAACCCAACAGCTCTATCTCCTTCCATGCGGAGGACGGTGCTCGTGTGCACAGGAAAGCTCCTGGCCATTCTCGCACATGGCACTGGAAATCCCTCTGGTGCGGGCACCAGAGGGATTTCCTTTTCCTCCCCAACAGCCTCGGGAGCTGGGGAAGGGCTTTCCTAGCTCCAGAGGCTGTGTGTTTGGTTTCTCTGAAATGAAGATCAGCGCGCACGTCGTGCTGACCTCATCTCAGAGAAACCGAAACTGAAATTGTTTCACTTTCTACATGCTCAAAAGGGCTATGTCAGCCCCCTGAGCACGTAGAAAGTCAGGAGAGGTATCATTGGAAAGGGGAGAGTCTCCCTAGCAGGGATAGGGGAGAGTCTCCCGAGCAGGGATCCACCCACTAGGCACAAGGGAGAGGGAGATCAGCCCATCGGGCAAGGGCCTTTGCTCCCCCCAATAACTTCTGGCATACTCAGTCTTTCTGCCCCCCGGGGGGCAGATGGGGGCAGTAGCCCCCAATCTGACCCCCAGGGGGGGCAGAGAGCACACTAGACACCAGGGATTTTTTTTAAATTTGATTTAGGGGTGGGGACTGCCCAAGATGGGCATGCCAATGCCCCCACTCCCCCAGCAAAATTCCAGTAGCCCCCAATCTGCCCCCCTGGGGGGAAGAAAGCCCACTAAAAACCAGGGATTTTTTTTCTATTTGATTTAGGGGTGAGGGCTTTCCAAGATGGGCATGCCAATGCCCCCCAGTACAATTCCAGTCTTTCTGCCCCTCCTGGGGGGGCTGTTGGGGGCAGCAGACCCCAATCTGCCTCCCCTGGGGGGCAGAAAGCCCACTAGAAGCCAGGGATTTTTTTTTATTTGATGTAGAGGGGGGGCTGCCCGAGATGGGCATGCCAATGCCCCCACCCCTCAAACTTCCACAGTCTTTCTGCCCCCCGGGGGGTGGGGGCAGAAAGCCCACTAGATGCCAGGGAGTATTTGTCTGATTTTATTTAGGGGTGGGGGCTGCCCCAGATGGGCATGCCAATGCCCCCACCCCCCCAACATTCCACAGTCTTTCTGCCCCCCTTGGGAGGCAGATGATGGGGGCAATAGCCCCCGATCTGCCCCCGGGGGGGCAGAAAACACAGTAGGCACCAGGGATTTTTTTTACATGTATATAGGGGTGGGGGCAGCCCAAAATGGGCATGACAATGCCCCTACCCCCCAAAAAACAATTCCACAGTCTTTCTCCCCCCCTCTGGAGGCAGATGGGGGCAATAGTCCCTGACCTGCCCCCCCGGGGGGGGCAGAAAGCCCACTAGGCACCAGGGATGGGTTTTTTGTATACGTAGGGATGGGGGCTGCCCAAAATGGGCATGCCAATGCCCCCACCACTCCCAAAAAAATTGCCACAGCCTTTCCGCCTCCCAGGAGAAAACACAGTAGGCACCAGGGATTTTTTAAAAATGTATATAGGGGTGGGGCTGCCCAAAATGGGCAAGCCAATGCCCCTACCCCCCAAAATATTCCAGTATTTCTGCCCCCCCAGGAGTCAGATGGGGAAATAGCCCCTGATCTGCCCCCGGGGGGGGCAGAAAGCCCACTAGGCACCAGGGATTTTTTTTTTATATACGTAGGGAGTGGGGTCTGCCGAAAATGGGCTTGCTAATGCCCCTACTGCCAAAAAAGGCTTTCTGCCACCCCGGAAGGCAGATTGGGGCAATAGCCCCTTGTCTGTCCCCTGTGGGTGGCAGAATGCCCACTAGGCACCAGGGATATGTTTATGGGCATGCCAGTGGGAATCCCCATAGGCAAGGGTCGCTCCCTTTTTTAGGCACACATTTTGGCTGTTTCAGTGATATTTTTATTCTCATCTGTACCCAAGTGGGGGCAGAAAACCACCAGAAACTAGGGAGGGTTTGTGTGTGTGTAAACTGGAGTTTGGCTGACAGTCTCTATTTACTGACCTTTGGCTGGCATTTTGCTGGCGGTGTGTGTGGACTTGCACTTGGCTAATGGTGTGGGTGGACTCGCGCTTGATGACGGTGTGTAGATTGGTGCCTGCCTGGTGGTGTGCGTGGAGTGGTGCTTGGCTGGCGGTGTACATGGACTGGTGCTTGGCTGACTGTGTGCATGGATGGTGCTTGGCTGCAGGTCCGGACTGGCCATAGGGGGCACCGGACGTTTCGCCGGTGGGCCAGAGGGGTGGGGGCTGTTTTTCTGGCTGTGGGGGGTGGTTGTGTCACTGGGTGCTGGTTTTGCAGCAGTGCTGCGATATCGGCCCCCAGTAATAAAAGCGGGAGCGGAGCTTTTTACTAGCACGCCCCCCCAGGGCCGGTCGAGCAGCAATCTGCCAGGGCTGGTTGCTGTTCCCAACCTGGCCCTGCTTGGATGGCGGTGCGCTTGGCTGGCGTACTGCGTGTGTGGCGATTTGCTGGCGGTGTGCGTGAATATTGCTTGGCTGACTGTGAGCATTAATAGCATATGGCTGGCGGTGTACGGCGATGGCGCTTGGCTGGCGGTGTGCATGGATGGCGCTTGCCTGGCGGTGCGTGTGGTTGGCGCTTGGCTGGCGGTGTGTGTGGATGGCGCTTGGCTGAGGGTGTGCATGGATGGTGCTTGGCTGGTGGTGTGTGTGGATGATGGTGTGCGTGTACAGACTCTTGGCTGGTGGTGTGGCTTGCATGGATCCCCCAGCATTTTCTTACCCAGAATCCCCCCAAAACCTCAAATTTACTTACAAAGTCACATTTTCCTCACATTTCTGTGTGAGTAAGTTGTAGGATCACCACGCAGGCACACATTTCCTACTACTCAGCATTCAGCTTGGCCTCCCGAGAAAAATTACCCCTTTGGGCCCCACTCAATCTCTACATGTTTTTGACCCTTCCATGTCATAGGCACTTGGCCCATCCACACAAGTAAGGTATCATTTTTATCGGGAGACTGAGGGGAATGCTGAGTGGTAGAAAATGTGTGCCGTGCGGTAATCCCACAACTTTCCCACACAGATATTAGAGGAAAATTTCACTTTTTAGCAAAATTTGAGGATTGCAGCAAATTCTTGGAAGGAAAATATTGGGGGATAAACGCAAGCCACACCTCCCTGGACTCTCATGGGTGTCTAGTTTTCAGAAATGTCTGGGATTTTTTAGGTTCCCTTAGATGTCTGCAAACCCAGGACCAAAAACACAGGTGCCCACCTATCTATCACAAAACGACCTGCTTTTTCAAGGGGGTCACCTGTGTTTTTGGTCCCGGGCTCAACGGCCATCTAAGGAAACCTCCCAAACCCCGACATTTCTGAAAACTATACACCCACGGGAGTCCAGGGAGGTATGGCATGCGTGGCTCTCCCAACATTTTTCTACCCAGAATCCCCTGCAAACCTTAAATTTAGCTGATAAAATCATATTTTTCTCAAATTTCTGTGTGAGAAAGTTGTGGGATCACCGGGCTGACACAAATTTCCTACCACCCAGCATTCCCCAGGTCTCCCGATAAAAATGGTACCTCACTCGTGTGGGTGGGCCAAGTACCCGTGACAGGCAAGGGCCCAAAATGTATTGTGGAGACATCAAAATTACCCATCACAAAACAACTGGGTTTTGCAAGGGGGGGCACCTGGGTTTTTGGCCCCGGGCTTGGCCGCCATCTAGGGTACCTACCAAACTCACACATTTCTGAAAACTAGACACCCTGGGGAGTCCAGGGAGGTATGGCTTGCATGGATCCCCCAACGTTTTCCTACCCAGAATCCCCTGCAAACCACAAATTTAGCTGAAAAAATCAAATTTTTCTCAAATTTCTTTGTGGGAAAGTTGTGGGATCACTGGTCTGGGCAGACACAAATTTCCTACCACCCAGCATTCCCCCAGGTCTCCAGATTAAAATGGTACCTCACTTGTGTGGGTGGGCCAAGTACCCGGGACAGGCAAGGGCCCAAAACTTATTGTGGAGACATCAAAATTACCCATCACAAAACGACCGGGTTTTGCAAGGGGGGGCACCTGGGTTTTTGGCCCCGCGCACGGCGGCCATCTAGGGAAACCTACCAAACCCACACGTTTCTGAAAACTAGACACCCTGGAGAGTCCAGGGAGAAATGGATTGTGTGGATCCCTTACTGTTTTCCTACTCAGAATTCCCTGTGGATCCACGCATATTCCAGAACTTTCCATCAAAGAAATGTGAGGAAAATGTGGGGTTTATTTTGAAAAGTTTGAGGCTTGCAAGGAATTTGGGGTAACAGAACCTGGTGAGAGCCACACAAGTCACCCCATCCTGGATTCCCCTGGGTGTCTAGATTTTAAAAATGTATAGGTTTCCCTAGGTGCCGGCTCAGCTAGGGTTCAAAATCCACAACTAGGCACTTTGCAAAAAAAGGGTCAGTTTTCATTGTAAAAATGTGGTGTGCCCAGGTTGCGTTTTGGCCCGGTTCCTGTCGCAGGCACTAGGCCTACCAACACAAGTGAGGTATCATTTTTATCAGGAAACTTTGGGAAATGCAGGATGGGTGGAAGTTTGTGGATCCATGCAGATTCCAAAACTTTCCATCACAGAAATATCAGGAAAATGTGTTTTTTTTGCAAAGTTTGAGGTTTGCAAGGGGTTCTGGGTAACAGAACCTAGTGAGAGCCACACAACTCACCCCATCTTGGATTTCCCTGGGTGTCTAGTTTTCAAAAATGTATCGGTTTGCTAGGTTTCCCCAGGTGCCAGCATAGCTAGGGTTCAAAATCCACATCTAGGCACTTTGCAAAAAAAGGGTCAGTTTTCACTGTAAAAATGTGGTGTGTCCACGTTGCAATTTGGGCCATTTCCTGCCGCAGGCACTAGGTATACCCACACAAGTGAGGTACCATTTTTATCAGGAGACTTAGGGGAATACAGAATTGTAGAGCAGCTGTTATTACCTATTGACTTTCTAGCATTTCTGCCTTCCAAATGTAAGACAATGTGTAAAAAAGAAGTCACTTTGAAAAATGTCCTATAATTCAACATGCTAGTATGGGTACTCACAATTTCAAAGAAGTGCAAATAACTACTGCTTCTAAACTCTATATTTTGTTCCCATTTCAGAAATACATAGGTGTCTTTGATACCAATTTTTCACTCTTTATATTTTACCAAATGAATTGCAATATACCCCGTACACAATGACAACCATTGCAAGATGCAGCTCAGTTATTGGATCTGGGTTCCTCAGGTTCTTAGTTAATCTACAAGTCCTATATATCCTACATCCAGAAGGGTCCAGCGGATGCAACAGTATATTGCTTTAAAAAATCTGTCATACCTAGAAGTTACAGGTGAAAACGTTCGCACAAATGTTTGTTTTTTCCAACTCATTTTCAATATTTCTTATATTCAACTGTTAGTTTCTATAAAAAAAAACTTTGAAGGATCTACACAAATGACCCTTTGCTGAATTAAGAATTTAGTCTACTTTTCAGAAATGTATAGCGTTCCGGGATCCATTATTCGTTTCATACCCATTTCTACCACTAACTGGAAGGAGGTTAAAAGCACAAAAAGTAGCAAAAACAGGCTATGTACTAGTAAAATGACAAAACTGTGTAGAAAATGTTGGTTTTCTGACAAAAATCTGACTGTCCCTGAAAGCTGGGAAGATGGTGATTTCAGCACCACAAACCGTTTGTTGATACCATTTGCAGGGAAAAAAACAGACACTTTCTTTTGCAGCACTTTTTCCCCATTTTTACAAAAAAAACAAATTGTAGCTGTATTTTGACTAATTTCTGGGTCCCCTCCAGGGGAATCCACAAACCCTGGGTACCTTTAAAATCCACATGATGTTGAAAGAAAAGGACGCAAATTTGATGTGGATACCTTATGTGGTCAAAAAGTTAAAGGGGCCTAAGAGCGAACTACCCCAAATAGCCAAAAAAAGGCTTAGCACAGGGGGGGGAAAAGGCCTAGCAGCGAAAGGGCTATACATCCTAACTGAACCCACTTATATCCAAACTGAGCTGGGCAGGATGCGTAGGAAGGGCCAAATAGGGGAAGACATCACATGGCCCAGACAATTCCTGGAGAAAAGATCTTTGGAAGTGACAAAACTCCCAACACAGTGCACAAATGTGTCTGCTCCAGCGTCGGTTTGCGGATTAAGAGTGGCTCTTAGTGTAACCGGAGCAGTCTTCTTAAACAACAAATGGTCTCCCAACATGAAATTCCAATGTAAGGCCGTCCAGCTCAGGGATAAAAAGGGGAATGGGTCACATGGGGGAGGGATGAATGAAAGTATAACCACCCCATTTCAGGAAATATGATACTCCTAGGTGGGTGGACGCTGATGGATTTCCACTGGCAATGCGGCCAGTACGCCTACACTCAGATTGCTCCAGGATGGAGGACTGTGTTCTCTGGTCAACATGCACACCCAGAACCTGGTTATTCCTGGAGAAGAGCTATCGGACTTGTACCACCAGCTGTTAAGGAAAAAGACAACCTTGCTGCACCAAGCCCATGAAAGGTAATCTGCGGACTATTTTGGCTGGGCACAGTTCAAAGACATTCCAGAACAATTTAGACTGTTCATGGAAGCACATCTGGAGGTAGGGGGGTCGATACCCTACTTCACCCTGCAGACAAAATCTAATTCCCACTGGCTACAAATTACCCAGTGGGAGATGCTCAAAATGATGAACAGCACTGAGCTCGACCTCAATTTGATCAAAGAAGATATGCGAGCAATCGGCCTCCTGCTAATGCAGCACTGATATGTACTGGACTTAATGACCGTAATGGATGGAGGGGTCTGTGCCAAGATTGGAGCAGCCTGCTGCACGTTCATCCCAGGGAATGACATGGACAATGGAACATTGACTCTTGCCATTCAAGCATTGCACAATCTACAAAGAGACATGCGCGAAGAAGGAGGTGCCCCTGAGCAGGAGTGGTTTTCGAATTGGTTCTCCTGGCTCCCACAATGGATATCCGGTTTATGTAAATCACTGTTGCCAGTTATCATTATGTTGCTATTGGTATATAGCAAGGGTCTCCAACCTTTTCTGTAGTGAGAGCTACTTCTGATCAGTAAAAATCGTCATGAGCTACTAAAGGCTAAGCAACTTGTGCATTTTTCTGAGACACCCAGCTTCATTGACTTTAAGCCTAATTATTGGTGTTCATCAGGGAAGACAAGGAAACACTTCCCACATAGGATCACAAACCAAAGAAAACATGTCCCACGGTTCATGTAGGTAAGTGCTTCAGTGCCACACATTGGATTAGTAAGCGCTAGAATAGATAGAATGCTGCAACAGAAGGCCTCTCCTTACTTCATTATCAAATAAAGTAAACAAAGGGAGAAAAGTTATGTTACAAGTGAATACATGCTCGGGCCTTTGCAAACTATTAAAACAGCAACAAATGGCCGGTATTTGGAAAGGTGGCAACCCTAGTTTCACTATAAAGCACTTCACTCAGTTCTATAACACATGCTTCAACTCTGCAAAGTCCAGAAAATGCATAGCCATAGTTCTTCACTCTGTTCAGCACAGCAACATACTGTCTGCTAAGCCTTGCACTCTCTGCCCAGTCTTCTACTTCCAGAAATCCAACTCCAATCTCTTGGCAGCCTTTTATTTCATCAAAACCATAATTTGCAGTCTATTTTACAAGGGCTTACTTTGCAGTCTAGCTTTCACCTGTCCTAACTCAATTATGTTCTCACATTTCGTCCTGCACTTCACAGATTTCAGATGCCAGCATTTTCTGCATCCTACACTAAGCACATCTCCATTTTCTCAAAAGCCATTCACTAACAGTACAGCTGTCCTCTGCGCACAATTGCTACCTACCCCTAAGGCCCACAGGTGTAAACCTCTTCAAAAAAGGTTTTGAATGTGAGGGCATCAATCTGTCTGTGTACAATCCCAGCCATGGTGCTTCACCTGCTAAAAATGTTGAGGGCTGCATATTTGAATTTATTTTACTTTTCTTTGTCTCAAAAACCATTCTGCTCTATCTGTTAATTTTTGGGTTTGCGCACCTCTAACAAAATGTCTGATGGGTCCCCTACATAAACTCATTCTGGACTCTGGAGCCTGTGCCTTACTGCAAAAGTAGGAGATGGGAAAGTAAAAATGTATTTTCCCTTCTGACATTATGTGGCATGAATTTCGCAATTTTGCAGTCTGGGCTTTAAAAAGCAGAGAAGAACAAGACAAAAACCCATCAAAGGGACTCCGTCTTTGACTGGTGGCAATGCCCTGTTTGTGCCTGTTGACACATGTTGTGTAGCAGAAGGGAAATATGCAAAGCAAGACGCACAGAGCCTTCATGTTTCAAAAAAATATACATTCATTAATGTTGAGTCGACAGTGCAAGTACTGTTATACTTGGCCCCAGTCCGACCTTCATTTTCAAATTACAAAAATGAGGCTCAGTGCATATGAGGCCCTTTGATTTCAACATCCGCTGCCACCGCACTTTACTATTGAAGAAAGATGTAAAGCGCGGTGGCTGCCGATGTTAAAATCCAAGATCCTTGCATGCTCTGAGCAGCTTTCACTGTCTACTTCAGGTAAATATATAGCGCGGTGTAGTAATCAGTGAAAGGCTTTCTACACCACGCTATATATTTGCCTTTGCATGACAGTCAAAGAGTTTTAGCGCTGGCAAGGATTTTTATGTTGTCTGCCACCGTGTTTTACTATTGAAGGCAGGCAAATGTAAAGCGCCGTAGCTGCCCAGTGCATGCAAGGACTTCTAATTTGAAAGTCGGCTGCCACGGCGCTTTATTACTTAAGGCAGATGTAAAGCGCGGTTGCAGCCGGTGTTAAAATCATAGGGGCATATTATCAAGGGCTTTATCGCCGCTTTAGCGACACTTTTTGCTGCTAAAGCGGCAATATTTTTATCGCCCTATCAGCAAGCTGTCGCTAACAGGCGTAAGCGACAGCTTTCAGGCGATAGCGGCCGGTTTCCCTATCGCCTTGCATGCCAGCGATAATTATCGCTAATGACATGCAAGGTAGGCGTTCCCCACTAAAAGCGACTGAAAACAGTCGCTAACACAACTTCCCCCTATCAGCAAGGCAGGCGAAGCGATAAAATAAATCGCGCTAAGCACGTTTATCGCTAGAATTTAACACCTGCTGATGAGCATGACTTACCTGTTTGTAATATAGGAGGTGGATTGTAAGGCCAAATCCACCATAGCGTTAATGCGAGAATATCGCTGGATTTCCAGCTATATTCTCGCATTTCGCCGCTATCGCTGGAAATTTTATCGCACTGGAGATAAACCTTGCTAATAGGGTGTTATCTCAGCGATAATTTCCAGCGATAGGCGGCGTTAAAAAAATACGCGCTAAACGCGGTTAGCGAT
The DNA here is from genome assembly GCA_963921515.1 of Calotriton arnoldi. NCBI lineage: Eukaryota > Metazoa > Chordata > Amphibia > Caudata > Salamandridae > Calotriton > Calotriton arnoldi. The sequence continues at coordinate 57,764 of CAWUFW010015785.1, read as the reverse complement.
AATTATCGCTACTCCCTGCTAATATGCCCTAAAGTTCCTTGCATGCACGGAGCCGCTTTCACTGACTACTACGCGCAGGCAAATGAAAGCGTGGTGAAGTCAGTGAAAGCAGATTAGTGCAGGCAAGGACCTTGCATTTTAGCATCGGCTGCCACAGCGGTAGCAGCCCAGTGCCTGCAAGGACCTTTGATTTTAACGTCGCCTGCCACCGCGATTTATTCCTGAATGCAGATCTAAAGCGCGGTGGCAGCCAATGTTAAAACCAAAGGGCCTTGCATGCATGGAGTCAATTTTACCAAGTCACTATGCTGCTGCTCGGCCACGGGCCATCTTACCTTGCAGTTACTCCGGGAGGATCAAATGGGAAATACGAAGCGCGATGCCAGCCTGGAAAAGAGAGGTGGCGTGTGTCTTCAGGAAGAACGTCACGTTCATCAGCCCGTCCCGCCCCAGCTAAGCTCACTTCAGCCAATCTGAGCAGCTGGTTTGGGTGAGGGCGGGCAAGGGCTGATTACCCTAAAAGAGAATGATGGAATACAAAATAAAATGCGAAATCACGTCTTAATAAAGATAGGAGGCACGAGCTACTCCCAGAGGGTCGGCGAGCTACCGGTAGCTCGCAATCGACCGGTTGGAGACCCCTGGTATATTGGGTTATACAATTGGGGATCACCTGCTGTAAAAACGCAGTCCTCAAAGTGGGAAGAATACAGGTAAATATAAGAGTAGTTGTTATCAAAAGCGAGCTTTAGGAAACTTCAGGCCCCAAATAGAGTAACCATCCAAATGAATAAGTTAGTTGGTGTAGTTGAAGAATCAACTAGAGGGGGGAATGTTAATATGGAAAACGATGCATTTATTGATGAAAATAAAATCTCTTCCTTATTAGCAGAATCACCCATCGTGAACTCTACATCAACCCCGATTCGCAAATATTTAGTCAAGCAGGCACTCAGACCAAGGCCCAGGATTGCTGATTGATAATTCACAGGTGGGAGGGTGCGTAGCTGGCTGGCGAGTGGTCAGGTGGGAAACTCTTGATCTATCCCACAGATAGGCACAGCGACATTACAAAGGGTCAAGGGAGATTGCCCCAATAAAGCACACATGGCTGGATGGGGTATGAATGTTCCTAAAAACACCATAAAAGACAGATGCCACATAATTTAGGAACACATAGCCAATCAGGACCTAGCACACATAGTGATCATGCGCTCCCCATGCCGGACATCTGGACACGTTCACCACTGGCCACATTGTGTCCACACGAGGTCGAGACTCACCTGTTGTAACCATTAGACAATTAATTTATGACTCCAAAGCAGCAACCAACATTCCTCACCATATATGGTATGCCAGAAACTTTTTACAACTTAAAATGTTTTATATATAAGAAGGATACCTACTGATTGCAAATTGAGACAGTCCTCAAACCCTGTGCCTGTAACTGTTGTCCCGGCCATAATGTTTAATGAAACAAACTATTCCTGTTTTGCCAAATGCCTCTTGTCTTCTGTTTTTAAGGGATTTTGAACTCAAGCAACAACAATTCACCCTACCCTGTGAGCTACTTACGGCCTACCTTAGGGGTGACTTTTATGTAATAAAAGGGGAGTTTAACGCTTGGTAGGGGGGTTATATTGACAAGTCGAATTGGCAATTTAAAACTGCATTCAGGCTGCAATGGCAGGGCTGGGACATGTTTTAAGGGGCTACTTAAGAGGATGACACAATAAATGCTGCATGTCTACGAGTTACATTTAATTTACAGGCCTAGGCTATATGATATACCACTCTACAAGGGACTTATAAGTAAATTAAATATGCCAATTAGGTGTAAGCCAATTTTACCATGTGTAAGGGAGTGAGCACAAGCACTTTAGCACTGGTTAGCAGTGGTAAGGTGCACAGAGTCCTAAGGCCAACAGAGACGAATTCCAGCGAAAGTAGAGGGAAAAAGACAAAATGTCTGGGGGTGACCCTGCACAGAGGGCCAGGTCCAACAATTGCATTATTGAACACTATATGCAAGATCACCAGCAGTGATCATTGTACTGCATCAAGCTAGATTGCCAACAATAATATAAAAAAAGTAATAATATTAGTAATGCCTACCAACACCACATGATTTATCACGCAAATATCAGCTGTAAGTATATTTTGAAAACGTACCCATTTGCCTCAAAACATCAGCTTATGATGTCTGAAAAAACACACATTTTCATCGTGAATGAACACTTTTCAATTTTGGTATACATATATTGATTCAATCAATCAAAAGTTTCTAATTTAGCAGGCTGGGCTGCACTCAGGAGAGCTGCTTCGAGGCAGTTGGAGGGCTACCGGTAGCTCAGGAGCTACTCGTTGGATATATATAGACCCCGGCTAGGAACCGCAAAGACATACGGTAAGCCTCACAAAAAGAAAGCAACTTGACGAGATCTTCACACTCCTAGATTGCAGCCTGCGACTGGGCGGACATCTCTGCTCGGATGGCATTCACCAATTCCAGGTGTAAATCTCTGCCCAGCGGCAGGATTTATGAGTTTTCACCCCTCTTTCTATATGGGTTGGGGAAAATTATGATGAAAATTACAATCATAACATTACAGCAAGTCATTTTATACCCAGATTTCATATCTACATCTATCGGTGGAGATCTCTGCCTCCATTATGGAAAATGGTGAATGCCATTACAGGGAACAACATGGTCTGCCTCCCTGGCCCTCAGTGGAGTGAAAAAGACAGTCAATTTACAAAAGTGGAGGAATTTGGCCATGCATTGGGGGTAGAGGCATGAACTCTGGGAGAACTATAAAAAAAGTGGAAGGACAAGAGAATGTGGATGAAGAAAGATTGAGGTGGCCAAGGCTCCTCTTGGAGGCAGACCAAGATCCCATCTCCATCTTACCTCCTTCCATGAGCATATCCTCTCCACCATTCACCCTCACCTGCGATGCCGCCTGCCTGCTCGAAGTAATCACACCATAAGGCTAGGTAAAAACAGTAACCCCTCTATTTCACCACTATATTTCTACTCCACACTCATGTGCATATCTCCCCGCTCCTGTACATCTAACAGTTCTCACTAACACACAGATTAACTGCCCCTCTTAAGAGTTTATAATGATTAGAGTTAACTTAATGCCCCTTTTTTTTGCAATCCATATTTCAAGTGCATAGGTTGTAGCAGCAGGATTAGAAGAACCATCTACTGTGGCTGGGCGACAACCAGGGCACACATCGAAATGCATCCCAACCATACATCAGGTACACCTTACTGACATCTGTGATAATTCCACACTGTAGTGTTTTTATGTTTTGGTTTCTGATATCTCAACAGCGATATGAATGTATCTTTATTAGAACTTTTTATGTAAAATGTACTCCACATATATTTTAATTCCATAGGCAAGTAATATGCTCCTTCATGTCATGCCATATTAATTTGTGAAGGTCCTGTGTTGTCTGCCAATTTACCAACTGCACCACCTCCTCTCTTGCTTCTACCAGTGCACCGAGATGAGGATTGGCCAGAGATAGTAGATGGATGGTAGAGGTTGGTCAGTCTTCAGGAACATCAATACATCTTTACATATTTAGTGAGAAATTTAAAGCATGAACTAGGGTAGTTAACGAAAAACTCCATGAGATTCCGTGGAGTTCCGTGAGCAGGCGGAGTTCCCAGTGTGGGGGAAGGGGGGGGCACAGAAGTTTAGGGGTTAAAAGCACTGCTTAACATGTTCATGCAGCATTCTGTCTTTCCGTCTGTCAAACCGGTTGCGTTACTGACTAGAGGAACCCGGTGTGGCTCCAGCCTGGGTGAGCAGGATTAGTTAATGCAATAGTTTCGTAGCAACGGAGTGGTATAGCGTGTTAAATTCATATGGCAAGTGGTAGCTGCATGCAGAGAAGCTCACACACTGTGCTTGCTTGCATACATCTCCTGACTGACAGAGCCGCTTGCATTATGCGTATAGTGCTCCAAGGATTAAACACATCTTCTGCTGTCAGATTTTTACATCCCCCCCACTTTGCACCCTATATCCGCCCGCTCCCCCATTTACCTCATCAATATTCCTGTCGGGTAGAATCTTGATGGAGCCCCGACATTGCTGCGACTGGCGGAGCCCCAGACTGGGTTGCTGGTCGTCCCTCATTTTAAATTTTGAATCAGCTAGCACCGGATCCGCGATGCTTGGCAGCAAGGCCAAGATTGGCTGGCATAAAAACTGCTTCAACTACTCCCGGGGCAGCCTCCACCCATGCAGGAAGTGCTACCTGTGAGTTCGGCATCATTGAAGAACATCAATGCCCCTACAATAGCAGCATGTCTTCTTTGGGGTGAAGCCTTCACGTTTGTTTGGTGTGTGTCATTGAGGAGCTGCCCTTGGTGCGACAATTGTTTCAGGTGTGAGCTAGGTAACGTTTGTGGTTATGTCAGGGCTCCTATTAAAGAGTGAAGCTGCTATTTTGATACAACAATGGCACACGTAGCGTTAATGCTCATTTGCAGACTGTGTCTTGTTGCACTCATGCCTGCAAGTACATAAGACTAGTTTGTCATGCTAGCTACTTGAAGCCACAGCAACATCCAAACAAGCCTGAGTGCTTTGAATCTAGATCCTTCCTGTCCTACTTCCGAAGGCTCCACACAGATGCACCTTCCGTCCTCAGACCGGGCAGAACATTCTGTATTGAATTTGGTGGGCGTCGGTAAACTCCGCTACATGGCAGTTACCGGAGTTTTTGCTAAACTCCACACTCCAAGCGGAGCGCGGAGTCATAAAACTCTGCGAACTCCACCGGGGAAGCGAAGTCTACTGCCCTGCCCTAGCATGAACTTATATTTTTAATTTTGCTCACCTTGTATCATTAAATACCTTTTATCATTCATCAAATTTATTGGTAAGTGTAATTATGTGTCCTGGCAGGCAGCAATTCAACTCCTTACATCCGTTGGTCAGGTAAGTTTATGACATCAATGCAAGTACTCCTATGTACAGTAATTCCTATCTTGTTTTTATCTTTTTTCAGTTCTACCAAATGTCTGTTCACTGACCAATTCCCATACCTTAGTATAAAATTGAAACTTCTATTGTACCTTTTCCTACCTTTGGAATATTTGTGTAAACAATGACTTTTAACCTCATTTACACTTATAGTAATCTGATTTGGTTTACACTTTATTTAAAACAGCTGCTAGGTCTAGGGACACATATCCACCACTGATGTCCAGAACCCATGTTCAGCAGCTGACATCTACGAGGTTGTACTAAAAGGAAGCATCAGTGGGAAGAACAGTCAACATTTTGTTATAGATTATTTATTTGTCCGTATAATAACCAATTACAATACATAATATTGTAATGTATAATCTTTGTAAAATAATGTGTCAATGATGTACAATGTCTTTGTGTTACGAATATTTACAATTGATATTGTGAATGTTAACAATTATAAGGCCCTTTTCTTTTTACTCGTGGGGGCAAAGATCCTCCTAATGGTACCTTATTAATCATAGGCAGAGAACGCCATACAATCCACTGAGAAAACTCTGTCCCCTCCAAGCTGCCAGGTCTGAAGCATCAAAAGTTCAAAGAGAGGAGAATGATATTCCACCCAGGATTACTGTGAAAGACCTCAAGGGCCCTCCTAGAAAACTACTACAGATAGTAAGTCCCTAACCAGCAGCTACTAATCCGTAGATGCTTGTACCAGCTAAACAGGACTCTCCTCAAGTCACACATCAATCTACAGTGACCCAATGGACACTCCTGGTCCACCCTCCCATGTGGGCACTTCTCTTTATCTTGTAATGGAGAAGAAACTACTGCAGAGGAGGGATCTCTCCCATTCAACAGTCTCCCTCCCACACCTCCCAGATGCCAAACCTCTGTGTAGAGGGCAACCTGCTGGACATTAAAGAATAAATCCACTAACAACTCAATCCCATTCATGTACAAGCATCACCTCCCCACACACACACACATTAACACTTTTGAACATAGCAATTTCTATGTTTAAAAAAAAAAATGTAACATAAAAATATTAAAATATTTTATTTGAACATACTACGTATATTTTGTGGAGAAGTCTATTGTCCTTGACAAAGGGATGACTAACAAAAATAGCGCATAAGTCCATGGAGGTAGATTCAACTTGGATGTGGGATGAGCTACTTGAACATAGTGGGAACATCATGGGACCAGTCTATGTACAAACCAAATGGGGATAATATTCTAATTTTCACACACAAATATTTAAAAGTTCACAAAATAAAGTGTCCAAATCAAAGTTCAAAAGACTGAAAGTAATGCTCATGTTCAAGAGAAATCCAAATGAAATATAAAGTTATTCGGGGAGTGGCCAAGCTGACCAAAATGGCTGCATGGCATTGAAGCTCCGTCGAGCTTAGCCCGCAATACTCGCTCATTGAACAATCCACCTCTCCATTATGGGCGCCTCTCTCCTGCTGGGCTTTGCCTTTGCCTGCTGAGCTCGGAGATCAGCTGCGGCTGAATGCAGTGCCCGTCCTACCTTATCCTCAGCGGACCGCACTTGCCCGCGGAACAGGGCCCGTGGGCAAGCCTGAGGGAGGGGCTGCGGCGTGTCTAGAGTTGGAGGCCAGTGATTGCATATGGGGTCACCAAACGGGGCCCCCTTCTACTGCGGACACTCAGGTTGGGCATGGTGGATTAGGGCGCTATGGGCGCACACCCAGGCTGCTGGGAGGAGAGATCCGGGTGCGCGCCCAGTCTGGGCTGCTCCGGGCCCACCGTGCAGCCGAATATCACTGCCAGGCCCGACTGACGGAGCGGGCCAGCGGAATTGTTTCAGGCCCTTGGGATAAGCCTTTTGCCTATCATAGAGGCGAGGACCTACCTTGTTACGTGTGTGGCAGCAGTGAATCGGGGACAGTACACTACACTACTTTGACACTACACTACCTTGCTGCAGGGTGATCTCCTGCTCCCCTCTCTCTGCCTCCATATGCCTGACCTAGAGGCCCACGCTGGCTGGCCCCGACGCTGTCGCGGCTGGGGCCTGTAAACAGCTTTGCCTCCCTTTTGCTCTCTTGTCTGTTAGGCAGTTTGAGTCTTGTCCGTGGCTACATCGTGGGTGCGAGCTGGGGTGCCTGTTTATGTGCCTCTGGAGCTGGGGCACCCTCCTCTCATTTTCTGCTTGCCGACAACTCTTCACCCCTGGTGATGCAAACTGACCCTGCAACTTTCTGCCTTATTGTATTCAGCTTTGTGGAGTGATCCCTATTGCGCTATCTGCCCTATATTTCTACGCTGATTATTGGAAACTCTGCCTCTTTAGTGAGCCTGACATCACCTAGTGTGGGCTGCCTAGCTATATTCCTCAGCATATTTGGGTTTGGCTGCTCTTCTACGCGCTGCTCACTATTACAGCTGGCTCCAGCACTCTCTCCTTGGCAGTGACAACGTCAATAGTACAATGGAATGTGGTGACCACAGGCAGAAACAACTTACCTTCGAACCAGCCAGGACCCTGCGCCTTCAGCTTTCACCCTCTGATTCCACTGGTGTCGCAGATCATTGGAGGGCACGGCTGCAATTATGGCTGAATGCTGAGCCGGCTTTAAATCTATTGGTTCTAGATTTGACACCCTAAAACAATGTTTTGGTGCTAAGTCTGAACAGCTTGATCATCATAATGTGAGGCACAATGGTGCAGAGCACAGAATCTCAGAGATCAATAAGGTAATACAGACACAATGAAGCGCCTGGAGTGTATTCTCAAGACTACTGCAGCCATGAACGAGGACCTGGAGGCGAGATCCAGTTGAAATAATATTCAAATAGCTGGCATATCGGAATCCACCAACACAGGGTGAATGGATGTCTTTGTGGAACACCTCTTAGCGGAGCTTTTTGACAGGAAGTCCTTCACTGATACTTTTGTGGTTGAAAGAGCACACCGAACGCTGGGTCCCCGGCCAGTCCAGAAGCGCCACCTGAACAAATTATTGCCAGGCTCCTCAATTTTAGAGATCGCGACACCGCACTAGACTGGCTCGAGACAAGGGCTCGCTGTAATACCAGGGATCCCCAATTTTCATATACCCTGATTACACTCCATTGGTTCAAGAGGCCCATTGCAAATTTACTAATTTCAAACATACTCTGCAAAAGATAGGGCTAAAATATGGGATACCGTATCAGGCACATCTCCGGGTGGAACTTGATGGCTGCCACCACATTTTCAACACCCCTGCAGATGCTGAACAATTCTGCAAGAAGCACCCCTCTGAGGAATCCCCACCTGGCACTAGTCCTGGTGCTGTGGCTTCTGCTGACCCCCTGCCTGCTTCCCTTGGCATACACTCATCGTAGCCGGCTCTATGTGATCTGTTGATTTATTAATATGGTCAGCTTCCTCTTGCTACATGTGATGTAGTTCCTCTGCTGACCCATGCTAGTTGATTGTGTTGTATTTTGTGATGTGCCATGTTATCTCGTCTCATATTGCTCACATGTTCAAAGACTCTTAAAAATGTTCAGTTATTGGCACTTCTGGGCTTTGCTTATACGAGTGTTGTCACCCCCCTAAGGTGTATACCAATATGTTTGTACTTTTAATTTCTTTATGGGTTATTCGGGTTCTCAAGCATCTGTTTCAGCTGGAGAGGGAGGGGGGTCTATTATTTGTCTGTTTGTATTATTTCTTGTTGAAGCCTCGCTATTGCCATGGTATGCATTGAGTTTACCCCTACAAGCTTTATTCATGAGTAATATTGTTTTTAAACATTATGCCCTCAGCCACTAGTAGAGACACGGTGTTGTCACTCTCCTGTATGACACGGAATAAATGTAAGTCCGTTTTTATATAGCGCAGCTACTCACCCTTACGGGTCTCAAGGCGCTGGGGGCCAGAGTGGAAATTAAGTGAGCTATTGCCCAGAGTCACATGGTGCTGAGCTGCCGCCGGAGCCAGGGATCGAACCGTGAACCCTGTGCTCTGAAGTCAGCTGCCCTGGCCGCTGCACCACACCTCTCCACACTGGAATATTAGAGGTTTGAACAATCCCTGAAAAGGGAAACAGGTCCTTGCTAATTTACGCCGCCACTGGGTCAGTTGGCCTTACTTCAAGAGACACATTTGGCCCTGACTAGACTGTGTGTGTGCATCCTCCTGGTGTACACATCGCTATTTTTCTCACTGTAGTTCATACTCGCATGGGGTGTGCATCTTGATACATAGCAGTGCCCCTTTTCAGTTGATGCGGACTGCCTCGGATCCCGCTGATTGATACTTGTTTTTGATGGGACGGTTGGCAGGGCGCACAGTGTTACTAGTCAACATATATGCACCAAATACTGACTCCCCTGATTTCTTTGCCGATTTATGTTATGTTATGTTAAAGGAACTTGTAACCAGACGGTTTCATGGCGCTGGGGTCCAGGGGGATGTTGCAGCAGTGAGAGGGTTAACATTAGTCATATGCCTGGCGGAACAGCCAGGTCTTTAGCTGTTTACTAAACTGCGTGTAAGAGGTCACTGATCTCATCTCTAACGGGAGAGAGTTCCAGAATTGAGGGGATAAGACCACAAATCTTAGTCCCCCATGTTTCTTACGTTTAAAAGACGGGATGACCAACAGATTCAGATGAGAGAACCTGAGGTCCCGAGAAGGGACATAGCGCTGAATCCCAGAGGATATAAATGCTGGACTGTTGCCATGAAGAGCTTTAAAGGTGATACACCCCAGCTTGAATGCACAGCGCTTGGCAACTGGGAGCCAGTGTAGGCTTTTCATTAGATGTCTAACATGGTGCCATTTGGGCTGGTGGTAAATTAATCTGGCCGCTTGGTTCTGCACCAGCTGTAGGCGATTTAATTGGTATGCTGGGATACCTACATAAAGTGAGTTGGCATTATCAATGCTGGAGATTACCAAAGCCAAAATGACTAGGGTCAGGGCTTCAGTAGTCAGAAATCTACTGATCTTCCTGATCCTTCGCAACTGGAAGAAACAGGAGGAGACCACTGATCCAATCTGGGCTTTCATAGACAGGTCATTGCTGATCATAATACCCAGACTTTTGATAGAACATGCTGGGGGTGGAGGGGTTCCCAATTGGGGTGGCCAGAAGTTGGAGTTCCAGGGGTTGGCTGGCCCGCCTGTTAGGATCAGCTCGGTTTTATCAGGGTTTAGTTTTAGATGGTTACTGTTCATCCATTCACTAATAAATCACATGGTGGATTGAAAGTTGGAAACAGAGGATGCCGATTGATCGATATCAAATACCAATTGGAGATCGTCAGTGTAATTGAAGGTTCCAACCTTTCTTTCTCTGAGAGAGCGGATCAAGGGTAACAGATACAAGTTAAAGAGGAGTGGTGAGAGGGAAGAACCCTGCGGTACTCCGCAGGTCAATTTCCTTTTAGAAGAAGAGAAATTGGCGAGGCAAACCGCTTGAGAGCGGTTGCTAAGAAAGGAAGAAAGCTATTTAAGGGCCAGGCCCTGGATCCCGGAGTTACTAACACGGTCAATCAAAAGGTCTTGATCGACTGTGTCGAAGGCTGCCAAGAGATCAAGGAGTACCAGGGCCTGGGTGATGCCCTTATCGGCCCCCCTTCTAACCTCGTCCATGACTGTAAGGATGACCGTCTCTGTTGAGTGTGCAGTTCTAAAGCTTGCCTGTTGAGGGTCGAGATAGTGGGAGTGTTCGATAAAGGAGCTGAGGCAACTGACTACATGAGCCTCTAGAATTTTGCCTAAGTAGGGTAGCAGGGAGATGGGACGATGGTTACTTAGGGCTAGAGGGTCTGAGCCTAGTTTCTTTAGGATTGGAACAATTTCCGCATTTTAAAATGTATTTGGGACTATACTCTGCTTAAGAGAGTTGTTCAGGAGCGAAAGAGGAGGGTCTCGGCAGGTGAGAAAAGCTTCCCGTAATATGTGAGGGGGACAGCAGTCAGTAGGGGAACCGGATCCGACCTTCCTTAGCAAGCCAGAGAATACTTCCCTAGAAATGAAAGGGTTCTGGTCTAGCAGACGCGGGTTTCTACATGTGGGTGGAGGAATTGTAGGAGAGGTATTGGTCGGGATGCTAGACTTAATAGTGGCAATCTTTTCAATGAAATAGGAGTTAAGAGAATCACATAGAGTTTGAGAAGGGACACGTTTTGCAATGACCCTATCTGGCTTGGATAGTTTTTCCACTATAGAAAAGATTTCCTTGAACTTATTAGCCGAGTTTAAAATTTTGTTAGAGAAATAGTCCGCCTTAGTTTGTAAAAATAACAGAACTATACGGTGTATGGATGCTACAGTTCATTTGAAAACTACAAAAAACAGGGCCACCGTATTGGATTTAGTGGTCTTAGTGATTTAATTCACCTTCAATTTATACTTTGCTTCTTTGAAAAGAAGAGTCATGGACATTTCAAACATGTCGTACATGAAAGAACACCGGTTCAAGACATATATAAAACCTACATAATCACAAGAATGAATACAAAATGAAAAACATGTGAATACGCAAACATAACAATTGATAGGCAGACCTAGCCTTCATTTCTAGTTGAAAAGAATGGCGGTCAACAGATTTATACACTAGTCAAAATGTGAATCCTGCCATTACAAGCTAGTTGGGAGCGAATGGAACAACAGGCTGATTGCCATGTTTGTTGGCTGCTTGTAGTCTATACAACTAAGGGGCATATTCACAAGGAGCTATCGCCGAATTAACGGCACTTCATCGCAGCCAAAGTCGTGATAAATTTACCTCCCTATTCACAAGCCGATGTTAAAAGCCCACAGCACCAGTTTACCCGCGATAGCAGTTGCAAAAAACATCGCCACAGAGGACACCCGCAAATATCGCTAATGAGATGCAGAGTAGGCGTTCCCGTGACAAAAGCCGAGACAACAGCACACCTCAACATTCACAACGACCAGCCACATCTGCGATGAAAACACAAAACAGGCGATAAGGCGCGATAGCACCAGGAAATGTACACCTGCTCTGACCTGGTGTAAAGTCGGACGGCAGCCAGCACCACAAAAGGGAGCACAGCCCAGGGCCACATCTGAAGGGCAACAGATGCCATCGAGCCACCCATCATGCAGCCCGGACACCCAAGAGGGCCACAACACCCACCTCCACCACCCCAGGACCCCAACCCACACCCGGAACACCCCCCCGGACCACCACAGACGCAGCGCAGACAAAGACAGCGGAACCCCAGGAAACGTACCAGCCGCACAGACCCAACATCTGACAATGTCACCTTCCACTACAGGCTGAAAGGGACAACCAACCTACGCATCCTGACCATCATCGCCCAACAGGCCTACGGCAACAACACAGCGGACAACCAACATCCCACCCCACACAAAGCTGATGGCGTGGCTGCACCTGTTGGCCCCTGGGACCCCCCCATCCAACACCCGCCAGAGTCGGAGGAGTCTCACAGCCAGCCACATCCAAGTCCCCCACACCTGTCCTGGACATCACCATCACCATCACCCTGGCACCCCAGTCACCATACGTACAACACAATGCGCAGGATCCGCTGGAGACCAAGCAAGGACCATACGCCCAAGCAGGACGTACGCACCTGTTGGTGGCAATACACAGCACACATGTACCACCTGTGACCCCTGGTGACACAGCACACAATCACCGCAACAGGAAGCACACGTCTCACATCAATGTGCAGGCAACAACAGAACACCGTGGAACACCCAACAATGTCGCCTTCAAATACACAGCCAGTGTGCATGTTACCTTCATCCTCCGACAGTCCATCATCACCCAGCGTTCCCCGGATGGCAACAATGGAATAGCACAGCCCCTTGGCAACATACAAATGAACACCCCACACACCTCAACTCCACAACTATGCAACTCACAACGCTGGCAATGCACACGTCACAAAATCACATACAACTGGCACGACAATATGCCCACCCACCAGACACGACAGAACAACTTATAATGTTCACATGGGCAAGCCCTGAACATGAGCCAGCAACGGCATGGCACCTCAGCCACATAATAGCCGAATGTGGGGAGAGGTGGCAACCAGGTATGTGTGAAGAATGCAGTAGAACCATGATTGGGAAAGTACACAATGCCAAGAGTGCCGGAGATGTGCTGGACACCTCGCAGTATGCAGAACACACCCATATGAAGGGTGACATACACCGCTTGTGTATGGAGTGTAGTGGACAGTGGACGCCACCATGTCACCACAGCCAGTGGGGGACCTCGCGGAAATGTTGCCAGTTACGCCCCCCCTAAGCGTCACCGGAGTGGGATGGCCCGGCATACGCTACGCCAGCGTAGGGGTGTGAATAAAAAGCACGTAGGTCTGGGCGTGGTCCTCTTCCGGAAAAACCCACATCTCTGCCAGGGTGGCGCCTCCCACCCCGCCATGAGGCCGACGCCGTCCCCGTGTGCAGAGTTGCCTGCGATGCTGTGCGTCTGCCGGACCCCGGCACGCTGGACCACGAACCCGTCAGGCCCGCCCCTGCGCAGCCAGGCCACACTGATCACCTGCCGACACCGGCGTGTGTCAAGGAGGGCCCACCACGTGCCGTCGCAAGCTCCAAGCCCGAGGCCCGCGACCTTGGCAGCCACCTCAGACCATCACAGCCTCCACGACACAGGCCCGCTTAATTCCTTTCTTGTTGACGTACTCCACTGCCGCCTTAGGCCCACTCTTCGGACCAGTCGGTCCCATATGTGAAAATGTGTCCTGAGTCATGAATGGCAGTGACCCCAAATCCGGGCCAGCGGCCACTGCACCAGACCCCCCCGATCAGTGAGGCATAGTTCCATATGGGCATCTTGCGACACGTGGTGCCACTAACCCTGTTCAACGCCAGCCGGCTACACGTGGTGCCACTAACCCTGTTCAACGCCAGCCGGCTACACGTGGTGCCACTGATCCTGAACTACGCAGGCCGGTGGGGCCATCCAACCTATGCCGGCGACACTCGGTGAATGGGCCGTGCTGACCACTGCCTCAGGCCTACGCCACGGTCAGGTAGGTCACACATTTGGAACTGATTCTTGATTACACCATGCCAGTGACCCGATGTCTACTGCAGGGGTGATATCACCAAACTCCCTGCTATCAGAGAAGCAAACGAATGCATCACAAGCACACAACACGTGTCTGTGGGCCACTGCTGACCGCTGCCTCCGGCCTACACTGCGGTCCAGTAGGCCACAGAGCCTTGATTTGGCAATGTTGGAGTTCACATCTGTGTACCGGCATCATCGCAGACTGCATCCCCTCACAGCACATGTGCCACTACGTTTGTTCCCCGACATTCATGGACACTCACTGGTCGTACATTGGTGGCGTTTGAGTCTATGGACTAGGGGCTAGTTTTCATCCTCATGTAGCTGATCCCGAATTGCTGGTGCCGACGAGGGTTGCGCTTTCCACTCCTCCATTTGCTGCTTCCAGATGTCATCAGACCTTCCGCATCATGCCCTGAAGGACACCTTCCACTGTCCCCCGAAACCCTCCGCAACATACACCTCGGACATTGATGGGTACCCGCTCAGGTCGCATGTCCCATCTGACTGCACCGCAAGTCACCGTCCCGTGGCTGGGTGCCTGTGCCGGCCGCAGTGCATCCGGGGCCACTAACTCTGTGCTGCTCAGGCCTGGGACCCCTTCTTCTGAGACATTGAATGGCCTCTGTAGCGATGATCTTGGGGTCATCAACGCCATGTGTCCGTGGCCCTGCGCTGTCCGCCTCCTCCGGCCCCAACTGCGGGCCACCAGGGCCCACACATGGCATCTGGTCTTGACCGGCCCGGACGTCGCATCACCGCAGGAGGCACACACCAGCACCGCAAGGACCACCTTCAACCGCCATCTGCCAGAGTCGAAAGGGTGGTCCTGACAGACCTACGGAGTTACTCAGACCTGTCGTGGATGCCATCATCGGCCTGATACCCTGCTCAGCACTCCAGGTGCCAGTGACTCAGTGCACCCCAAACCATTGTCAGTTGCTGATTGAGTTCTGTGCTGTTGTGAGGTTTCGCAGCAATGTCACCTCATGCAGTGGGGAAGACCTTGGACCATGAGGAGGAGGATGTGTCAAGTGTGCGGACGGGAGAAGGCACAGACAATGGGAGGGCAGGTGGCAACAGCCCTAAGGCAGGAATGCAGACTGGTGGCGGTAGTCAAGCTACACACCCGGATCTGATACTGAGTATTGCGCTGTGGACTGCGGACACAACTGTCACCTCAGGCAGTGTGGGAGACCTGGGACGTTGATGATGAAGTTGATGCAGGTGTAACACACCCCACTGCATCTGCATCAGGGCTGAGCCGAAGGGACATAATCCTGGTTATTTCTTCACATGTGCGCGCTCTTCTCTAGTGCCCCTACCTCAGTGCACTGCAACTCACGGAACCTCCTGACTGAATATTGGGTGACCTCTGTCCTTACTCCGGATCCCTCCATGTTGCTCTGCATTTGACTCTGTTATGCTGCTGTTTTCTGTTTCCATGACACTGGTGTCCACTTTTCAGGTTGTTGCCAGCACCAAGCACTCCGTGCGGGCTGGCTTATACTCACCCCACACACATCCAGCACAGGCGTCACTGTACATGTGGCCCTGCCAATAAAAGGGCCGGGCGCACGTGCCCGTAGCCAGTTCAACATGATATGTGCATGTGTCCCTGTGGTCTTGTTGTATGCATGGGGGCCCTGGGCCCTACGACATTACATTGTGCTGTGTACAGTGGACGCAGCGATGTCACCGCAATCAGCGGGCTAGAACCTGGACATGTAGCTTTGTCGTCACGCACTCAATTCGTATAGGGAGTGGACTGTGCCGTCGTACGCAGAGCCAACGTGGGTGTGTAACTGATATGTGCGTGCCCCTGGGCTTTACTGGGTATGTGCATCTGCATGTGTCTCTATGGCAGTGTGGGTCTCCTTTGTGGGGTGTGGGTGGTCCCTGAAGGGTATTGGACACCCATGTATGTGTTCTGGTTCGCATTCCATGGTTTGGGATACACCCGCACCTGTTGGGCCACCTCCTTTTGGTGTTCTGCCACCTGGCATTGGGGTGCCATGTGTGGGTGGGTGAAGTGTTGTGAGGCAGCCATGATTGCGGGTGCTTCATGCTGTGTGGTCTGTTGCAGGGTCTGGGTTCTCCTCTGTGTAGCTTGTCTGCCCTGGTCCTGGTGGTGGGTTGTGTGGGATGTCCATGGGCTGTTGTAGGGCGTGGGTGTCAGGGGTGTGGTGTTCGTCTCGGGCATCACTGATGGGTTGTCTGTTCTGACCTGCTGGAGGTGTTGTTTGTACCTCTGCATTGTGAAGGGGAGGTGCATGTGTGGCATTGTGCCCATCACCCCACGTCCCCCAAGTCCCTGTTGGATCCTCACCCTGTTGTTGTTGTGTCAGGTCCTCTCGGGCTGTGTCCGTACTCCCTACTCCATGCACCATCTCCACAATGATGACTGTGGCCTGGGTTTCCTCCAGCTCCTCCTGTGGCGCTGAACTGCCACCTCCTGTCGCCGTTGCTGCCTTCCAGTTGGCAGCGGGTTTGTACCTGGTCTAGGTTGTCTCGTCCTGCCGGCGCCTCTTGGCCTCCTGGATTGGCCTCCTGGGCACTCGGACTGCATTCCAGGTGGTCTGCTTGTGGGTCAGTTGCTGGTAGTGTTCTGTCGCCTCCGTGGCCTTGGTCTTGTTTTCCTGCGGTCTGCGCCCCGTCTTCCTCTCCCTTTTCTCCTTGGCCTTCCCCGACCCCGTTGTTCCTTGCTGGTGGTCTGTGGGGGTTGTGGGGTTCGCGTTGCCCTCTGCGCTGGGTCAGGGTGCATCCATGTTGCTACGTGCTTTGGCTTGTTTCTGGTGTGTTGTGTCTGTGGTTTTTATGGTGCAATTTCCCGCCAGACGCGTGGGATTTGCAGGCCTGAGGCTGCTTTTCTCTACTTTTTGTACCGTGATTGGCCTCATCGCATTGATTCTCGCGTTCCGCATTTTTTCAGCGTGGCGTTGATTTTCACGCTGACATTTGACGCGTTATCTGGTGACTATCGCATGGTACCGCCTTGTCGTGAATTCCACTTTGACACAGGGATATTTTCCCGCGATAGGCTGCGATATTGGAAGTTGCGTTAGGCTACTCTGGCGGTACTTATCACACGTTCTTGTGAATATACCCCTTAATGTCTTATCTAACTAGCTGGGTCAACGCGTTTCGAAACCCTTGAAATCTTTTCGGGTTCTCTTCAAGACCAGGACTAGGTCAAACACTACAAAAAAATTATAACAAAAAACAATGTTTTAATTCTTTGTGCATTAGTGATCAGTGCTGGAACCCAATTGGATGTCCATTGTTAAGGCTTTTTATCTTGTTTGCGATCCTTCGGTATTTAATGTAATCGGGTCTGAAACAAGGAATGAGGGACATTTGTGAATTAAGTGAGTGATTTAAATGCAAGGTTTTGGAAAGGTACACTCTAGAGAGGCAGCGGCATTGCTTGTTAAAGCGCACTGTTGTATTGCCTGCAGCCATGAGGTTTAAACAGTGTGAACATTGGAGTCAATCAGTGGAGACGGGGCATGTTGAAACACAGTTGATCAACGCAGTTCTGAAGGTCATGACTGTGTTGCCAAACACTTTGTAAAAATCTGCGTGTGCAAACTGCAATATTAAAGTGCGCTTTGATTAAATAAATGCAGGAAAGTTCAAAACAAAACTTGCCTCGAGTGCTTGGGAAACTTCAGTCACCCCCCCCTGTTCACAATCTTTAGTGCAACATTGTTGCAAACCTAATGAAATTGACACAGAAACCACAATGGATTTAACCCAGATATTTTGACTGGGGGACAATGTTTGCATTGTCAGCATTCCGTCCATCATTTGTTTGCTGTTAATTAAAACACAGCGCAATATGTCCAGCACTCGTACCTAAGACGGGTCTTATCTTCCCAAATCAGCCAGTACGAGACTATATTATATTGGGAGGCGACCTAAACCTTCCTCAACAACCAGGGCTTGATTCCACTGGCTCTACAGCTATTTCTAAACCCCACTCTTTACAGACCTTAACTGACCTTCTGGATACATTTCATTTGACAGACACATGGCGTCATAAATTTCTAAGGCAGCAGGTGTATACTTTTTACTCTGCCCTGCATAACGTGTGGACTCGCATTGATCATTGGTACATGTCGCAAGGTGCTCTCCTATGGTTACACACCGTTGCACACTTCCCCCGCACGCTGTCGGATCATGCTCCTGTGTTACTGACTTTACACATACCAGTACGGGTTCCTGTGGTCCAACAGTGACGATTTCCCTCTGCCGCATTATATGATACGATTTTTCGCGCTGAAGTTCGAGAGGCTACTATTTTTTTTCCATTAATATTGGTTCTGTTGAGAGCCCCTCTACTCGGTGGGACGCTTTCAAGGCATTTGCGAGGAGCATGTGTATCTCAAAGCATGCAGCGGTGCTTCTTGGTATCCGTGCCGACCTTGCTAAGATAGAGGACAAGCTCTGGGCGCTAGACCCTACTGACGGGGGCATCTCACAAGCACATCAGATCCACAATAGATCAAAATTAATGCACGAGTTCTATGACATCGCCCAACGTTAAGTCACCTGCCTGGGAAGATATGCAAGAGCGCGTCGGTATGGTGAGGCTGAACGCCCCTTACCACGCCACATATGTAACTCGTTTGCAGCAACCAGACGGCACCGACATTACCGATGATGCTTCCATTCTGGCAGACTTTACTGACTACTATATGATGCTTTACACGTCTCCTCCAGGTGCCGGTGAAGAGGCTCTATCAAACTACTTGTCGGAAATAGCCATGGTGTGGCTCGAAGCTGGCCAACAGCAATTCCTTGCCTCCGCCATTACATGTGAGGAAATCTCACAACCATTGAGAACTTGAGCGGATCCACGGTCACCAACTCTGATTGGTTCACTGGCGACGTTTACAAAGCTTATAAACCGCTACTGGCCCTGCATTTATTAGATGTGTATGCTGAATCTCTTGAATGTGGCTCTTTCCCCCCTATGCTGTGGGAAGCTGTCATACTTAAGCCGAACAAGCCTCCTTTCCACTGCTCCTCATACCGTCCAGTATCCCTTAGAAATTTCTAGACTAAAATACTGGCTAAGGTTTTAGCTACCCACCTTTCTTTATTAATGGACTGTATAATATCCCCAAAGCAATCTGGCTTTATACCACACCGTTCCACTTCAATCAACCTTCACACTTTATTCGCAGTAATCAACCAAATCTCTCCCACTGTCCCCTCGGTTTTTGCACTATTAGATGCCAAAAAGGCATTTGGTTCACTCAAATGGTCCTTCCTCCATGCCACATTGACAAAACTTGGCCTGCCTAGTGGCTTTCGTAAAATAATTTGTCTGCTATACAAAGACCCATTGGCCTGGATGTGCTTCAATGGTACACTCACACAACCCTTCTCTTTAACACGTGGTACCCAACAGGGTTGCAGTGGCGGCTCCTGGTGGGAGTGCTGCGGGCGGTGGGGCGTGGGTGTGGCTGGGGTGGGGGGGTAGTAAACTCTGGCTTATGGCCGAACAGAGTTAAGTAACTAAATAAATAAACAAAACGAATTACATTGCGGCGCTGCAACGCCGATTTTGCGTTGCAGCTCCGCAATGTAATTCGTTTTGTTTATTTATTTAGTTACTTAACTCTGTTCGGCCGTAAGCTGGAGTTTACTACCCCCCGCCCCGCAGCACTCCCACCAGGAGCCGCGACTGCAGGGTTGCCAACTTTCTCCCCTCTTATTTATAATTGCCATGGACCCTTTAGTTCGCCACCTGCAGGAAAAACATCTCCATAGGGGCCTAGATTTCCACATGGGACATTATTAGCTTCCCTTTATGCGGACGACATCATGTTGTTAATTCATGACCCCACAGTCAATTTATCTCCACTTGTGAGCGAGGTACTGCAATTTTAGGTTTTCTCTCATCTGTATATTAACTGGAGTAAGTCTGAGTTATTCCCACTCACGGATGCCACTGTGCCTCGTGACCTTGATTTCCCCCTGAAGTGGTTTGTGGATTCCGCCAGATATTTGGGCATTTACATCCACAGGGAGCACTCAGAGGTTATCCTTGCAACTATGGGCCTGCTTTAGTGAGACTTGAAACGCAAGTGGAAAAGTGGATAGACTCCTGTTGGGCATGTCTGGCCGTATAGCAATCCTTAAAATGGTTGTGTTGCCTCGCTTTCTTTATCTTTTTGTAGAAATTCCTGTTGCCCTCACTAACAATTTTTTCACCTCTGCGTGGGTTGCTCATTCGGCTTGTATGGGCCGGCTCCGGGCCTCGCATTCGCTGGCAACTCCCCTTTGATTGTGGCAGATTTGGAGTCCATGACCTCCAACTTTATTTCTATGTAGCCCAAGCGCATTACGCTTTATACTGGTATCAACCAGATGCCCAGTTGCCATTCCTTAACCTCGAAAGTGCACAACTACAGCATCTCCCTCTTGCTACCATATTACCCAAAGGCATCCCAGTGACCCTAAACAATAAAGACGCTTGCTGCTACTAGTCAGGCATGGTTTAAACTTTTACACTATCTTGTTGAAATGCTCTGTATTCCCTACACATCCCACTTATAAACAACCCTTGGCTATCCCTCACTCATGAGCAAATAGTACAGTGCACTCTCTGTACCCACGACTTGCGGGTTGTGGGTTACCTATTTATTGATGGTGTGCTCAAGCCCAGCTCTAAGATGGCCATGGAGGGACAATCGTCAACTATGGACAGATTCACATTTCATCGATTGCATAGCACGTTGCGGGCTGTGCTGCCCGCTTACCCGACTGAATCTAAAGATTTCCCACCACTTACATCAATGATTGCGTCCCCAGACAATAGTCATCTGGTCTCTAAACTATATAATATTTCCCTACAGTTAAAGCCTGTTGGAGCAGAGAGAGCCAGGGCTGATTGGGAATGCGACTTGGGTGCCCCTATTTTGGACAAGATTTGGTATTACTGCTGTATGCAGACCAAACTCGTTTCAGGTAATCACAGACATAAGATATTACATTAGGAATATCTCCACGGAGCTCACACTACCCCCCCCCCCCAATGCGGTGGCGAAATTTGACCCTACTAGATCCCATAGGTGCCCGAAATGTCAGGGGGATCAGATCAGATTTCTCCCATATGACATGGACTTGTGTGATGATAGCATACTTTTGGAAGGATATTTTCACTCTGTCTCTTATGATCTAGTGACCACTCTCTGCTGACCCCTTTACGGCTTTATTCGAGTATGTTAACCCATTACCACTGGGAGACCTCGTTTTAATGCTATTGCTCTACTGTTAGTTAAAAGACAAATCTCCCTACATTGGGAAACTCACACCTTCCCCACTGTGGCAGCCTGGCTGAAAGACTTGTCTAATTCTGAACTGTATGCTTCTCTACAGCCAGTCACATCCAGGCCTAAAGAGATTTGAAAGCCATTGTGGAATTAATTGTTGTCTATGGTTGACTCTACGGATGATGAAACAACAGATTAACTATATGTCCTTTTTGCTATTTGTATTATTGGTCATTTTTTTGTATTGTCCTATGGCGCCTAAGGTTTTATTTTTTATTACTTATTTTGATATATGTCATGTCTTTTACAGTTTTGTTTTCATCTATGTCTCTTGTTCATCATACGGATCTTTGCCTTTTGTTGAGTAACCTGCTGTACCACATATGCGAAAATTATTTTTATAACTCTGGTAATTGGCTTCACTGTATGCATTTGTTGGAAAAATTATAAATAAATTTTAAAAAAGAAATAGAAGTTAATCTTCCAATCCATGTGGGGTGTCGGAAATGCTTTCCTGGCTTGGGAGACAAAATTCCTGCCACTCTGATCCTTATCTTCAGAGATCAACACCACCTGGACATCCTACACAGGCATACGCTACAGGGGTGGAAATGAAACTATCTAAGGATCTGGAGACACTAGGGTTTATTTAGAGACAGAGAAATAGAGTGGGAATGACACCAGTAAGGGAAGGTTGGGACACACCGCATGTGGATATGACTGCAAACCAGGACGACAGTAGGCAACAGAGCACTGGTCAGCTTGCACCTCTTGGTGTGCATTCACATCTTCCACTGCCTCTTTTTTTTGGGATTATTTCTATCGATTTTCAGGAAAACTGTATCATATTGACAATATTATGTATAACAATTCGCATATAAGAAGAATGAGAAAGAGCAGATACATTGTTAATGGGGTGTCAAGTAATCATAATAGCGATAATATTTAATCAATATTGACATTCTATATCTCACATATATTGTCTCCAACTTTATTAACAATAACAGAAAGATCTGTCCCAAAATGTTCCGTTCATGTTCTCTATATAACTACATTGCATGCTTAACCAGGCTACCACCCACAAATATGTAGACTTACAGATGGGTGCATATATGCCAGCGCTATGTGGGGCATATTCTCAAGAACGTGTGATAACCATTGCAAAAGTAACTTAACGCAACCTTCAACATCGCAGTCTATCGCGGGAAATTTACGCCGTGTTAACCAAGTATTCACAACACGGCGGTACCATGCAATAGTCTCCAGATAATGCGTCAACTGATCGCGTTAAAATCAACGCCACGCCGCAAAAATGCGAAACCCGAACACAAAAAAAGCTGCGATGAGGCTAATCGCGATACGAAAATCAGCAAAAAACAGCTACAGGCCTGCACTTCACACGCGTCAGGCGGGAACAATTACCATAAAAGTAGAAAAAAACAGACAAACAAATGCCAAACAACAGCAAAGCACAATGGACTTTGCCGGAGCAAGTACGGAGGAGAACCAGAACCCCACAAGCCCCCCGGAGGACCATCCTGGGACTTCGGGGTCAGGGAAGGGCAAGGACAAGAAGAGTAGGAAGAAGCGGTTCAGTCCGCAGGAAAACAGGATCCTGATAACGGAGGTGATAGAACACCATCAACAACTGTTCGTCACCTCCACTGTGTCATTGGCAACAAAAAATGGAACATGGCAGTCCATCGTGGGCAAGGTGAATGCAGTCGGAGTGCTGAAGAGGACAATGGACGAGGTCAAGAGGCGCTGGAATGATGTCAAGTGCAAAACCAAGCTGAAACTCGCCAACAACCTGAAGGCAGCAATGCAGACTGGAGGTGGGAGCCCAGCGCCACAGGAGGAGCTGGACAACATGGAGGAAATGGTGTCCACAGTCATCAGTGGTGAGACGGTGGCAGGAGTTGGGGGCCCGGACACTGCTCAACAGGACCCGACACAACAGCAACAGGGTGAGTAACGACCAGGGCCTGGGGGGACGGGGGAGATGGGCACAATGGCACACATGCACAATTAAGTTGAGCACATCTGCGGACAAACCATGCCCCAGACCACCAACTCCCACCAAGAGACCAATGTACCCAAGTATGCAACATGTCAGCACTGTACAAGCACAGAAGTCAAAGGCACACCTCATGAAAGGGATAAGGGGCAGCAAAATCTGAGCTGCAGGGGCGACTCCCCCAAAATGCAGCACACACATCACATGCAGAGCACATCTACATTGACAACGATGTGACACAATCCGCAAAACACCTACAACAGAACACAGGACACAACTGGTGCCGCTTGGGTGCAGACACTGGCCAATCACATTTGGCATTGCAGGGAAATGTGAGTTGATAATGTACAAGTACAAACACACACACGTCTGTTGTCGAAATGTCCACTGTCCCCCATCAAATAGGCAGCTCCTCCCAAACAGTCACAATGTACCCAGTCATGCAGTCTGTATAAAAACATGTACAATGCGACAACATACATGTGGACACATTGTTAAACTGCATCTCCCCTTCACATTGCAGAGGGAGAATCAACACCTCCTGCAGAGCAGCCCGACCCTCTCTTCTCTGGAGACGAAGAGGACCACCACAGCTTCGACTCTGACGCCCTCCAACTGCTCGTGGACAGCCTACGCAGCCCACTTCCAGGAGCTGGGCAGCCCAGCTGCTACGAGGAGACCCCACCCCCTGCACAGACCACACAGCAGGCAGCACCCACCACCACTGCTGCCTCCCAGGACCCCCACGAAGAACACATGGCCTTCCAACGCCGTGTTTTGGGGTGCTAGGAGAATCTGGCTGAACAGGTGCGGGTGGGCTTCGACCGCATGGCAGACAAACTAGATGCCATACGTGGGTGTCTAAGTCCCATCAGGGACCACTCACGGTCCCTAACGGACACCAACAGTCCGCTCCATGCTCTCCAATGGACCATGGCTGACATCGCTGGAGCGCTGACTCAGAGAATAGTACAACTGTCCAGTCAGAGTGGCTCTAGCGAAGTCACACAGGAGTTGGGAAACATGCAGAGGTTAATGGAGACCATGGAGCGGGCGAATGCAGAACGAGCGGCTGCCACGGCTGCACACCAGCGAGAGGTAGCTGGGTTCCTCAATGACCTCAGGACCATCCTCATGGCATTGCTGCCACAAGGCCTGGCGCGGATGCATGCTGCTGCCACCACTCCATCCACATCTCCGCCCCCTGAAGTGTCAGTGCCACACAGTGCGGCAGACCTTCCACCTCCGGCCACTGATGTGTCACTGCCACACAGTGCTGGAGACAGAACACCACCATCCACACGTGAGGCACATGAAACAGCAGAGGACGAAGATGCGGATGATTCTACCCTCGTGGTAAGAAGAACGCAGCAGCATGCATCTCATCCATAGGCCCGGCTTCAGCTTGGTACTGCCCTCTGCATCATCACCTTCCACTGTCCCCCGATGCACTCTGCGACACTCACCTTGGACCTCGACATGGACTGCCATATGCTGTTTGATCGCTATTGACACAGCAATCAGAGTGCGGACTGAACTCTTCCTCTTCCTTTGGACTTGTCATTCCCTGAAGGACCCTGGCTGGCCCTCCATGGGACAACATCGTCATGTGGGGTTTGCATGGCCCTGTACAGCTCCAGATGCAACACTCCACTGAATGTGCATTAAACATTCATATTCACACAGATGTGTCATGTCTATGGTCTTTTAAGTGTGGAAGTACGATGAATGTAGGCTCACTGGACTCCTCTTACGTCCATGTGGCTCATGTCGTAGAACAGGGGTCACAGGGTGACACATTGCCCAATGTGGTCTGGGTGGCGCTGACACAACAACAGGGACACACGCATGAGTTACTTCCTTGTCCAGCCCAGTACGGAACCACACCCAGGGCCCCGGGGTCATTTACAAACCCTTACGCTGGACTGGCATACGCCAGGCCAGGCCAGCCCACTCTGCTTACGCTCACAGGGGGGGACGGCAACGCTACATGTCCCATGTCTTTCCTGTAGTGATCTGCTGCTCACAGGTCTAGTTGTCAGCATGCCACAGCCACTCTCTCACGGCTGGTTTACACCCACACCACACCCATCCAGCACACGCGTCACAGGACATGTAACCCTGCCAATAAAAAGGGCCGGGCGCACCTGCTCGACGCCATTTCCACTCTATCTGGGTGCATCCGTGTGGTGTTTATGTAGGCATGAGGGCCTCGGGCCCTGCAACATCACATTCCCCAGGACCGGAGGTGACATGATGGCGTCCGCAACACGATACCCAATCATACAGGGTCCATGACTTTGGGACACAGACTTGATGGCACCGGATACATTGCGGCCGGCACAGACACACCGCCACGGGACGGTGACTTTGGGTGCACTGAGGTAGGGGCACCTTAAGTGCTATGCGGGTGTGCAGCCTGCGATGATGCCCTGTCCCGGCTGTCCGGACTGCTCAGGATTTGTGTCGCCTGCTGGACCGCAGTGTAGGCCAGAGCCAGTGGGCAGCGCGGGCCTACCGCCACGTGGCGTTGCATCCCGGATCACAGAGTTAGTGGCACCTCAAGGGCTGAGCGGGTGTGCAGCCTGCGATTATGCCGGGTGCACTGGTATGTCCTCTGCCATGGCGAAATCAAGACCCAGAATCATATGTGAGACCTGGTGGCCTGCGGAGCGGGGCTGCATGATGTGGAGGGTGCCATGTCCGCGGGCCCTGGGCATGTGGCTTGCAGCGGCACGTGGTGGGCCCTCATTGCTACACGCCAAGGGCGGAAGGTGAGCAGTGAGGCCTGGGTACGCAGGGGCGGACAGGCGATGATGTCTTGTGCAATTGTATGTACTTTGCCATTCATGTATCTGGACTCTGTTTCAGATGACGGATCTGTTTCAGATGTGTGACCTGTTGAACTGCACTACATACCAGCACGTGGTTGGAAACACACCGGTGGCAGCAGGTGAGCAGTGTGGCCTGGGTGCGCATTGTCGGCACTCTCTCTCCCTGTCCATCTCTTCTGTTATCTGTGTCTCGCTCCCCCTCTCTATCCATCTTTCTCTCGCTCCCCCTCTCTGTCCGTCTTTCTCTCGCTCCCCCTCTCTGTCCGTCTTTCTCTCGCTCGCTCCCTCTCTTTCTCTCTCTCTCTCTCCTTCGCTCTCTCTCTGTCCTTTGATGTGCGCAAGACATACCTTCTCATCATGATTTTTGTCTTGCAAGCTGTGACCTACGGATTGTCCCGAGGGGAGCCGCCATGTGTCTTCATTTCTGTTCCGTGTTCCTTTGGATAAATTTTCATTTGTTACATCGAAGGTGAATGTGTGATGCTCATTTTTGTGATGACACATGCATGTCACCAAATGTGATTGTGCGACATCAGGCGGATTATTTGGTACATGATTCCGTGTAGTTGATGTGGCATGTCTTTGGCCAGGGGGGGGGGGTCCGGGGAGGGGGATCCTGGGGGTGGTGGCGGTGGGTGTCGTGGCCCTCTTGGGGCTCTGAGCTGCATGATCAGTGGCTCCATGGTATCTGTTGCCCTTCAGGTGTGGCTCTGGGCTGGGCTCCATTTTGTGGTGCAGGCTGTGGTCCGACTTTGCACCAGGTCAGAGCAGGTGTTAATTTCCTGCTGCTAACGCGCCTTATCACCTGTTTTGTGGTCTTATCGCCGATCTGGCTGGTCGTTGAGAATGTTGCGGAGTGGTGTTTTCGGGGCTTTTTGCAAGGGAACGCCTACTCTGCATCTCATTAGCGATAGTTGCGGGGGTCATCTGTGGCGATGTTTTTTGCGGCTGCTATCGCGGGTAAACTGGTGTCATGGGCTGTTAACACCAGCTTGTGAATGGGGGATAAATTTATCGCAACTTTGGCTGTGATAAAGTGTCGTTAACTCGGCGATGGCTCCTTCAGAATATGCCCCTGTGTGTTTAGTGGGGACGTCGGTATCCAATATTGTTATACATGTTTTCACCTATGACTGTGGACGTGCATACGTAAGCAGAATATGTATGCCTCTTGGGCTGTCACATGCCCCAGGTGTCACTATGGAACCGCAATCTAGTGTGGAGTTTATGATGATGTGTACGGGGGGTACAGCTTGGACTCTATAGCAGTTAAATAGTCTTGCCACTGTGTGGGACTAGCGGATGGGGGTTGCCGCATAGCGTTGGATAACTGATTCACCTGCTCGGATACCAGTGACCTTCGGAGGTCCAAAAGTCATACGTGCCTGCTCGGGCCCGTGCCATATCCAGGAATCTATTATGGCTCTTTCGGTGAGCATTACGTTTCATGATACCAAGCACGAAGTGTAGAACCTGAGGTGCCACCAGGGTACCCGACGCTCCCGTTAGAATTTCGGCTATACCATTCTAATGTGTCCCTAATTGAGGGCACAACCAGACCATATGGGGGAATGTGGCATCTGCAGACAAGCCCCTAGGGCATATGTCATAGGAGATAGGGTACATACAGGCCAGTCTGTGCTGGGTTAGGTATGGGTGGTGGAGATAATTAAATTGCGTGTACTTCAGTCTAGCATTACTAGATGTATACTTAGGGTAGCCTATACACAGTGCCCACAGCTTGTCAGTGATACTAGCTGCCAAGGCAGTGTCCCAGTATTCCCACAGAGGTGCCAGCAGGGTATCAGGGTCGGGCCTAAGGAAGTTATACAACATAATGATTCTTTTCTGCCTTGACCATGGGTCAGTAGTGTTTGTAAGAACTGGGATGTAGTGGGTTCAGTACGTGCATTCCCCCATACCTGATGGAGCTGTTGCGTCAGCGTTACATAAAGCAGAAAAGTACCCAGTGGCACTCCACAATCATCTATCAGGTGTTCGAACTCGTATAAGTTCGTATCTACGAATATGTCTCCCCATGTGTCCAGCCCAGCGGTGTGCCACACTTCTATCGCCGCTCTCTTGAAGCAAGTGTGGGAGCCAGGCAGCAACTCGAGGGGGAGGTCCGGGACGTATGGTGAGGTCTGTCGAGCAGACAGAACATACGTCGACCAACTATGCCGTGCCGCCAGCATTAGCAGATTACCCTGCGCCCGCTGTAATACTGTTTTAGTACCAGATAACCATTCTAACAGAGCAGGTCTGCGGAGCTGCACTGCCCAGGGATCTAGTTCAGCGAGGTTGCTACTCACAACTCGCTACTCACTAGCCATCTCATTGGCCATTGGAGCTGCGCTGCTGTGTAATAATGTTCGTAATTGGGCGCTCTCAGTCCACCCTCCGAAAGGGGGGGGTATAATTTCTGAAGAGCTATCCTGGCACTGGTACCACCCCGGACCAGTGACATCAGGAGCAACTCCAGATCCCGAAAAAATCTGCGCTGGGATTTGTAGGGGATGGCAGCAAAGTGATAGAGGAGTCTAGGGAGCAGCAGCATCTTAGCGATAGCCACTCGTCCCATAGGGGATAAAGGGAGCCCAGTCTAGAATGGCAGCGCGGCCCTAGCTCTGCTAATGACTTTGCCTAAGTTACCGTCTATTACATAGGTCCAAGAGTGGTAAATTTGGACCCCTAGGTACTTGAAGGAGTCAAAAACCCACGTGAGTGGAGTAGTGGGTAGATTCTGCCTCTGAATCATGGATACGGGCTTCATTGGGAATACCCCCGACTTAGACCAGTTCACTTTCAGACCGGATACAAAGGCGTGTTCGTCTAGCACCTGCACAAGGCCCTGCAGAACCTCATTCCGGCTTTGCAAATGTTGCAGGGATTCTGCACATACACAGAACTATGCGCAGGAAAACAGGACCTCAGTGAATAGGGGTGTACCAACCTACCACATTAGGACCCAAAATCCCAACCGACTAGCTATAGTGTCTCCTTCGTTCTCCTCCAAATATCGAGGAGCTACCAATGATTAGACAACCCAGAACACAACACTCCCAACTCTCTCAGGAATCGTGGGAGCAAGACACACTCTTTCGCTCACTCACTCGTACTTGTCCACAAAGAGAATTTTCAGAGTCACTGAAATAGTTCAAAATGTTTATTAAAACTATTGTGCTCTACAATACAGTATGCGAGCCACTATCAGCAGCAAAATGCATAGACTTAGCACAGTTAGCATTGTTACAATCCCATAGAATACAAAGGGAGTAGTCATTTTATAAAGACTGTGAAAATGAAAGGCTAGAAGGCCTAACCACCCTCCCCTTGGCTAGAAAAAGTTTATTTTTATAAAAAGGAAGATCTCTGGGCTTTGACAGCAAACCCCATACCTGAAAGACTGAATGTAAGATTTACATCATAGGAACAGCGGAGCTCTTCTCCTTGGAACGGCTTTCTCCAAGTGTGTTAAAAAAATATGCATCAACGTAATATCAAAGCACGAGTCTTCAGTACTGCAGCTGTGTGTAGCATGTTATGGCTAGGCTCTAGGGACTGACTAGAACAGAATAACTAGGGGCATTGTTTATCGACCTTGCACATCGTGTTCAGACTAAACTCCAGGAAAGGCAGAGTACATGAAAAACAACCTATTCGCATGTGAACTGTACAGACAAAATGTTGCAATAACAAAGTTATGTAGTAACGTGCGCAAAAGCAGCAGCATGGCAGCAAAGCTTATGCTAACTTAGCAAAGTTGAGAATGTCCCTAAGGGCCATATAACACAAATATACCAGCGCATCGTCCGCATAGAGAGAAATGATATGCCATTGTGCATATGCCTGGATGCCCCAATCTAGAACGTAACTGTGAAGCACACTTGCCAATGGTTCCATGGCAAGCACGAAGATAATGGGCGACAGAGGGCACCCTTGTCTCGTGCCGCGCTCGATAGCAAAAGAGGGGGAGATGATGCGCCCTGTCTTAACTCTGGCCTGTGGGTTAGCATACAGTACCTTTATCCATCTGAGAAAGTTAGGGCCCAAGCCGAATTTCGGTAGGACTGCCAGTAAATACTCCCATCCCAAGGTATTGAACACTTTCTCAATATCCAAAGCGGCGATCCAAGGTGCTTCCGTCTCCGACCGTGCCCACTCCAGTAATTTAAAAAGCCGGCGTAAGTTTAAGCCAGTATTTCTTCCCGGTATAAACCCATTTTGATCACTATGAACCAACAGCTCCACAGCATCAGACAACCTACCTAGTATTTTGCCCAGAATCTTATAGTCGGCATTCAGTAATGACAAAGGGCGTTATGAACCCATTAATAATGAATCTCTCCCCAGCTTAAGCAACACCACCAATATTGCTTCCCGAAGAGATGGAGAGAGTGCGCCACGATCAAACACCTCTTGATAAATGTTACGCAAGCGGGGTGTAAGCAATTCCACATATGTCGCATAGAACTCCGACGTCCAACCATCTGCCCCTGGTGCTTTATTTCTTGCCAACAGTTTAATTGTTTCAGAGATCTCTGCCTCAGATATAGGGGCCTCTAGGGACTCGTAGTGAGGTTGCATTATCTGTGGCAGGTTAGTGCGTGTCAGGAATAGCAGAATGTCCCGTGATGTGTTAGATACTGGGGCTTTATAGAGGGAGGTGTAGTATTTATAGAAGGAATCCTTTCTCTGTTCCTGTGTGTTTACCATGTGTCCTAATGTATGTATGGCCGTGATTGGAGGCTGTGAAGAGCCAGTTTTGAGCAACCACGCCAGTGTCCTGCCTGCCTTGTCTATTGGCATGTTGCCGGGCGAGGTATTGTTTGTAGTCTAGGGCACATAACTTGCCTTGTGTCTCTTTATAGGCCAAGCGTGCCTTGGCCAACGCGAGCGTAATATGCGGATCTATGGGGGCGAGGATTTCACAGCTCTTTACTTCAGACTCTTGTTCTCGAAGTACATTCAAGAGTGTCATGCGAGAGCCGTACACAGCTTTAATTACCAGGCCACGTAATACGACCTTAAATGCGTCCCATTCCATACCCGAATATGTGGCTGTACCTGTGTTTATTTGAAAGTATGAGTTGATAGATTGCGATATGGAGGTGCGCAGTGGTGCATCCTGGCGTGCCTCCAAGGGAAGACGCCACGTTGGGATATTAGCTCTGTGTGTGCCCCAGGTCAGGTGTATTTGAAGGGGACTATGATCCGACAACGTGTGGGCTAAATATTCTGCTTGTGATACTCTGGATAAGGCAGTCGTTGAGCAAAATATTGCGTCAATTCTAGTGTATAAGTTGTGTATCAGCGAGTAGTGTGAGTAGATGCGCACTGTGGGGTGTTTGCTGGGCCAGGCTTCGTGTAGCTGCATTTCCCTGGCCCAATTCTTCATGTGTAATGTCAGGCCTATAGATTGGGCACCTGGGAGTGGCGGTCGTGATCTATCTAAATTGAGATCGTGCACGCAGTTGTAGTCACCCCCCCAGTATGTCAGAGTCGTCGGGTCCCTTAATAGGGACAGGGACATAGTTTGTTGGAACATAGCCTGTCCGGAGTTTGGTGCATATATTGAGATGAGTGTTATCGGGGAACCATCAAGAAGTCCCTTTAGGGCAGGGGTCTCTAACCGGTCGATCGCAAGCTACCGGTAGCTCGCAGAGACCCTGTGAGTAGCTTGCGCCACTTGCTGCTCAATTTAGTAGCCCTTTAGTGTTGTTTGGGCTCTTTAGGCTGTTTTGAGGCTCCGTTGCCCGCCCTCACCCAAACCAGCTGCTCAGATTGGCTTTGACCTTAGCTGGGGCGGGGCAGGCCGAAGAGGATGACGTTCCTCCCCTTTCTACGTGCAAATTAGTGTCTCGTGACCATCTATGCGCCCCCTGCCTTTCCCTCACTAGCACCGCACTGCATTGTGTGTCACGAGTGCGAAGGGTGCTAGTGCGGAGCTGCAGCAGGCGTGGCAGGGCAGAGCAGCTGGTTTGCCGGTCGCGCAAGCAGTATAGAGCTGCCGGGACCCGCGCCATCTGCCGTTTTCAGCAGCACAGCCTGCCACCTAATATTTCATCGATACCAGAGCAGCAGGTAAGCCGTGGGCACACGCCCGGCCTGGGGCCTGGAAATTAACACACCTTCCTCTGATGACCTGGAAACAATTTCCTTTTCTAGACTAGAGCTTCTGGCCTGTCGGTAGGTGGTTTGGGTGAACCCGAGATCGGGATTCAGACTGTTAACTTTACTCTGTTTTGGGTTTGAGGGAGAGGGTGAATTTTCTACAGCTGCATATTTGGTTGTTCAGATGCAGTTTTCCAGCACTTGCGTCTTTGAAAGCATGGGCACATTTAGGTTCTGCTCTCAGTTTACTTCAGAGATGGGTTGGTTGGTGACTGCAAGTTTCTGAGAGCTGCCTTGGGAGTCAGGGTGAGGCCTGGCCCATTTATCGTTGCAGGGCCGGCTCGTGTTGCAAGTTCAGTAGGTGTCAGTTACAGGGTAAAAAGCCTCGGGTTTAATCTTACACAATGCCAATGACGTGTGGAGCTCACACCCCGTGCTCCTGCGACAATGCCAAAGTCCCTACACTAGTGCCCCCTGCTACTGCCCATGTAGCACCAACTTAGCTTCTTTTTTATGAAGCCCCAGGTCCCTTGATAGTACCAGCATTTACCTCTCCATACAGTACCCACCTTGCAACTGCCACACAAAGTGCCAACATCGCTGCCACCGGAGCTAGTCTTTGCATTCTATCACCAAACTCCCCCTACCTGTAGGGAGCCCTCATCCTACCACAATGTATCTTTCGCCCTTTCTACTTCCACAATGTGCCCCTCGCACAAAGCCTCGGCCTTCCTACCACAAGTAATTATCTTTCCAGCTAATTACTACTACACTTATACTGAGCCTTTATGTTCGAGCAGGCCTGTGTTAGAGAAAGTGAACATAAACAACGAAGCATGCTTAATTAGTCTTAACTCCCCATATTCCAAAATGCTTACAGTGGAGCAAATACTTCCTTGCTCCTGAATGATTATATATTACATTCAGAACAAACCTTTTACAGAACATGGAATAGGCGGGTATAAAAGAAACTTGCCAACAGGCTCAGAACACACGCTAAGTGAGATGATTCACGGGTGAAATTAGGATGAGAGATGGAATGGTAGTTTGTGATGAAGTCGGGAAGCTCATTATCATTCAGTAATTTTATAAGCAACTATATGAGGGGGAACGATATACTAGCAGGGGTGCACTATTACTTGCAATGGGTCACACTTTCATTATGAAATCCTGAGCAGCGACACAAGATGGAATGCCCAATTAAGGTTGATGAAAAGCTCACGGAAATTAAGAGGATGAGCTCCAATAGGGCACTGGAACCAGATACACTGCTAGATTTTAGAGGCCCAATGGAGATCTTCTTGTATCTGTCATGGGCAATATCTCTCTCATAAACTTAATTTGCAAATGTGGCCCACTTTTCTTAGCGATTGGATTTGCTAATGGGGCTACTTCTAATTTGGTGCCGGGGCCTCTTTTCTTTCCCATTCCGACAAGCAGTGGCCTCCTCTTTCACGGCTTGTGCTTTAGTTTGTTGTGTCACTGTTGTGGCCTGTGCTTTAGTTTGTTGTCTCACTGTTGTGTCAGAGAGTCTGACGTACGTCCCACATGTCAGTAATGTAGCATGTCATGGCCCTACTTACTACATTTCCACCTATTGGCCAGGAGCCAAGGCTCACACATGCAGCCCAGTACCCATCATCTTCCAGTATGGCTGCAATAGTATGCCAGCTTGTCTTGAACAGCAGAGTGATGTTCTTCAGGCTGGGCCCGGGGAATGTACTTTTCAGGGGAACAGTGTCATTTTTTTTGTGCGGAGTTTTATATAGCGCAAACTAGACCCGAAGGTATCAGAGCGCTTTACATGAGCACCAGTTACGTTACAAACAGACACATTCATTTTTGTTAGGCACTGGGAGATTAAGGGCCATATGTAGGTGGGCTAATACCGGTCGGTAACGGCCGAAAATCGGTAAATTTCCCGTTACCGACCGGTATTTAGCCCTTTGCGATGTAGGAGGCCGGATTTAAGGAGTCGGTAATTTACCGATTCGTTATTTTAAGTAATTGGTAAATTATTGATTCCTTAAATCCTATGTAGGGAGCACTCAAGTGAGTGCATTTTTGGTTTAAGGATTCGTTATTTACCACCAACTACAAGTTGGTGGTAAATACCGAATACCTTTCAAAAAGCAATTTTGTGTTTTTTTAAAAGTGCCATGTGGCAGACATACATGCCCTTAGGGCATGTATGTGCGCCACATGTGCACACATGCACGATTCAGGGGTGCAACAGGGTGTCAATTTGACACCCTGCCGCCCCTGAATATGCTCCCCCTATTACCGATTCGGTATTTACCGAATCGGTAATAGTGAATGGCTTCCCATTCATTCCTATGGGCCTCCAGGCCAATAGGAATGAATGGGAAGGTATTCCTTATTACCGATTCGGTAAATACTGAATCGGTAATAACGAATATTACCGAATCGGTACAATTTACCGAATGTTTATCTACATTCTATTTACCGATTCTTAAATACCGAATCGGTAAAATTCGGTATTTAGGAATCGGTAAATAGAAATTACCTACATATGGCCCTAAGTGATTTGCCCAGAATCACAGAACGTTGAGCGCACCTGCCGAGAATCGAACCTTGTTCCCCACCTCAGAGTTCGACCGCCCTAGCCGTTAGGCCACATTCTCTCCCCATCTTTAAAATGGCTACACTTGATATCTTGCATTGTCTGGTTCAGGTTATTAGTAGGTGTGTGCAAAATACACATAATTTCTATTCACGCAATTAGGTGACATTTTGGAAAAACTAGGTCAAATCACGCAAAATGCTAAAATGCCATTTAGCGCTATAGTACTTTATTCTGGGGGGCATATTTCGCAAACTTTCACGCAGCATAGCAAGCCACCTTGCTGCGCGAAGGTAAATGGCAGGAATGCGCCGTATTTTTACATTATATGATGCATTCCTATCCTTTCCCTGCACTGACACACAAACTGCTGCCTTGTGCCAACACAGGCACCCCTGTGCCGTGGTGCAAGGGTGCCTGCATTGCAGACAGAATTGTTTTTGCACTAGAAGGGGCACCTTCTTGCACACAAAAAATCCTCTGAGGCATTTTCTTCTTTCTATGTGTGCTGCAGAATGCAGCACACATTAAAAAGGGAAAGAAAGAGGAGCAATAAAGGTATTTCTTCGTGTTACGCCTCACCTGGGGTGGTGTAGCATTTTGACGCATTCCCTGGTCCACCACTAATAGTGACTCTGAGAATGTGCCAAAATCTATGGGTGGATGCGTGGTAAAACCCATGCTCCACTCATGGAACGCCTCCCTGGGGCAGAGTAACGCAACACATCGATTTGCGCTGCCTTGCCTCCATATCTATGAGGCCATTCAAGGCCACGCAGGGTGGCTATGCATGGCCTCATAGATTTTGTACAGTGCACACTCATCTTATGCATTTCAAGGTGCTGTCATGTGTGATAATGAAGAAAGGGAAAGCATTGTGTTGCAGTATTATTAGCGCATACTAACCCAATGTGTGGCCCTGAAGCACTTACCTACATGGGCAGCAAGCTGTGCCATGTAGGCTGTGTGGTTGAAAATGTTTTCCTTGGTTTGTGATCTTATGTGGAAAGGTTTTCCAAGGCTTGTCTGATGAACACCAAAATGCGCTTACCTATCTGATAATAACATAATATATGTTATCATGTTATGGGACACACCGTATAGCAGTGAATGATGAGATGTGAGACAGATATGCAGTTACAACTTATGATTTTTCAGTCTGCTGACTGCTTTGAACGGCTCTATAGGCCCCACTGGTATTTCTTGTGATTGTAGTCGTCTACTAGCAGCCTTATCTGGTTACTACCGAGGTCAGGATCCCACAGTTTGCTGAAGAGAGGAGCCGTGATTGGTCCCAGGTTTTCTGGTTTCATGTTGTAAAGTTCACCTGCTGGGTATCTCCTTCTGCCTAGATGGCATGGCCACTTTTAGTGCTTCATTGGGTGAGTTGTGACCTGTGGCCTATAGAAGATTAGACATGAGCAGAGCACCGGGGCAGTTTAGAGTATCAGTGCTCAACAACCTGGCTCTTCGCAACAGGGCCAGTCAAAGAACTGTTCATCATTATACTGAGTCATTTGCACTCTTAAGTATATTGTGATAATCAGATAACATTATTCCCTGCCTCCGTCAGCTGTGTGCAATACATGGATGGAGTATGCATATGGCATAGGTTGCAACTCACCCAATGAAGTAATGTTTGGTGTAAAACTCAGTTAGGACATTCAGGACATCTTGTATATTGTAATTGTTGCTTTCAAGTGACATGTACAATAGAGCATGTACTTCTTTGAATGAATTTGGGACATTTTTACTTGTCTTGCCTACGTATGAACATCTTCATGACTCAAAAATGCAGGTAAGGACAGGCATTTAGGAGGGTAATCCCAAGAGAATGGAGAATTAATATTGTTTAGGAAGGTGATATTGTGTGGTGTAGGTGATATCAGTCACCATAAGCCTGAGGTCACAGGGCTATGTCACAAAGTCTGCAGCTGTCATGGAATATTACCTGGAGTAGTTTTGAAAGCTTGTCTTAATTAAACAAAAAGTCCAATGTTTGCTACAAATGTAGGAGAACCCAATCAAATTGATTTGCAAAACCTTCACCTTTGTGAATTTGGCGCTTGGCGTGGTACAATTTTAAGTCCTCTTCCTATTTATAGAAGACGACTAAAGACCATACAAGCCCAGAACTATGCTTTGGTCAAAATTAATCAAATCTCAGGTTATTTGTGAAAAGCAGTCCTCCCGTGTTCATAATTACACATAGCTAAGGTGAGTTAGTTATCTCACTTTCCAACTGTGCTGTTTAACTTACCAGCATGGCTGCTACTCACAAATGGTCTGCAATGCAACATTATTAAAGGTGTCCACGTGGTATTCTTGCCTGTTATGGATTGGATGTTGACTTCATCAACATTTTTACTCTTGCTTACAGCCTTAACAACTAATCATGGATGAGGAGCCAGGTCCCTCCAAAAGGGCAAAGAGTAAGACATACTACTTCCATCAAGAGTGGGAGAACGAATTTCTATTTACACAAGTTAAAGACAACTGTGTATGTTTGATCTGTGGAGCAAAAGTTGCAGTGGGAAAAAGGGCACTGTTGAGAAGCATTTTTCAACAAAGCACATGCATTTTGAGAGGAAGTTCCCTAAAGGAAGCAGCCTGAGGTCACAAAAAGTAAACAAACTGAAATCTGCATTGCAGACACAGAAATCTTTTTTACAAAGCCCACGAAGAAAGCCACTGCGGCAACTGAAGCATCCTTCATAGTTACTCATCACTTAATTAAGCACAAAGCAACATTTTCAGATGGAGCCATTGTGAAGGAAGCAATGCTTCTAATGGCCAACTCCTTATTCAAAGACTTTAAAAATAGCCCTGAAATGATGTCTGCCATTTCAGATTTGCAGTTAGGGTCAAACACTATGACAAGAAGGGTATCTGCATTATCGACCAACATGATAGAACAGTTAGAGCGCGATTTAAAGACATGCAAATATTTTTCTCTTCAATGTGATGAATCTGTTGATGCAAGCGATATTTCACAGTTGGCAATGTTCGTTAGAATGGTTTTTGAAGATTTTACTGATAAAGAGGAATTTTTAACTTTGTTGCCTCTGAAAACCACAACCAGAGGATCTGTAATCCACAATGAGGTGAAAAATGATTTTGTGAAACAAAATGTCCCATTGAAAAGTTATTGGCGATAACCACTGATGGTGCACCCGCAATGAGAGGGCGTCATTCTGGCTTCATTGCCAATTGTAAAGCAGATCCAGATTTCCCTCCGTTATTGAACTACCATCGCATTATACATCAACAGGCGATATGTGCCAAGGTAATGGGGTTTGATCATGTGATGACTCCTGTTGTTAAAATTATTAATTCAATTCGTGCAAAGGCCAAGCAGCACCGAACCTTCAAATTGTTCCTTGAAGAACTATCAGCCGAGTATGGTGACCTTTTACCGATGGCTTAGCAGGGGAAAAATACTGTGAAGATTCCTTTCGCTATTGCCAGAAGTCAAAGCTTTTATGGAGTCTAGAAATGAAGATACCACACTGTTATCAAACACTCAATGGTTGCTCGATTTAGCTTTTTTGACAGATGTGACAGAAAAATTAAATGTATTGAACTACGAGTTGCAAGGCAAAAACAAGACAATGACCAACATGGTAAGTTCTGTGAAAACATTCAAATCAAAACTTAACCTTTTCCTACAGCATGTACAGAAAAGAAAGATGCAGCACTTTCCCTCTGTGCTCCAAATACTTTCAGAAAACCAAGCTGAGGCTGAGCTCCTGGACATAGAAAAATACAGTAGCCTCCTCATGAGGCTTAATCAAGAGTTCAGTGACAGATTTAGTGATTTTGAGCAACTGGAGCCCTGTGTGATGTTCACTTCAAACCCCTTCATGGAAGTGGATGTTAGTGACATTTCAGAGAAAATTAGTGTGCTTTTGAACCTTGACTCTGCCACAATGGAAATGGAGATTTTCACACTTCAAAATGACATTGAATTGAAATCAAGGCAATCTGACATTAATTTCTGGAGTCTTGTGGATGCTAAAAAGTTTAAGAACATCCACACAGCTGCATTGAAACTTTTTTCCCTATTTGGCTCTACCTATCTTTGTGAATCAGCATTTTCTGATATGAACTTCATAAAATCTAAGTTTCGCACACGTCTGACTGACGAACATTTAAATGACTCCATAAGAGTTGCCCTCTCAAGCTACACCCCAGATTACAAGGGATTAGTGGACACCATGCAGTGTCAAGTCTCTCACTGAAATAATTTGAATGCATTTGCAATCAATACTTGTTCAATGACAGTTCCTGGTGAAATCCCAAATCTAGGTATCTGTTTCATTACTAACACCAAGATTAAAGTCGCTGCAGAGAAGAATCTTCAGCCCCCAGTTTTTTTATTAGTTGAACAAAAACAAAGGAATGTGTACTGCAGGCCTGATTTACAAACACAAGAAAAAGTAGCTGGAGAGAAGAATCTTCAGCACCTTTCCAAATGTTTATTTGCTGCACAAGAACAAAGCAGTGTTTGCTGGAGGCCTGGTTTATTGAGAACAAGGAAAAAAAGAGCTAAAGGGAAGAATCTTCAGCATCTTTCAAAGTTCTTTTTAGTTGAATAAGAACAAAGCCATTTGTACTGCAGTCCTGGTTTACTGACACTCCTAAAAAGTAAAGGGAGCAATGAGAATACAACTGCGAACATGACTGGTGCCATAAAAACCTTAAAGTCAAAACGGAACCTTCTGAAGAATTCAGAGTGGAGGACAAAATCGGTACTTTCCAATCCAAACAAAGCTGAAGTTCAGCTTATCTGGCAACTGAAAAACACAGCGATCTTGTCAAAGCTACAGTAGAAGAATCCATCTGCAATTGTGATTCAGCAAAGCTTTGCACCGGCTGACTGCCACACACTGTGACTACTTCACTACTATAATGACTTCTTGGGAACTGCCCCCGCCAGGCTACCAGATTACACAGCATTAGAGGACATCATACAGTTCCACATTGAAGGTAAGATTGCTTGTCCTGTTTGTTTGTTAATTGAGCTGCATTACAATGATTATTTCAGTGACGGCTATTGAAAGGTCCTGATTTTGAAGCCATTAATTGAAAGGTCGTAAAGCGGTTTGACAACACAAATCCAAAGTCATTACTTTCAGTGTTTCTAGGGAACTCTTAAGTATTGTGTTCAAACCACAGTATGGGCTCTGAAGAAATTAGGCCTAAAGTCAATGAAACTGGGCGTGGGGGGGTCTCTCGGAAAAATGCGCGAGTTTCTTGGGGTTTAGTAGCTCACGACGATTTTCAC
Source organism: Calotriton arnoldi (assembly GCA_963921515.1). Taxonomy (NCBI): domain Eukaryota; kingdom Metazoa; phylum Chordata; class Amphibia; order Caudata; family Salamandridae; genus Calotriton; species Calotriton arnoldi. The sequence continues at coordinate 17,570 of CAWUFW010015785.1, read as the reverse complement.
TGACCAGAAGTAGCTCTCACTACAAAAAAGGTTGGAGACCCCTGCTCTAGGGTCACATATCGGCCTTGTGGATCTACCTGGGTGTGTAATATCTGCAGTGGGGTCCCGGGTGCCACCCATATCGAAGTGCCCCTGGCATACCCCGAGTACGTGGTCCCTTCCGTTGTGCCCCTCCAGCGTTTGCGTAGAGATGAAAGGGTTTGCTGAGTAAGGTGTGTCTCCTTGAGCAAAGCCACTGAAATCTTCTGTCTGCGCAAGTATTGGTACACCTTATGCCGTTTAGCACAGCCAGCTAATCCTCGGACATTTCAGGTGAGTAGTAGATAATTATTGCCTGACATCCTTTCTTTTTTAAGAGAGAGACACAAATAGCAGGAGCGTGTACCCGCTGAGGTGGTGCAGCCAGCAGTCACCGGTCTCCCCCCGCACCGAGTGCAGCTAGCGTGACGCTGTGGTAGCACTGTACATATTGAGCATGATGTATGTCAGAGCGGAACGGACAGTTAATGTAAAACATTTACCATACCCAACTCCCCACCCCAGGCAAGTTTGCCAACGGGTAAAAGGCCATCTGCACTAAAATGCAAAATGACAGAATATCAAATAACCAAACAAATGAAGGAATGAGAAATATCGGAAAGGAAAGTGTAAGAAAGAGAGCAGTAAAAGAGCAGAGAGAGAAAAGGGAACCATAACGATGCTATATCAGCCACTTATCGTCTACGTGGGGGCGTAGCAGTGCTGCGTAGATATTCGCAAGATGGCCACCATATCTGTGTATGCTTGTCATATGTGTGGTGCCAGCAAATGTTCCTTTCTCCAGAGTAATTTGCACCGGGGCAGGTTACAATAGTGAAAGTTTCATTGAGTACTATGTAAGTTCCTGAGAGGTAGTGCGAGGGAGTCATCCGAGTTCTTCTGCAGTTTGCAGCGTCACTGTGGGGCACTCACCCAGCAGCGCCGAGTGCTGGGACTCCGTGAGCTGATACACATGATCCGGTACGATGTCAGTTTCGGATCACGATGATCTAGAGGGCGAGTTCGGGTTACTGTGTTGCTCTGCCTGCCTGATAGCCTGTTCCCTCCCCTCAGCCGTCTGGGCCCTGGTGGGGCGCTGCAACTGAGATTTATTACGACTTCTATGTGCAGCTGCCGCCGATGATGTCTTTGGAGCGCTGGCAAACCCATTTTGCTCCACCTAGGACCAAGCCTCGTCAGGGGAATGGCAAAGAGTAGTGCTGTCTATATGGCGGATTCATAGTGTGGCCGGGTATTGCAGCGCATAGTGGACTTCGTGACTACGCAGGCACCATTTGACGTCCATATAAGAGGATTTGCGATGTGGTACTGACAACGTATAGTCCGGGTATATATGGACCGTAGCGTTTTCTATCTGCCACGGGCTCTTGTTATTTTTAGGATATGATCCCTGTCCCGATAATTGAACAGACGTGCAACCACCGGGTGCGGAGGATTGCCGGGGGGGGCACCCGGCACTCTATGAACCGCTCAATTGAGAAAAATTTAGAGTATTTGCCTTTAAGAATGTCCGTGGATAAATCCAGGGGATGTCCCAAGAAATGGGACAAAAAGTGGAATGGGTGGAATGCATACTGAGGGGACTTGTGTACATCCCCGACTGTGGAAATGTAAATGTCTGGGATTAATCATTATGCATCTGATCTGATTGAATTAATATATCTCTGTGTCAAACCATGTGCACCTGATGTTGTAAGATCGAATTGTCTGCAATTACTGCTTGTACTGATTGGAAATTTGTGTTCAATAAAAACAAAATATTTTTTTTTTAAAAGAATGTCCGTGGAAAACCAGGCCTCTAGGTATAGCTCCATGCTTTGAACCTCGATACGCTCCGGGAGTCCCACAATGCGTACATTGTTCCTGCGGGATCTGCCCTCCCAATGATCCACCCTTCTCTTTAGGTATTTCAATTCTTTTTGTAGCGATTTGACCTGTTCCGGCGTTGAAGCCATCGTGGGGCACAGGGAGGCCAGTGACGATTCGGTTTCTTCCACTCGGCCTGTTAGTTTCTTGTGGTCCTCCCGCAGGTATCCAGTATCTACACAGAGTGTGTCTATCTTGGGGCCCAATATGGATTTAATATCCAGAACTGCTACCATTAATTCATCGAACCGGTGTGATACGTCTGTGTGATCTGTGGGTTTCGGGGTCGTCGTCTGTGCGTTCCCCTCCGTGGCAGAGATCTGGTTCACTGCATCCCCCGGTGGGGCCTGCGGCTGCCCCGCTCTGGGCTTACCCATTATGGTGGTGTGTGAAGTTGGGACACCCCGTACAGGACCAGTGTATGGGAGCTCGTGGTGGGTGCCGCAGCCCTCCTCCGTGTCACCCCTGGCCCGATCAGCCACAGCCCCGCACCTCCGGGTGCGGACCCCAGCACGGCCAAGGCACCCGGCCAACATGGGACAGGGGGGCCGCACAACCCACCGCAGGCAGAGAAGGGAGGGAGAAAAGCCACCAGGCATCGTCGTCGGTCCGATCGGTGGGCCCAGGGTCCACAGGGCAGACCAGCAACACCGAGGCCAGGGCGCACAGCCCGTGCACGACTAGCACCCGACCATCAGTCCACACCATCAACGGCCTTCCATGAAGAGGAAACACAGGGCTCGGTTCGTTCTTCGACCGCCATCAGCACAAGTGGCCGAAGCCGATCAGCTCTGCCCGTATCTCCTGGCTAAGTGCGCAGGGCAGTGTCAGCATCTGCAAGGCCGCGCCGGGCCGCCTCTCCCACTGCCGAGTGCCAACGCGGCTGACTATCGGCCGCCAGACAGGCACCGTGATGTCCGGTGGTCCCACGTCGCAGTTACACCGTCAATCGGTAAGCATAAACCAGTGTACACCAGGATTTCTAGAGCGGCCTGTTGCGGAGCTCTGAATTAGCCAACAAATCAATAGGGTGCACCAGCGACTTCCGGAGGAAGTCTTGTGATGAACGCGATCCCGAACACGCAGGTTCTACCGCGGCTGCAATCTGGGGAAAATTCTCTCCCCGAGAAGCATCAAAATCTTCCTGAAATGACAATTTGGAGGCAAAAATCTCCTCAAATTGACATTTGGCTATAGTTTTTTGTGCATGGAGTCCTCTTTCTTTTTTTACTTTGTTTCCAACAAGAAGGAAGTGCCCCAGGGTATCCAACTTCCTGTTCCTGTCCAGCAGGCTCCTCCCAGTGCTTTGTCCATCTCATGGTCACTTTTCATTTGGATTGGGAGCTGGAAGGATCACTCTTTGTGTCTGCTGCATATATACCATTGGATTAGAGGACTTTGAATTTGAGATTTCACAAGTAAGTTGTAAAACTGGTGTTGTTTGATTGGGGTAATGCACCTGGATTTATTTGTACTTTTAATCGATTTTTTAAAATTTATTGTGGTGGGTGGCCTGTAGTTTTATCAGGGGCCTAGTTATTCCTTTGTAAATAATTATTTTTTCTTTTATAAAGGAAAAATGTTGCACACTTCACAGCATTTTCTCCATGTTTTGTAATGAATTTGTAATTTTGATTTAATTCACTATGTGGCCTAGTAGTCTGCCAATAGGCTTTTCAGCCAGTAGGCCCTGTACTAGTCAGGGATGCATGAAATAACTGTCTCTGTTTCTGTTAAATGTAAACATCATTTAGGCCATGGATGGCATTGGATTAAAATACAAAATGTGTTTTTTTTGTAGTATTTCACTTTTTATTTCATGTGTGGCAGTGCCTTTGTTGGATGTGTGTGGTTGTAACTTGCAAAAAATGTTAGCCCTGTGGATTTTCGTCTTTGGCATTGCTGTATTAAAGATGTGCTCTTTACCATGCCTCGGTTGTCTGGCTAGTGTGTGAGTGTGTTTGCCATAGACCACCATTTGCCTTGGTTCCCCATGTGGCCAGGGGTCATTTTGTAAAGTCAGTGTCCATAGGCATGCTAGTGTTCATTGTTTTCCAGGCCTCCTGCTTGATGTTGTGGCCATGTGGCTGACGGCCATTTTGTGTAGTCAGCCAGTGTCCTTTCCCCATAGGCCTGCATGTGTTGTGGCCATGTCTCCTTGCTTGTTGTTTACCATGTGGTCGGTGGCCATTTTGTGTAGGCAGCCAGTGTCCTTTCCCCATAGGCCTGCATGTGTTTTTTGGTTTTTCAGGTCTCCTGCTTCTTGTTCTGACCATGTGGCTGGCGGACATTTTGTGAAGGCAGTCAGTGTGCTTTTGCCATAGGCCTACATGTCTTCCCGTTGTTCCCCATGGCTTATTGCTTCTTATTGTGACCATGTGGTTGGCAGCCATTTTGTGTGGGCAGCAAGTGTGCTTTTCCCATAGGCCTGCATGTGGTTTTTGGTTTTCCAGGTCTCCTGCTTCTTGTGACCATGTGGCTGGCGGACATTTTGTGAAGGCAGTCAGTGTGCTTTTGCCATAGGCCTACATGTCTTCCCATTGTTCCCCATGGCTTATTGCTTCTTATTGTGACCATGTGGTTGGCGGCCATTTTGTGTAGGCAGCCAGTGTGCTTTTGGCATAGGCCTGCATCTCTTCCCTTTGTTCCCCATGGCTTATTGCTTGCTGTTGTGACCATGTGGCTGACGGTCATTTTGTGTAGGCACTGGTAGCCAGTGTGGACGGGGGCAATTTTTTGTAGGCAGCCAGTGTGTATTTGCCATAGGCCTGCATGTCTTTTTTTGTGTGGCCATGCCTTCTTGCTGGTTATTGTTTTGCATGCAATTTCTTCTTCTTTTATAAAGGAAAAATGTTGCACAGTTCACCACTTTTTCTCCATGTTTTTTTAATAAATTTGGAATATTGATTTGAATTGATTCACCGTGTGGCCTAGTCTGCCAATGGGCTTTCCAACCAGTATGTCCAGTACTACTCATGGGTGCATGAAACAACTGTTTCTGTGGTGTCTGTTGAATTTAAACATCATTTAGGCCATGCATGGCATTGGATTAAAATCCAAAATGTGGTTTTTTTGTGGTATTTCACTTTTTTCTTCCTGCAAACAATGTATAGTCGGGGTAATGGGTTTGGAGGATATGTGTTGTTGTAAATATTTTTAGCCCTGTTAATTTTTGTTTTTGCCATTGCTGAATTAATGCTGTGTTCTCTGTGTTACCAATTTGCCATAGGCCACCATTTTGCCTTTGTTCCCCCATGCCATGTGGCCAGGGGCCATTTTGTATAGTCAGTGTCCATAGGCCTGCATTTGTTCTTTATTTTCCAGGTCTCCATCTTGTTGTGACCATGTGGCTGGCGGTCATTTAGTGTAGGCAACCAGTGTGCTTTTGCCATAGGCCTGCATGCTTTGTTGTGGCTATGCCTTCTTGCTGGTTGTTGTTGTGACCATGTGGCTGGCGGTCATTTTGTGTAGCCACTAGACTGACAGTTTGTTTTAGGCCTAGTTTGCTTTCCCCATAGGGCTTTGTTTTCCAAGCCTCCTGCTTCTTCTTGTTGCCATGTGGCTGGTGGCCATTTTGCGTAAGCAGTCAGTGTGCTTTTGCTATAGGCCTGCATGTGTTGTTCATTAGGTTGTTGTGGCCATGACAGTCCTTGCTTGCTGGTTCAGCATGTGGTCGGTGGCCATTTGTGTAGGCACTGGCAGCCAGTGGGCTTTTGCCATAGGCCTGCATGTCTTCTCTTTGTTCACAATGCCTTCTTCTTGCTCATTGTTGTTGCTGTTGTTGATGATGACCATGTGGCACTGGCTGGCAGCCATTTTGTGCGTTCAGCCAGTGTGCTCCTTTGCCAAATGCTTGCATGGATGGTTGATCAATGAGATAGCAGCTTAATAAATTAATAATTAGACGCTTGAGGGTAATTTTTACTGATTTATAATTTATTTATTTTAATTGTTTTCAAAATTATTTTTTTACCTTTTTAGCTTATTTTACACTATTTGATTTTTTTCTTCAGTTTCATAAGTAACATGATTTGACATCAATAAATCATCAACCCAATGTCTGCTATAGGTTCAAAACAGTATTCATAGTCAGCTGCAGCTCCCTGAGTGCTGCATCCCACGTGATGCACAATGCACATAAAGCAAACAGTTACATTTGTATGTTGTTGTTGATGTTCTTTCTTATCCTTCCTGAGTGTACTGTACAGTACACCATGAAAGTTTATGTTGTTGTCAATGTTTGACAAATGGATACACTGTATTGTTAATTATTTTAACAACTGAGTTAACCAGTGTGAGCACACTAAATGATATTATTTGTTTGTACTAGTAACTGAACTTCAACAATGCCACGTTTCACTGATGTTCTGCTTGGTTCTTTGCTTTTAGGTGCACAAGAGGAAACAAAATCATCCATAGTACAGCTAGACAGAAGGCCTGTGCATGACATGATGGGTGACCACAGTCATCTCTTCAACTTGGGAAGCTAAGTGCGGCTGCTAACTGACAGCTTCAAGATGGCCCCAAGAAAGGTGTTACCAAGAAAGCTGACAGCAAGAAGAAGAAGGCAATTACCACCACTGATATGTCGCCCCAAACCTTTTTTTGGGAAACCAAAAATTGTGCCAGCAGCACCGGTGTCCATGGAGCAAGCTGGGAGCAGCACCCCCGCATCAGCAGACCCACCCCACCAACCTAGGCCCAAGCCCTTGTCTGTTACAGAGGCAGCCAGTCTAATCACGGGAACGCCGACGAGCAGTGACGTTGAAATTGACTTATCGTCATCGCAAAGTAGTACCCAATCATTGCAGGAAACTCATATAAGTGGACAACAACAACAATCGCAACCACCAGTAGTAGTTTCTCCTGAAGTAGGTGCAGTTCAGGAGATCGAGCTTCCTGCTGAGGAAGAAGAGGAAGCCTCTCTTTCAGAAGATCCATTGTCTTCCAGATCTCTGGCAAGAAAAAGGATGGTTAGTCCACCAACTTCTTCTCCAAGCCCCCCTTCTGATGATCTAGATGCCACTTGTATCCCGTCTGAGAGTGAGACACGCTACGAGACGAGGCTAGGAAAAAGGAAGGTTCCTGAAAGCCTTAGAGTTATGGAGGTAGATGTAGAAGAGGATGATGATGATGAGCCAGTCAACATGGATGTTAGGCCAGCCCCAGTGGAGACCGACGCTACCCCATACTAACTTACTGGGAGAGATGTGGCACCACAGATACCATCACCACCACCTCCAGCTGCCATATTTGCAAAATACCGGCAGCGACCTACATCCGCAACCACCTCAGTAGACATAGGTACTGCAGAGAATCAAACGTCACGCCCACCTGCCAGTACCGCCAGTTCATCTCACATTACAAGTGGCAACAGCGTCATAAAGCTGACGTCCCCAGTTTGGGACTTCTTTTCAGTTAGCAAGAAGGAGATGAACATTACCATTTTCTCCCTTTGTGGACAAGGTGTTAGTTGGAGTAAGCTCGGTACAAACTATAGTACCGGAGGCCAAACAACCCATCTGAGAAAACACCACTTGATCCAGTGGGAGGCCCACATTAGTGGCCAAAAAACTGCAAGTGTTGGTGGAGAGGATGAAGAAGAAGATCCGATCACGGTGGAAGGTGAACAAGAGAGAGACATTTTCTCTGTTACACAAAGCAGCCCTGTCCCCAGCAGTGCAGTGGTATCGCCCACATCAGCAAAATCGCAATGGCACAAGAGTCAGGTGGAGACACCAAGGTAAGAGAGTACAGTGACTGCCGCACTGAAATGCACATTGAGCCTACCAACATATGCTCTCAAGAAGTCACCTGCATCAGTGGCACCAGAAAAGAAAAAAATCCAGGCTACCATTCTCTGCATATTTAGGCAAGAGGAGCAGTTCGAACGCAACCACCAAACGCCACATTTGTACAATGCAAACCTGGCTAAAATGTTAGCGCTGGACCTCCTCCCTTTTTATTTTGTAGATGGGGTGGGTTTTCTTGAATTTGTGGCAGCCCTCTGCCCAAAACGGAAGGTTTCCAGCTGGTCCTATTTCGCCAGAGATGCTGTTCCAGTGCAACAACACGATTTGCTGGAATTGCTTGTACAAGCTTTGCAGCAGAATGCTGTTCACACTATCCACCTGATGACAGACATGTGGACCAGTTGCCAAGTCACTGATTACATGTGCATCACTGCATACAGGATCTCTTTTGTGGGTGTTAGAGAAAAGATATCTGCAAGTGTTGACACTGCTGAGATTTTTAATGGCGCTCGAAAGCATGCAACAGTAGCCATGTTCGCCATGGAGAAATCTGATACTGTTGCAAACATTTTGGAAGGCTTTAACACCAAGGTCTTTGAATCGCTATGACCAAGAGGGCTTAACATTGGTTTTGTTGCCACGGACAATGGCAGTAATATAGTTAAGGCCATGGCCGATGATGGCTATTTCAGGATCCTGTGTTCGGCGCACTGCATTAACATCATTGTACAAGACTTTCTCAAAAAAGAAGACACGATCAGCAACTTACGGTCCACCTGCAGAAGAATCTGCACACATTTCAGCCATTCTTTTAAAGCCCGGAAGCAGCTGAGGGTCATTCAACGTGAGCATAGAGTGCCAGTTAAAGCACTCATCCAGGAGGTGCCAACACGTTGGAACTCGATTTATTACATGCTTGAACGTCTGTTTGAGCAGTACAGACCAATCAATGAATATGTCATGCGAAGAGAGGATGCAACTCTGAAAGGCATGATCATTGAGATGGACCAATGGGGCCTAGTGAAATGCCTGACAGGGATGCTACTTCCTTTCAAGGTGTTCACACATGAAGTCAGCAAGGAGGACTGTACCGTGGGCAAAGCTATCCCATTGTTGCACATGCTACAGGAACAGCTAAAGGAGGTGTCAGCAATGTACACAGGTGTGGAGGAAAAAAATGATGCATATGAGTTGGTGAAGAGCTTAATTCTTCGCTTAGCTGTTAAAACAAGGGTGCAAAGAGACATTGTGTCATCCAACCATTACATTTGTGCCACAGTTCTTGATCCACGGTACAAACCATTACTGGCCACCTTCATTCCTTTTTCAGACGGGGATGTTGCCAAATACAAAACATGGATAGCTGTGCAAGCCAGTGAGCTAGAAAAAAAACAGCAGGCATTTAGAGGCCCGCTCCTCCAGGGCACAACAAGTACTGCAGAGCAGCCTTCAAGTTCAGAGCCTAAGGGTAGTGCGGTTGGCTCATAGCAGCCAAAACCACCAACATCAAGAACAACATCAACAACAAGAACAGGCAAACTCTACAAAGGAATGATTTCTACTGGCAGGGCTTAAGTCCAGTGCTGAGGCAAAGGCAAAAGAGGCAGAGTAAGGCGGAGCACCAATGACCATTGAGTGGAAAGTCCAGGCCTATCTGGATGACCAAACAGAGGTCTACCTTGATCAAAACCCATTGGTGGATTGGTATGGGAAGAGGCGCCAATAGCCAGTGCTCAGCAGGCTGGCAATAACCTCTGCCAGTGTCTCTGCTGAGCTTGTTTTCAGTGCTGCTGGTGCCGTTGTCACAGTGAGAAGGACCAGTCTCTCGCCCCAAAATGTGTAGAGATTAACTATGATCAAAATGAATCAGCACTTTATACTACTAGATTACTCCATACCTGATGTACAATAGGAGGAAGATGAGGGAGACTCAGGTCATGGTAGTAGTGTGTTAGATGACCTATTTCTGGGCGAACCACTAGAGTTTGAGGATGAGCTTTACTTCCCTGACTACTAGGCCTGAGTCAAAAACCATAGAACTTTCTCTCTCAGTCTCTAGTCTATTGCTGATCTGCTTTCTTTCCTAGACACCGGGAAAAAAATATATATATCTAGGAGAACATCATTATTTACTTTTATTGGTTTGTGTCTGGTTGACTAATTCATCCCCACCATCTTACTCTTAGACACATTTTATTGCCGGATTGGAGTTGCAACTGTGTGCAGTGAAAGGGGGCTTAACTTTTATTGTTTTTGGTTAATTAAAACTATTACAGAAATACACGTTAAAAAAAGATTTCATACGTACTAAGACAAGAGGAATACAATTCTAAAAGCTTAAAAGTCTCTGATGAAAAAGCACCTTTGTTAGGCTTCTTCTGAAGAGGTTCAAAGGTCTGTGCGCAAAGTTTTCAGTTGCGCTTGTTAAAACTTCATTATATGTTTTTTGCATTCACACGGGGCGCAGCTCTTCCTTGCTTGGTTTCTACTAGTGACAGGAGTTTCACTAGCTTTCTGTTTAGCTGCGGGTCCTTGGAGTCAAAGCCTGCAATCACAACCTGTCTCCGGGTTCGGATCCCTCATTCATTGAAGTGTGCTTTGAGTAATCCTACCCTTTTCTCCTTTAGTTTGGTGCAGGAGCAGATTAGATGTTCCATGTCTTCAGTGCCATTCCCACATAGTCTGCACACTTTCCCCTCTGCCAGGGTGGAAGGTGCAGAATGGCTGGCAGGATTCCTAGCCTGTATTTTAGGAATTGTTCTTTGGTCTTCCTGGAGTACCCCATATTGAAGTATGCCTGTGACCCAAGTAATTTGTAGCTGCTCAGAGTCATCCGGGCGTGGCTCCTGCGGGCAAAGACAGCTTTGCCTTCGACCAGGGAGATTTTTTAATGACCTTTTTTACTACTTTCTTAAAGAGCGAATGGGAAGTTTGAGTTTCTCATAGATCAACTAACCCGGTAGTAGCGAGTGAGTCCTCCAAGTACTTCCTGGCCGGCGAGTTGGATATGTTGCAAAGTTCTTGCCAGAGATGATGGTTCAGTGTATTCTGAGGAGAGTTCTTAATTTTGTGCCAGCACATTATGTAGGAACCTTGCCTTGCCAAGAGTTGTTTGGTTAGGCCGAACTCCAATTGAATCTGTGTGGGTGAGGCGTAGGTTGGCAGGTTAAGCATAACTCTATAGGCCCTGGCCATGGTGGTGTCCAGCAGTTTTGCGTCCCTACGCCTCAGAGCCTCGCTGCCATAGGTGATGGAGAGTAGGATTTTAGCTTGGGCTACCCTGAGGAGAGGTAAAAGGATAGGCCCTGTGAGCTTTGTTTTTAACTGCCTTAGTGTTGTTGCTATTGCCATCCCCTTCCTCCTGATGGCCTCCAGTTGGTTGGCGAATTGACCGCCCTCATCGATGGTTACCCCTAAGTATTTGTAGGCAAGGGTGTTCGTAATTGGGGTTTTTTCCAAGTACCAAGAGTGTGTCCGTCGTTTGCCATTTATTGTCAAAGTTTTTGTTTTGTTGATGTTCACTTCTAGATGGTTTTGCACTGCGTACTCGTGCATTTTGTTGAGTAAGTGTTGCAAGCCGACTTGAGTGTGGCTTATTAGGACGACATCGTCGGCATACCAGATACTGGAGATAGCTTTGCCCCCGAGCCGTGGAGCGTGCGCATTACAGGTGTCGAGGACTGTTGTCATATCTGCTATGTACAGGTTGAACAGTGTTGGAGCACGCACACAGCCCTGTTTAAGCCCTTTGGTAGTTGGTATACGCCTCAAAAGATGGGAGCCATTACCTAGTTTTACCTGTATCCATGTGTTGGAGTGGAGGTGTATTAAGAGGTTCAAAAGAGATGACGGAATTCCCCAGGAGGCCAGTTTTCTCCATAGTCTCGCTCGGTTAACATTGTCGAAGGCTGCCTTGAAGTCGATGAAGCAAAAGTGAATCCCCTGTTTGGATGATTTCACCTTGTCAATAAGCAATGACACGGTTAGTATGTTGGTTGATGTTCCTGTATCTTTGCAAAACCCTGTTTGATGAGGGGGGATTATTTCCATTTCTTTTGCCCAGTCCTGGAGCTCTGTCAGTAAGGTACCGGTGAAGTATTTTGCCTCTATGCCTAGTAATGCAATCAGACAATAGTTTTATGGTGAGGTTTTGTCGCCGGCCTTGTAGATCGGTGAGATAATGGAGCCCTTCCATGAAACAGGTAGGAGCCCGGACTGTCTGACGGTATGAAAGAGGGGGGCCAATATTTCTGACCAGTAGTCGAGGTCTTGTTTAAAGAGAGCTGGTAGAATCCCGTTTGGCCCCGGGGCCAATTCCCTCCTTCCTTTTGAAATTTGGTTCTTAATTGTTGTCACTTCGTTTCCTTTTTCCTCTTCCTCTAGGTTCCTTTCAGCTTGAGTCGAATGGGTCAGTTGGTTGTCCAGAATTACTTGTAGTCCAAATGTTTGCTGGTTGAAATGGGATTCTAGAAAAGTTGTCCATGAGTTCTCTGTGATGTATGATGTTAGGCCTCCCTGTGCCTGTTGTAGAATTTTGTGAACGGTAGCCCAGAAGCACGCACTGTTAGTTGCTTGGGAATCGTGGTGAAGTTTTTCCCAAAATGAAGTTTCGTTGGACCTTTTGATGTCCCACATTAATTTTTTGGTTTGGGCTTTCCTTTGGCAGAGTAGGTTGTTTAGGTCCTCGTCCCAAGGGTAAAGCCTCAGCGATCTAAGAAGTTTATTTGCCGATTTTTTAAGTAATTTCAATTCGGTCTGCTGTGCTCTTGTGGCCCTCCCCTCGACCGTTAGATCATTTGTAGGGGTATATCTGGCTATAGTTGAAAAAGAACTTGCAAGTGTGACTGTGAAGGTTTCCCATGAGCTGATTGGGGTGTCAGTGAAATTGCTATGATCATGTAGCAGTGTTTTTGCAGCCAGGAGAACCTCCCCGGAGTTTACTAGGGACGACTTGATTCTTTTTAAGTTTATTGTGTGGCATGCATGCCTGCCAACTGGATTAGGCATCAGTTTGTGCGGAAATGCTTGGATTGACTTGCTGGGGCCGGTGGTCACTGTCCCCTTTGTCTCCTAAGCGAAATCCTGATACGTATTGAAAGAGTGGAAGGGAGACTAGTGTATAGTCTTTGGTGGAGTTTGCAGTTTCCGAGTAGAATGAGGCGGTCGGAGGGGAGTCATCAATAAATCTTCCGTTTAGTGCCCTTAGATTGATGTGCTCCAGGTCTTCTAGCAGCTCTTTCCCAATCTTGGTTGGTCTGCCGTGATTGCTTTTGGTTTGGGCTGGTATGTTCCAGTAGAAGGACTGAACCTGTATGTCGTCGTTTGATGATGTGCCTAGGATTTGTTGGTTTAGATCCCCAGAGAGGATGAGGTTAGAGGCATTGTGCAAGCTTATAATGGTGAGCAGGTGTTCGATTAGAAGTTTTTACTCTTGTTTTCTCCGTTTCGGATTTATGTATGTGTTGACCACTTACACCTCATCTTTGGAGCCTTTGATGTTTAGGTGGATCTTGACTGAGTTTACTGATGGTAGTGGAGATTGAATTTCTTGTGCCATGTCAAATTTTGTTATGGCAATGTAGGGGGCTAGGCCCCCTGAAAGATGACCGTATTTGGATTTCCTCTGTGCTGGAGTATGGAAGCAAGTGAACCCCTGTAGTTGATATGGATCCACAGACCAAGTTTCCTGCAGAAGGTCAATGTCAAAGGTGTTTAAGTATACAAGGAATTCAACATCGGCTACCTTACTGTTCAGCCCATTGATGTTCCATGAGCATAGTCTCAGGGTTGCTTTGTCGTGGTTTTCCCGGTTTTTATGTGCAACTTTTTGTCATTGTGTCGGTCCGGTTATGTTGATAGTTCTGAGAATCTGGGCGTTTACAGGCAGCGTGGGATGATGGTGATTGTGGCCTGTTTGGGTGCCCAGTGCCAGCTCCCTTTGGGGTGACCGGTCTAGAGCATCCCTGAGCACCGAGGGTGTTTTTTCTCGGTTGCCGATGGATCCCTGCCGCTTGGTGACAAGTAGTGGGAGGGGATATCCAATGTTACGATGCGGTGGGGCTCGTATGCCCCATGATTTGAAGATTTCCCATTAGTTCAAAACTTTGTGCAGTGAAGAAGTTCTGATTCCCCCTACACCTATATCATTTCCCTCAAGGGCATTAGATGGAGAATATAAACAAATGCGAGCTTGTCTCAAACCCTGGGCCGTGACTAATACTATCTATCTTTTTGTAGTTTATTACCCTAGCAGGCCTGCTCCACATGTGACATTAATTATTTGATTTACACTGGCCAATCTCTGCTTCGTGAACAAATGGATCTGCATTCTGCAATGTACCACGAATCGATCAGGGTGAGCAGCACGCCGGAAGAACAGGTAAATGCCAAATGGCATGCATTGCACGCTGAGTGATTGTTGTTTCTTGTGAACTTGTTGTGATGTATGTTGAGAGATGATTCATGTGGTGGAAGGCAGTGTGACACCGGGTGTTTGTGTTTGCGTATCTTTAACTATTACACTTAAAATGTGTTTGTGTGATGATTTACAAATAATGTTGGTGGCCTACCAACGGCTGATTTTCCCATGAAGGTGATTTTTTTTCCTTCCCCTTTGAGAGATAGCAAAATTCTGTCACAGGGTCCACTCCACACTGCTTGGTTTTATTGTTATCTGCTTTATTTATACTCCTCAAAGAGTCAGACACAACCAGTCCCTTAGCTAATGCAAGCACAAAACTAGTCTACACAAAAAAAGACTCATTGTTTCTCTTGTCTTGTTGTGTAACAACAAAATTGTACTACAGGTCGATCTATTGCATTTGAGTCGGGAGCCGGGACACAGTTGGTACGGAGTTCGACACCTTACTCGGAGTCAGACTCAAGAGAATCAGAGATTCGCCAGGACACCCTCAGGTAACCGCTGCGCTTTATAAATGCATATAACATAACATAACATAACATGATGGAATGGCTCCGGGCATGACTACTTCCAGAACTGCCATCAGAAGAAGGAAGTTTGTAACTTCACTGAAACCAACGGATTTGGTGATGACTTTGAAGTGACCTAAAGTTAAACAACAGACCTAAACAACTCTGTGTAGTGGTGGTGAGTGGTGACAGCGGTACGTTGCTTTTACTTGATTGGGAAAATGCTATGTTGCTGGTTGTATGTGTGCTCAGTGCTGTCTGGCTAAAATTCAGAGATAAGTGGTGGTTGGGTGGTGGGTGTGTTGTTGAAGGTAACTGGAGACAGACATTTAGTCATGAATGATAATCACAATTATGCATGTGCTGCTGTTAGGCCACATATTATTGTTATATATTATGTGATGATGGATTGATGATCAAGACAGTTTGATCAGCGCGATACCGATAGTTACGCGCAGCCATTTTTTGTGTGATTACTGGTTGTTGTAAAATGGCCCTCACCTAATTGTTCACACACACCAGGCATAAAATGAATTAATGCAAAAAGGACTATCCTTCTCTCCTCTTGCGCAGCCTCTGAGGCTTCTCGGTGCACTCCTTATGCAGTTTAACTTCTTTCTTTCTCTTTGATTCTTCAATATCATTTTTGTTTTTCAATCTACAGGCCCTCTTATCCAGGGCCAAAGTGGAAAACCAACACTTACCTTACCGGACCGCATCTGCCAGGCACCCAAGATTGATGGACAGTCCAAGAAGAATCAATGCAGATACAGCTCCCAATTTGGCAATACAGTATCATTTTTTCTTCAGTAATCATTTGAACTGTGTGTGTTGTTTACTTGAATCCTACTGATAATTTAATTTGGAATATATTTGCTATCTTTCAAAGCTCGGTAACACAGATCATATATAATGTAACTTGGGTCTCTCTGGGGGCAGACAGACAATTTTGTTTGCTTTACCTGTACTCATTCCTTCGTTTCCTTTTCCTCCGATAACAGATTTATGATGGTTGGCTGCTCATTGCCAAGAGGAATGTTGCCCGTGGATAGTACTTGTCTTTGTTAAACCTTTCCCCAAATCCCCTTCCCATTCATTCATCAAACCCCTAACCCTCTTCCCCCAGGCTGTGGGATTTATTAAGGTGTGACTTAATAATTTACACCATTAATTGATCACAAACTTGGTGGGGTGGATGTGGTTGTTATTGTTGTTAGGTAAACTTGTATAGCGCACAGCTGCCCCAGCAAAGGGGCGTCCCGGCGCTGATAGCAGTGTCGGTAGAGAGCAGGGGCTAGACTGTAGGAAATAAGTAAGTTTTGATGGCCCTACGGAAGGGTAGCAGACAGTCTAAGCGGCGAATCTTAACAGGGAGAGAGTTCCACAATTTAGCGGCAAGACAGCGAAAGGACCGGCCCCCCGCTCTGATGCGCTTCACCCGTGGGACCGTGACCAGAGATTGTCCAGCGGAGCGCAGCAGGCGTGCGGGAACATAGGGGACCAACAAATTAGATAGAATCTCAGGGGATGAGAGTTTTAGTATTTTGAAGGCCAGACAAAGTGCCTTGAATTCGATCCTCTTGGGAACGGGTAGCCAGTGAAGGCGCCGCAAAGCACCCGTCATAGAGCAAGATCTAGGGAGCCTGAGCAGGACTCTAGCGGCTGCATTCTGAACTCGTTGAAGGCGATTCACTTCCGCCTTGTTGGCGCCTAGCATCAGAGAGTTGGCATAGTCTAGTCTAGACAAAATAGTCGCCTGTACTATCAGCTGGCGTGTGGCTGGGTCAAAGAAACCCAATATAGGCCTCAGACCCCGTAAGAGTCCAAAGCAAGTACCAGCGATCTTTTTGGTGTGCTCCTGAAACCCATGGGTAGAGTCGAACCAGATCCCTAGGTTCTTTACCACCAGCTTAGGAGTGGGGTCTCTGCCCAAGGACGCCGGCCACCACTGCGTACTCCAGATCCCCTTGTCGTTCCCCACCAACAGCACTTCTGACTTATTGGCGTTAAGTTGAAGGCAGTTGGTGGTCATCCAGCGTGCGACCGCTTCTAGCCCATTCTGGAACTGCATGGCGCCCCGGGAATGGTCATCAGAGAGGACCACCACCAGCTGCGTATCATCAGCATAGGAAACCATGGTCAGGCCATGGTCCCGCGCCACTCCCGCCAGGGGTTGGACGTAGAGGTTAAACAGAACAGGGCTAAGCGCCGAGCCCTGAGGAACCCCCTGCTTGATGGAATGGGCGTGAGAGAGGAAGGGGGGGGCAGAGACCTGAA
Source organism: Calotriton arnoldi (assembly GCA_963921515.1). Taxonomy (NCBI): domain Eukaryota; kingdom Metazoa; phylum Chordata; class Amphibia; order Caudata; family Salamandridae; genus Calotriton; species Calotriton arnoldi. The sequence continues at coordinate 705 of CAWUFW010015785.1, read as the reverse complement.
AAGCTCTGTCAGACAGAAAGGACCGGAACCAATCCAGTGCCAGACCCACTACCCCCGCCTCCTCTAGGCGATGCAGGAGGATCTGATGGGAGACCGTGTCAAACGGGGCGCTGAGATCAAGCAGTACCAGAGCCGCAGTTTGTCCCTCATCCAGAATGGTCCGCAGGTGTTCACTCACTGCTAAGAGCGCTGTCTCGGTGCTATGACCGGGACGGAACCCATTCTGGGAGCGGTCTAAGGTACCGCTGTTGTTCAAAAACCCCGAAAGGACTTTATTAGTGTGGGCCTCAGCAATTTTAGCGACCCAAGGCAGGAGAGAAATAGGTCGAAAATTTTCCGGCTTAGTGGGGTCCAATGAGGGTTTTTTCAGCAAGGGGATCACCCTTGCTTGCTTCCATGGCGAAGGCACCACCGCTGTGGTGAAAGAAAGGTTGATCATTTGACATAAGGGCGTGAGAAGTATTGGTAAGCAGTCTCTAAATTGGGCAGGCCTCATAGGATCCAGAGGGGAACCTGATTTGACCTTAGTGCTCAATGTAAGGAGCTCGTCCTGAGAGATATGGGGTATTACTGCCAAAGTAGCAGTAGAAGGAGAAGCACACCAACTCAGTGCAGGGCGAGGATCTTCAGCTCTAAGTATAGCCCATTCTGGCAATATTATATTAGCCACCCACGCACAGTGCTCAATATTTTTTTCACAGGAAC
>CAWUFW010015784.1:0-342656 GCA_963921515.1 Calotriton arnoldi | reverse complement strand
CACTCATCCAATCACCCGGACATTACCCCTGCACTCATGCAATCACACAGACACTACCTATGCACTTGTCTAATCACTCAGGCACTACCCATGCACTCTTCCATTCACTCAGGCACTACACCTGCAGTCATGCAATCACCCAGGCACTACCTATACACTCATGCAATAACCCAGCACTACCTTTCCACTCTTGCACTCATCCAGGCACTACCCTTGCCCTCCCTCAATCACCCAGCCACTACCCATGCACTTATAAAATCACCCAGACACTACCTAAGCACTTGTCTAATCACTCAGGCACTACCCATGCGCTCCTCTATTCACCCAGACATTACCCCTGTATTCGTGCAATCACCCAGGTACTACCCATGCACTCCTTCAATCACTCAGACACTACCCCTGCAGTCATGCAATCACCCAGGCACTACCTATGCACTCATGCAATCACCCAAGCACTACACATGCAGTCTTCCACCATCCAGGCAGTACTCCTGCACTCATGCAATCACACAGGCACTACCCATGCACTTTGTAATTTACTCAGGCAGTACCCTTGCACTCCTCCAATCACCCAGACATTACTTCTGCACTCATGGAATCACCCAGGTATTACCCATGCACTCCTTCAATCACTCAGACACTACCCCTGCAGTCATGCATTCACCCAGGCACTACCTATGCACTCATGCAATCACCCAAGCACTACCCATGCAGTCTTCCAATCATCTAGGCAGTACTCCTGCACTCATGCAATCACCCAGGTAAAACTCATGCACTCCTCCAATCACCCAAGAACTACCCATGAGTCCTACATGCACCCATGCACTACCCATGCACTCTTGCAATCACCCAGGCAGTACCCATGCACTCTTCCAATCTCCCAGACATTACCCCTGCACTCATGCAACCACACAGATACTACCTATGCACTCGTTTAATCACGCAGGCACTACCCATGCACTCTTCCATTCACCCAGACATTACCCCTGCATTCATACAATCTCCCAGGTACCATCCATGCACTCCTTAAATCACTCAGGCACTACCCCTGCCGTCATGCAATCACCCAGGCATTACCTATGCACTCATGCAATAACCCAGCACTACCTTTCCACTCTTTCACTCATCCAGGCACTACCCTTGCCCTCCTTCAATCACCTATCCACTAGCCATGCACTTATAAAATCACCCAGACAATACCTATGCACTCGTCTAATCACTCAGGCACTACCCATGCACTCCTCTATTCACCCAGACATTACCCCTGCATTCATGCAATCACCCAGGTACTACCCATGCACTCCTTCAATCACTCAGACACTACCCCAGCAGTCATGCAATTACCCAGGCACTACTTATGCACTCATGCAATTACACAAGCACTACCCATGCGGTCTTCCAATCATCTAGACAGTACTCCTGCACTCATGCAATCACCCAGGTAAAACTCATGCACTCCTCCAATCACCCAAGAACTACCCATGAGTCCTACATGCACCCATGCACTACCCATGTACTCTTGCAATCACCCAGGCAGTACCCATGCACTATTCCAATTACCCAGGCACTACCCATGCACTTATGGAACCACCCAGGCATTACCCATGTACTCCTTCAATCACTTAGGCAGTACCCATGCAGTCTTCCAATCACCCAGACATTACCCCTGCACTCATGCACTCATGCAGATACTACCTATGCACTCGTCTAATCACTCAGGCACTACCCATGCACTCTTCCATTTACCCAGACATTACCCCTGCATTCATGCAATCTCCCAGATACTATCCATGCACTCCTTCAATCACTCAGGCACTACCCCTGCAGTCATGCAATCACCCAGGCATTACCTATGCACTCATGCAATAACCCAGCACTACCTTTCCACTCTTTCACTCATCCAGGCAATACCCTTGTCCTCCTTCAATTACCCAGCCACTACCCATGCACTTATAAAATCACCCAGACACTACCTATGCATTCGTCTAATCACTCAGGCACTACTCATGCACTCCTCTATTCACCCAGACATTACCCCTGCATTCATGCAATCACCCAGGTACTACCCATGCACTCCTTCAATCACTATACACTACCCCTGCAGTCATGCAATTACCCAGGCACTACCTATGCACTCATGCAATCACACAAGGACTACCCATGCAGTCTTCCAATCATCCAGGCAGTACTCCTGCACTCATGCAATCACCCAGGTAAAACTCTTGCACTCCTCCAATCAACCAAGAACTACCCATGCAGTCCTACATGTACCCATGCACTACCCATGCACTCTTGCATGCATCCAGGCATTACCCATGCACTTCTCTAATCACTCAGACATTACCCCTGCACTAAGGCAATCACAAAGGCATTACACATGCACTCCTTCAATCATTCAGGCAGTACCCATGCACTACTCCAATCACCCAGACAAAACCCATGCACTTATGCAAGCACCCAGACATTATCCTTGCAGTTATGCAATCATCCAGTCACTAGCAATACACTTTTTCAATCACTTAGGCAGTACCCATGCACTCCTCCAATCACCCAAGCACTACCCATGCACTTATACAATCACCCAGGCACTACCCATGCACTCATGCAATCACATATGCACTACCCATACGCTTCTCCATATATTCCACTTACCACAATTCTTAAAACACTTACAAATTTGTCTATTTTTAAACCAAATAGGCGGTTCTGAAAAGAACCATTTTTTATCTTTTTTGTTTTATATTTTTTTTGTGTTTTTTAACTCTTTTTAATTTTTTGGGTGTTTTCTTAAAAAAAAGAAAAAAACAGAACCAGCAGTGAACATGTACAAAACAATATGCAATTATAAACTCATTGCATAAATAAAAAATTAACACTTGTGGATTCTAATAGCAACCCGGATGGCATCCAGTGATTGCTCACCAAAACAAAGTATCTTTTTGCATTTTATGCAACGCTGCTCCACTCTAGCCATCTCAGGGATGATGTTTGGTGTGCCAGATGAGGAAGAAGCAGATTACGTGCTCGGTCTAGCAGCGTTGTCTTCACTTGCCTGCTTTCCTTGTTCCCGACGAAGCTGTTCTCTAGCAAGACGTCGAGGGTGCATGGTCTGCAGATGCTTTAGCATCGAAGACGTCTCGCATGAATACTTTTTCTCAGAACCTCGTGAGAGGACATTCTGGCAAATGGTACAGGTTACCTTTTGGGCATTGACTTTTTTCTCCCCAGGTGGTATGGAGAAAAATGCCCACACGATACTTTCGAACCTTTTTTTGATAGGTTCCTCCAGGTCTTCTTCCATTTCATGTGGAAGCTGCTGAGGTGGATTGCCAGCTGCCATTGTTCGATGGAACAAAGAAAACACCAAAAAGAGACAAAGAAGAGAAGCAAAAGACAACAGGTGTGTCTTCTGAGATGCACCTGAAAGAATGAAAAAAATGGGTGGGGTCCTTCAAGTTCTAGAATCAAAATCTTCTAAACCAATAAAATTCTTTCTTTTGAAGTCACATGGGATTCGCACACCTGGCGCACAACGAGCGCGCACCCGACGCGATTCCCGAAAAATATATTTAACAATAATATATCTTTATTCCAGTTACAAATATATGATTTTTATAATTAGATTAAATATTCTCTTGCTATAATATACATATTAAACTTATATACATATACTTTTAAAACATAAAAATTTGCGATGGATTCGCGCACCTGACGCGACCCCCGGAACTATGTAAATGACATTACGCGGCACCGAGATCCGCGCACCCTTCGCATACCGAACGCGCATCCTACACGACTTAACCAATATGGCGGCAAAATTCTTGGATTCGCACACCCACCGAGATAGGTACACGATCGGTACGCGAATCCACTTTTTAAAAAAAAATGTTTATTTATATTTTAGAAAAGAGAAAACATTACATTATTTTTATAACAATTTAAAAACTAAGAAAAAGTATTTTTTGGACATTTTACTTAGAAATTAGCATTTAAAAAACCTTTGAAATTCACTGAAAAAAACCATAGGTTTCAGGGACGTTATAGTTAGTTGGACATTTCACTCGTTCGAAACCAGAGAAATTCAGCCATTATAGTTAATTGAGCTAACCCGCAAAGCACTGCTGATGACGTCACATATTACATCACTCATGACATGGTCAGTGACATCACTGATGACATCACTGATGACAACTCAAATGACATCACTGATGACATCATCCACAGAATCTCTGATGCACCCATTCATACCCCAATAGAACCTTTTATAAACCCACTCCCACTCCCTCAAAACCATTCACAAACCCATTCACAGACACATACTAGTACTTACACACCAACTCACTGATTCATAGATCTATACATACATCCACTCACTCACTCATACAGCCACTCATACACCCACTCACTCACTAATACAGCCACTGCCATATCCACTCATACACCTATACAGCCACTCACACACTGAGTCAGTCGCCCATAGAGCTACTCACACACCTAGTCACTTACTCACCCTCATGGTTACACACACAGACACTCACTTACTCATACAGATACTAACACGTACTCACTCACCTATACAGTCACTGGCTCGAGCACACACTCACCCATACAGCCACTCTCACATTCACTCACTCACCCATACAGTCACTCATATACCCCATCGCTCACCTATACTGCCTTTTATATACCCAGTTAATCACCCATATACCACTGACACCTGCACTCAATCACTGACAGCCATACATACATTCACTCACCCATAGAGCCCCACACACATGCACTCACAGGGATGTGTGCCATTTTGACTCTTTAGATTTTCCTGCACCAAGACAAGCAGCCTGCAATGACAGAGTGCCTAGCCTTCATTAGGGGGCCCTCAGGTGGCACAACCAGTGATGCAGCTTAGAGGACCCTCTTCAATACCCAGACCGTAGGTACCAATGGTACCACTTACTAGGGACTTACAGGGGTAGCTGAAGTTGTGCCAATCAACGGTACAGTGTTTTGGGAAAGAGATCTGGCACTGGGAACCTGGTTAGCAGAAACCCAGTGCACTTACATTTCGAAATTACAAAAAAAGTGAGGGCTAACCAATCAAAAATAGGCACTTTCCTACACTATGCTTTAGTGTTTGAATGTTTACCCAAATACACTTCTCGTTACATCATGTGGTGTAATGGCATGATCCTTGGGTGCTAGGCATAATTGTAGCAATGAAAAGTTCCCGAGATTGTGCCAAATTACGCAGGTGTAACAAAAACTATGCCCAGGTCTATGTCTAAGTGGGTTTAGCTGTAATCATGTTGTTCAGCAAAACCATGCTTGATCTCAGTGGCAAATGTTAATCAGTACACGTTACACACAAGTCAGTCTGTTGCATTCTTAGTCCTTTGTTGCACTCTTTTTTTACTCCTGAGATGTTCAGGCTGGCAAGTATGATACTAATTATTCCCAGCAGAAAATTAAATTGGTTAAGAAAGTTGTAGCCCATGTGCATTCTTACTCCAACTGCTCCTTGACCCATCATAATGTGCACCTTCTTTCTTCATTCTCCCTTTATCACTCGCTGTCTAGAAATAGACATATATCATTCTGAGGACTGAAGGTCACAAAGGTTGGTATCCTCTCCTTTAGCTGAAGGAGGAGAAGGCCGAAGGCCAAACATCTATGATTCGAAAGTCACTATGGTGAGTAACTGGTACTTTTGCTACTGTGATCAGATATTTTATTGAAAAATGCTCAATTTTACCCTGTTTTTTAGTTAAATTATTATCTGCAGAACACCCCCAAACCTCTCTTAGGACTGGTGTGCTTGCTAGCTACACACACTTGCTCAGACTAATTTGTAGATTGATCTTATGTCCCCCCACTTTCAAACTTCAGCAGCAACCACTGGCAACCCACCACCTGCCAAAATAAGAAAATTTAATTTTTTTTAAAAAACAAAAGCAAATGTGAATTTAAAGAAACTGATTTTTCTGAAACAAACCTTTTTGTAATGCTGACCCTCTGGCCAGGAGTTTGAGTCCCTGGTGGTCTGGTGGTAGAGCATCACTGCTCTGCTGCTGGGCTGCCCTCTGTCTCTCTTTTCCTGCTTTTTGCTGCTTTTTTTGCTCCTGCTGCCATGTCTGATTCTGTTTCTGTCCCTTTTTGCACTTATGCACTTTTCTTTTCTACTTTGCTCCTTTTCTTCGCTGCTCTTGCCCCTGCCATGTCTGCGACCTCGTCCCCCTCCAGTGACTCTTTCCTGCTCCCTGCATTTCCTGCCTACCAGCTGTCCACCCCCGCACATTACTTATTGGCAGCCGCTGTTTGTCTGTGTGCAGCCGGCATGCCGCTGCTGCACCAAAGACAAGCCCTTCTGCACCCGTCCACTCATGGACCGTGCCCAGCACCACGGACCCTGGTTCTTGTACCTTCCACTGATACGAAGCCAGCACTCTCCTCACCCTCAACAAAGGACGCCACACCGCATGTCATCTTGTTTCACCGAAGGACACCCAAGGACCCTTTTCTCGCCAAAATCGCAGCTACACCCTCGCCCAACCCAACACTCCAGCTCCTCTCTCCACCCAGCCACCCAACAGCGCACCCGCCTGGCTCAGCTGCATCCTCCTCAACATGTGCTCCCTACTCAAACACGCCACAGAAATCTGGGACCTCCTCGACGCCATCTCTCCCGCCATCACCTTCCCCACGAAAAACCTGGACTAACCCCAGCTCTGGCCCGACATCGCCTCCGCTATCTCCGACGGCTACAAAATCACCAGCAAGGACCATGCTGATAGACCAGGAGGAGGTATACCCATCGTCCACAAGAACACGTTCCGCCTGACCACCCACTTGGATGACCCAATTACAACCATGGAACACCTCCACTTCCGCATGCCAGAACAACCCGAACACCACCCTCCATGGCACCCCCATCTACAGGCCTACCCGGCCTACATCTACAGGCCTCTCGCATCTACCAATTACATCCTACTTGGTGACCTCAACTTTCACCTGGACAGCCCCAATGACCAGAACACCATATCCCTTCTGGAGAACCTCACCAACATCAGACTCAATCAGCTAGCTACCGCTCCGACCCATGCAGCGGGACACACACTCAACCCTGTCTTCTCCGCTAGCAGTAACATCACCTACAGCCTCACCACCGAACTCCTCTGGACTAACCACCACTGCGTTCACTTTGCCTTTGCCACACCCGCCATACACCACTGCTCTCACAGCCACTCATCGTAGCTGGAACTCGGTCACCGAAGAACATCTCACTGCCTTCCTCAGCACTACCACACCACCGATATCAGCAGACACTAACACCTCAGCACGCAACCTCCACCGATGGATCTTCAACTGCGCCCATACTCTGACACCCTCCTTCAAGAAGGCACCCTGTAAGCAACACTCCAATAAAGCCAGCTGTTTCACTCCCAACCTCCATGAGACCAGACACACCTGTAGACGACTCGAGAAGAGATGGAGGAACAACAAAATCCCGGAAACCCATGCAACCTTCAAAACCACCGTCACCACACCTACCTCCTCCTCAAAACCACAAAGAAACTGGCCCTCTAAGACAGAATCAACGCCAATGCACACAACAGCAAAGAACTCTTCGGTATCGTCAAGGAGTTTGCCAGGCCAAACAACAAGACCACAGACATCACACCTTCCCAATACCTCCGCAGCAAACTCGGCACCTTCTTCCACCACAAGATCAGGCAGATATATGACAGCGTAGACACCCAAGACCCTCCCACCATGCTCAACACCACCACACACAACCACGCTACACAATAACAGATCCTGCTCAACTGGACTCCACTCACCACAGATGACACACGCAAGACCATGAAGAGCATCCACTTCGGAGCCCACTCGGACCCTTGCCCATATCACATCTTCGATAAAGCAGCTAGGTCCATCACCCCTGAGCTTTGCCGCACCATCAACTGCTCCATCGAGAATGCCACCTTCCCCGATTACTGGAAACACACCAAGATCAACCCCCTGCTGAAGAAGCCATCCGCCGACCCAACAGATCTCAAGAACTTCAAACCCATCTCCTCGCTCCCCTTCCCAGCCATGGTCATCGAGAAGACCATCAACGCCCAACTCTCTGAGTTCATTGAAGTGAGCCATATCCTGGACATCTCCCAATCTGGCTTCCAAAGCAACCAAGGCACCTAGACTTCACTCCTCGCTGCTACCGATGACATCCGCTCCCTCCCCGTCTAAGGCAAAATCGCAGCACTCATTCTGGTGGACCTCTCGTCCACCTTTGATAACGTCTCCCACCGCACCCTAATCACGAGACTCCACAACGCCAGGATCCACGACAAGGCCCTGGACTGGATCCACTCTTTCCTTACTAGCCAAACACAGTGAGTCAGGCTACCTCCGTTCCTCTCAGAACCTACAGAGATCACTGTGGAGTGCCCCAAGGCTCCTCCCTGAGCCCCACCCTCTTCAACATCTACATGGCCCACCTTGCTGCCATCATCAGAAACCACGGGCTCAACATTATCTCCTACTCTGATGACACACAGCTGATCCTCTCCCTCACCAGTGAACCCACAGCCACCAGAATCAACTTCCACAGCAGGATGAAGGCTGTTGCCACCTGGATGAAAGATAGTTGCCTCAAATTCAACTCAGACAAGACTGAAGTACTCATCTTGGGACCCACCTCCTCAGCTTGGGATCACTCCTGATGGCCCGCCCTCATTGGGAACCCCACCCACCCCCACGGACCTCGCACGTAACCTCGGCATCATATGAACTCTGCGCTCACAATGAACTGCCAGATCAACGCAGAATCCTCATCAGGCTTCACATGCTCTGCCTGCTTTGAAAAATATTCAGATGGATCCCCACAGAATCCAGAAAGACGGAAACACACGCACTCAGCACCCGCAGACTTGACTACGGCAATGCACTCTACGCCGGCGTCACCCAGACACTCCTCAGGATACTACAGAACGCTCAAAATGCCGCAGCCAGCCTGGTACTCAACATCTCCCACCGCAGTCACATCACCGAACACCTTTGAGAACTCCACTAGCTCCCAGTCAACAAAAGAATCACCTTCAAGCTCCTCACACATGCCTACAAAGCTCTCCATGACGCATGACAAGCATATCTGAACCACCATCTCTCATTCCATGTACCCGCCAGACACCTTCACTCCGCCCAACTGGCCCTGGCCACCGTCCCATAGTTCCACAAGACTAGAGCTGGAGGAAGATCCTTCTCCTACCACACTGCCAAGCCCTGGAACACCCAGCCTCTCCACCTCAGGCAATCCCCGACCCTAACCCAATTCAGGAAGGTTCTCAAGACCTGGCTCTTCAACTAAACCCCTGCGCCCAGACGGATCAGCAGCCCCCCCAGCATGTTGAGACCCCTATGGGTGAGTAGCATTGCTATATAAACCCCTGTTTGATTGATTGATTGTACTTATAATTGAAAACTAAGAGCCGGATTTAGATCTTGGCGGACGGGTTACTCCGTCACAACAGTGACGTATATCTTGTGCCCGAAATATAAATCCCATTATATCCAATGGGATTTATATTTCGGCAGACGGGATAGCTGTCACCATTGTGACAGAGTAATCTGTCTGTCAAGATCTAAATCAGACCATAAGTTATGCGTGACATTATGATAATTAATTAGGACCTTTATAGGTTGGCATCTTTTATCACATCATATTTGTTGTGGGACATTATTACATTCAACTAAGATGCTGTCCGTTTATTTGTATCAAAGGTGTGGTGGCATTTTTAATACTAAATAATCTACAGAGGGGTGTAAAACAACTAGTTTTTCAAAAACAGCCTTTTATTACAGACTTTTTAGAATCTTCTTGCATGATTAAATGAAAAATAGATACATGAGAAAGTAAGCTGTTAGTTTAAATTGCTGATTAACATAACCAGGATCCAATGACATTTACAGCAGCAAATAAACGTAAGTTTTGTGCACAATCAGCTAGTAAAAAGACTACCTGCTGTGCTAATTTAGACTTAGGAAGGGTTGTGGCGCATAGGTAGCCATGCAACCTGCAGTGATCACCCAAAAAGTCTTATTTCTGGGTACTAACAAACATGAAGACGAAGAGGTTTTTCTTCCCTCGGGCAACACATATAAAACTACTCTTTGAGATAGCAGTGATAAGTGTGTTTCTGCACTGGAAAGACAAGGGAGCCCTTTTCATCAAGTGTAAGAGAAGATGTTTCTCCACAGGGTAAAATATTTTTCCTTTGAAGAGAAGAATAAACATAAATTTGGGCGAATGCAATAAATGTACTATGATTTTCAATTTGGAAAAAGAGTTTACTAGAAAGAAGTACAAATGGAAGTGTACAATTTACATAACATACAGTACTATAAATGACTTATGGAGATACTTGTGTATTCACAAAAGATGAAAATGTATGCAATGTAGGCATAAGCTCTATACCACACTGTCTTCCAAGCTTTTCTAATGTATTTGTGATTCAGCCAATGTCATATCTTTTTAATCGTGAAACTTGTTATCAAGAATAAATTGCTATTTTTTTATTAAAATGATCAAACGGTTATTTATTTATTTTATTAAAAAAATGTATTGAGCATTTTTGGTTTAGAACTTTACATACGGTGTCCACAAAGACTTTGTAGGAGGTTGCAGATAAGGTTACTACGTACATTAGACAACATTCAAACAAACTGACATCTTGTCAATTAATGAAAAAACGATGTAACGCTAAATGGAATAATGATTACGATCTAGGAAAATAGGTGAACTTTCTGACAATAAGTGGGCATTAGAAAATGTGATTACTGCACGGCTGCCGTCTATGCAAGCAGCGGGACTGCTCAGACACAGGATGGTACCACAGATATAACAATGTGGTCTGTTCAGGGGGGGAGGCAGGGGATTTTAGCGCTACCTGTGAATGGTTATATGACAAATATAATACTTGGCCTAGATTTCAATAAAGGGATCGTGGATTAGCTGCAGTGAGAGGTAGAGACAAGCAATTGTCTCCTGATCAAGAGCTATTTGTTCAAGTTCCATTCTCCAAGTCACGTACTACTGCTTGTATGTTAAGCCTTTTGTTGTAGAAATTGATTGCATTGGAAGAATGAGGTACTAACTATGCAGTGTGTGTCAAAGAGGCTGCTTCTTCCTTCGCGGCTCATAACAAATTCTGCATTTTCTTGTTATCAGAGATCCAACAGAGGCCTTGCTGGGGGTCTCCTGAAGGTCTTCTTTGAGCAGAATGTCCTGAATCCTTCACTCCACCTATTATATGATATACCTTTTAACGAGAGGCTTCTGCTTTTTGCAATTCCATTCATGTCTTGTTTGTCTGCTTAGCACATAATGGAGAGAGTCAAATAGCATAAGAATGGTATGGGAAGGACAACAATATGGAGGCAAAGGCTCTGTGCAATGTGAATGTTTGAAGGATTCCTAATCCTTGCATCTATCTTTCATCACTTGAGACATGAGGTGACAGCTATAGCAACACATTGTGGTGTAGTGTCACAGATCCTGCCTAGGAAGAACACAAAGCATTGCGCACGCATTCTGAATTTAAGGGTGAATAGTGGGAAACATTTTTAAAAGCTTTTTTTGAGATTGAAATAAAAGAGAGAAGATATTTGTAAGCTTTGTATTACTGTCAAATAAAGACGAATAACTTTAACTTCCCTGCTCAGAGCTAAAGTTGATTCGTCATAATGCACATTTTGAGGATCTAAATCTCATTATAGTGGAATCTGACACCTATTTCTGTGTTTGTCGTTTAATATGATCTTGTGGTTCTCCCTTAGCTGCTGACAAAGAAAACACTGCATAAAATAGAATATAGCAAAGAATGACATGCCAATTTCTTTCTGAAAACCCTGTCAAATATATCCTATGTACAAAACATAAAGCTTACAGGAGACGATTAGGTTTTTCTGAAATTGTATTGTAGATCACAAACAACAGATTTACCATTGGTACAAAGGATGTATCCCATTGAGCAGTGCATCAATAAACAACACAAAATATGAATGAAATATTTAGTAAATTTTGCTTAAAACTATCACTGAAGATTTCTCAAATTGACGTCAAGCAGTGCAGGGAGTTTATAAAAACAGTAAAAGAATCGACCCTCTTCTTGCAAAATAGGAAATAGATCTAACAAGAGAGGGATGAGTGAATATTTCCACAAGAATGTTTAGTTAAAAATACATAATGATTGACTCATGTAAAATGTAATCACTCAGATACATTTAATATAGTGACCTGAACCACAAAAAAAGATAGGGCTACTATGGCCATAAATACCCATCTAAAGTGATGTGTTAATATCGATACATACTGTTTACCATGCAGAGTTTACTACATAGAATATTACAACACAGGTCAGTAAAATGTGGTACTTTACCATGCAGATAAGTATTTTTATAATTACACTTTTAAGGGTTAAGGTTTAGTTTTTTTGGGTTCAGGGGTGGATAGAGGTAAAGGGAGGTGTGGGTATTTTAGGGTTCAGAGGCAGGTAGAGGTAAAGGAAGGAAAAGGGAGGGAAAAGGGAGGGGCATTTTTAAGAGTTAAGGTTGAGGGATGGGTTCAGGGATGGCTAGAGGTAAAGGGGAAAGGCGTTTTTATGGTTTCAGGTGCAAGTATTGGTAAAGGGAGATAAAGATTTTTTTAGGATTCAGGGGTAGGTTATGGGGCTACGATGTGTTTAAAGTGACAGGTAGAGGAATATATATATATATATATATATATATATATATATATATATATATATATATATATATATATATATATATATATATTCACTGAAAAAACCACAGGTTTCAGGGCTGTTATAGTTAGGTTGACATTTCACTCGTACAAAACCAGAGAAATTCAGCTGTTATAATTAGCTGAGCTAACTATAACTGGCGCCCGTCAATGCACTGCTTATGACCTCACATATTACATCACTCATGACATGGTCAGTGAAATCACTGATGACATCTCAAATGACATCACTGATGACATCACTGATGACATCATCCAGTGACTGAATGTTTCTAAAAGAATGTTAATTATAGATACGCAAAGGTGTATTGAAGAATGAGTGGGTGTCTGAGTGTCTGAATGGATGATTTAGTGGGTGCGTGACTGACTGTATAAGTGAGTGATTAAATGTGTGTTAGTGAATGCATGGGTGAATGACTAATCTGTGTGAATGTCTGTATCAGTCTGTCAGTTGGTGTATAAGTGGCTGCATGGGTTGGTGAGTAGCTACATGAGTGTCTATGTGGGTTAATGATTAGTTGTCTGAGTACCTGTATGGGTACCTGAGTATCTTTGTTGGTGGGTGGGTGTGTGACTCCCTGCACGGATGTGTGTGTGGGTAATTCACAGGGTGTATGGGTTTATGAGTGCGTGTGTTAGGGACTGTATGGGTGAGTGAGTGTGCATATAGCTGTGTTGGTGAGTGAATGGATGTCTCAGTGGTATATGTGTACATAACCACATATGTGAAAGGCAGTATATGTGAGTGTTGGAGTATATAAGGAGTTTATGTGACAGTGAGTGATTGTGACAGTGGCTGCATGGATAAGTGTGTGCTTGTGTCAGTAATTGTTGAAGAGAGTACGTATATGGTACTATCTGTATGAATAAGTGAGGTGGTGTGTGTGTATAACTGTATAGGTGAGTAAATGGCAGTGTGTTTGATTCTTTGGGTGACTGACTATGTGTTTTAGTAACTGTTTGGGTGTGTGGCAGTGTGTGAGTGTCTATATGGGTGTATGAGTGGATATATCAGTAGCTGTATTGATGAATGACTGCATGTATGAGTGACTGTATGGGTGACTGAGTGGATGTGTGTGGAGACGTATGAATCAGTGAGCGGGTATGTACTAACGGGTATTGGTCTGTCTATGGTTTCAAAATTGGCAGTCTGTATTTAAGAGTGGGTGTATCAAAGGTTATATTCGGGTGTGAGGAGGTGATCACGTGGATGATATCATCAGTGATGTCATTTGAGATGTCATCAGTGATGTCACTGACCATGTCATGAGTGATGTAATAAGTGAGGTCATAAGCAGTGCATTGCGGGTGCGCGAGTTATAGTTAGCTCAGCTAACTATAACGGCTGAATTTCTCTGGTTTTGTACATGTGAAATGTCAGCCTAACTATAACGTCCCCGAAACCTGTTGGTTTTTTCACTGAATTTCTAAGGTTTTTTTACATGCTAATTTCTGACTATAACGTCCCTGAAACCTATGTTTTATTCAGTAAATTTTAAAGTTTTTTTAAATGCTAATTTCTAACTATGACGTCCCTGAAACCTGTGGTTTTTTCAGTGAATTTCTAAGGTTTCTTAAATGCTAATTTCTAACTATAACGTCCCTGAAACCTGTGGTTTTTTCAGTGAATTTCTAAGGTTTTGTAATTAGTGCTCACATTTTTAGAGTGGAACAGAAATGGCACTACATGTTCAACCATTTCTGAAGAATTGCAGTGTGTACAAGTTACAGTACGTGTTAAGAAGGCTTGTTCAAAATATTTTTGCCTTTATACAGGTAACATCATTTTTTAACCCTTTTTTTATATATATTTACTAATTAATATATATTTTTTTTAAACTGTGAGAATCGCGTACCGATCGTGTACCGGTTGTGGTGGGTGCACGAATCCAAGCATTGTGCCGCCATATTTGTATGTTTGCGTAGGATGTGCGTAGGGTGCACGATGGGGGCACTGCTACCTAATTTTTCAATTTTTTCAAATTTAAATACATGTTATATACTATATAATTTTGAAATCAATCGTATGTGTTTTCTTGAAAGAGTTGTAAAAGTGATATTAATATAAATATTTTGAATATTTGAGTTCTAATAATGAAGTTACGGAAGCCGCGATGCTCCTGCGTACCCTCTTGCACGTATTTCCAGGTGCGCGATAGGTTCGCGACTCCAGCGCAAATTATGTAGTTCTAAAAAACATATATATATAATTTTATAATATATATTATACCAACAGATTTACTTTCAAATTTGTTATTCTACTATATTTGTAACTGGAATAAATATATAATATTGTTTACACATATTTTCCTGAATCGCGTCCGGTGCGCGGTGTATATGCGTCCGGTACGCGAATCCCATGTGATTTCAAAAGAAAGGATTCTATTGGTTAAGAAGCTTTCTATTCTACCACTTGGAGGACCCCACCCAATTTTTTCTTTCTTTCAGGAGCATCTTTAGATTAAACACCTTTTGTGTTCTCTCTCACTCTGCATTTATTTTTTGGGTGTTTTTACTCAACACTAGAAATGGCATCTGGAAATCCACCCACAGATGTACTTGAAGATGTCGAGGAGCTGGAAGAACCTGTAAAAAAAGGAAGGAAAGTGTTGTCGGGACTTTTTTCTCTATTCCACCTGGGGAGAAAAAAGTAAATGCACGCAAGGTGACTTGCACAGTGTGTGAAAAAGTTTTATCTCGGGGCTCCGAGAAAAAATACTCCTGTGGAACTTCATCAATGATGAAACATCTACAAACAATGCATACAAACCGTCTCGCTCGAGAACAGCACGAACGAGGACTACAAGTACAATGACAGGATGCTGAAATTCCAGGAACCAGTAGATGTGCGGGATATAAAGAAACAGCAGATACAACATTGCTCGTACCTGAGTTTGCTGGTTTAGAGCAACACTGTATAAAGTGCAAAAAACTACTTTGTGCTGGGGGGCAGTCTATTGTAGCAGTTATTGTAGCTGCAAAAAATCATAAATGTTAGTTTTTTTGTTATTTTGCAACGACGTTTCAATTGCAAAATGTTATCACTACTATACTGCAGTTCGTTGCCTTATTTTTTATCAGATTTTTTTTAAAAACACCCAAAAAAATAAATAAGAGTTAGAAAAGCACAAAAAAAAAGAAAAAAGATTTAAAAAAATGGTTATTTTTAGAACCGCCTATTTGGTTAAAGATAGACAAACTTGTATGTATTGTATGAATGAGTGCAAGGGTAATGCCTGCGTTATTGGATGAGTGTATGGATAGTTCCTGGGTGATTGGGTGAGAGCATGGATAGTGTCTGGGTTATTGGATAAGTGCATGGGTACCGCCTAGCACATTTGATGAGTGCATGGGCAGTGTCTGAGTGATTGCATAACTGCATGGGTTGTGCCTCAGTGAATGCATGAGTGGAAAGGTAGTGTCTCGGTGATTGGATGAGTGCATGGGTAGTGCCTGAGTCCATAGATGACTGCAAATGTAGTGCCTGAGTGATTGGATGAGTGCATGGGTAGTGCCTGAGTAAAAGGATGAGTGCAAGGGTAATGCCTGTGTCATTAGATGAGTACATGAGTGGTGCCTGAGAGAATGGATGAGTTTATGGGTAATGCCTGACTGAATGGTTGAGTGCAATAGTAGTGCCTGAGTGATTGCATGAGTGCATTGGTAGTGCCTGGGTGATTGCATGAGGGCAGGGGTACTGCCTGGGTGATTGGATGAGTGCATGGGTAGTGCCTGAGTGACTTCATGAGTGCAAGGGTAAGGTCTCGGTGCTTAGATCAGTGCATGGGTAGTGCCTGAGTGAAAGGATGGGTGCAAGGGTAATGCCTGGGTAAGTGCATGGGTAGTGCCTGAGAGAATGGATGAGTGTATGGGTAGTGCCTGAGTGAATTGGATGAGTGCAAGAGTAGTGCCTGAGTGATTGCATAAGTACATGGGTAGTGCCTGGGTGATTGCATGAGTGCAGGGGTAATGCCTGGGTGATTGGATGAGTGCATTGGAAGTACCTTAGTGAAAGTATGAGTGCAAAGGCTAATGCCTGGTCCATTGGATGAGTGCATGGGTAGTCCTGAGTGAATGGATGAGTGCAAGGGTAGTGCCTGGGTGATTGGATGAGTGCCTGGGTGCTGCCTGGATGACTAGGTGAGCACAAGAGTAGCACCTGGGTCATTGGATGAGTGCATGGATACTGCCTGAGTGAATGGATGACAGTATGCATAGTGCCTGTCTGAATGTATGAGTGCAACGGTAGTGACTGGGTGATTGGATGTGTGCATGGGCAGTCCCTCAGTGAATGGAGGAGTGCAACTGTAGTGCCTGAGTGAAAGGATGAATGCAAGGGTAATGCCTGGGTCATTGGATGAGTGCATGGGTATTGCCTGAGAGAATGGATGAGTGCATGGGTAGTTCCTGAGTGAATGGTTGAGTGCAAGAATAGTGCCTGAGTGATTGCATGAGTACATGGGTAGTGCCTGGATGATTGCATGAGTGCAGGGGTACTGCCTGGGTGATTGGATGAGTGCATGGGTAGTGCCTGGGTGATTGCATGAGTGCATTGGTAGAGCCTGGGTGATTGCATGAGTTCAGGGGTAGTGCCTGAGTGAAAGGATGAGTGCAAGGGTAATGCCTGGGTCATTGGATGAGTGCATGGGTAGTGCCTGAGAGAATGGTTGAGTGCATGAGTAGTGCCTGAGTGAATGGTTGAGTGCAAGAGTAGTGCCTGAGTGATTGCATGAGTGCATTGGTAGTGCCTGGGTGATTGCATGAGTGAAGGGGTACTGCCTGGGTGATTGGATGAGTGCATGGGCAGTGCCTGAGTGACTTCATGAGTGCAAGGGTAATATCTGGCTGCTTAGATCAGTGCATGGGTAGTGCCTGAGTAAAAGAACTACTGCAACAGTAATCCCAGGGTCATTGCATGAGTGCATGGGTAGTGCCTGAGAGAATGGATGAGTGCATTGGTAGTGCCTGAGTGAATGGTTGAGTGCAAGAGTAGTGCCTGAGTGATTGCATGAGTACCGTGGTAGTGCCTGGGTAATTGCATGAGTGTAGGGGTAGTACCTGGGTTATTTGATGAGTGTATGAGAAGTACCTGCGTGAAAGTATGAGTGCAAGGGTAATGCCCGGGTCATTGGATGAGTGCATGGGTAGTGCCTGAGTGAATGGATGAGTGCAAGGGTAGTGCCTGAGTAAATGGTTGAGTGGAAGAGTAGTGCCTCGGTGATTGCATGAATATATGGGCAGTGCCTGGGTGATTGCATGAGTGCAGGGGTAGTGCCTGGGTGAATGGATGAGTGCATGGGTAGTGCTTGTGTGAAAGGAAGAATGAAAGTGTAATGCCTGGGTTATCCTATTAGTGCAAGAGAGAATAGATGAGAGCATGGGTAGTGTCTACATGAAAGGATGACTGCCTGGCTGATTATATGAGCAACATGATGGTAGTTTTCAAATAGTGTAAATGATCAACATTATTTATATTAAAAACAAATAACATTTAAATAAAGTTTAAACATTTTTTCACGTTATCATGCATATTATATTATGTATTCTTACCTAAACAGCATTATAACTCTTTTCAAACTTCAACAGTAGCTACTATAAAGAAGTAGAAGAAAAACTGTTATTTAATCATAATATATTACAGAAATTATAAAATTATATTTTTAAGAACACAACATAAATTTAGAATTACATTACATTTTCAGTTTCCCTTTTTGCTGTTCCACTTAACTTCACCATACTCAGTGATTTGAATGTAGTATCATCATTGAACAGTGGGGAAAAAACAATCAACTTCACTGAAGAAAAAAACAAATCAGCGTACATCATCATTTTCAATATGGGTAGCTACGTGTTTTTCTATCTACACTTTGTTAATTACTTCCTTCATCTACATTAACTCTATTAATTGTCTCAAATACATTTGCCAAAATGTAGACTCTCATTTACATCTGGTACAATATAGACAATACATATATAAACTATTTGCTTTTAAACACAATTTTCCAAATGTAATATCAATTAGTGCAAATAATAATCCAAACACTAATTATACATACTGATTTTTTGCAGTGCTGTCTACTTTCTGTTAACATCTTCCCAATAGGCAGATTGATGTATTCAAAACTTTGGCTTCAAAAATATCAAATATGAATTTGGTAATTTATAAGGCAATATAGATTTGAATTCCAATTCGACATCATTGCAATGTGTCCTCCCTTTATTACACTTTAAATGCACAGGATAGTGTCCAGATGTTGTAGTAGGTCCATCATGGAAAATAATAGCCACTGCTATAAAAGTTCTTCCTGAAATAGATATTTGACTTGCATTAAACTTTTTAATTTTGGTTTCCAATTTTCTTCCATTTGCTCTGCAACGTTGTAGCATAAAAATCAGATATTTTCCAAATCTTTCTATGTAATGTAGACAACATCTCTGATCTGCAATGTGAACATCTCATGTCCTGATTTGCTGTTTTTATTAATTTGTTAAAAGGTACTGATTTGAAGTCTGGTATCATCAAGTATATGAATTGTTCTGTTTGTATTTCAGTGCTAAAAGTAAATGAACACTATTAACATTTATGATCCCATCTCTAACTTAGTTCAAATAAGTTTTCAATCTGTATTCCTTCATGTTCTAATACTCCAAGCATAAGCATTATAAATTCTTGTGCAACTTGTTGTATATTAAGAGTAAATATCAAAGAACCAGTACAAACATCCAAAAGATGCAGAATAACAGAAGCAGTATGCATTTTACTTCTGTCAGTTACCAACTGTTGAAATACATGATGTAGTAAAGAACAGAATCTTTTTCATGATTTCCCATGATTTCATGATGAAGATCTGGTAGATAAAACACAACATTCAGAATCACATTAGCATAATAGTTGATACCTGAACTGTTTTTCAACTGGTATCCTACAATGTCATCAACACTTTCCATTTTTTTTCTTTACACCTTCAAGTTTCTCTTCATTTGTTTTCTTTCTTTGAACCTCAATTGCATCTTCAACATATTTCTACTATACATTTCTCATATATGGGCTATTCACCTAAATCAGGAGTATAAAGTCTTCTTAAACAATTGTACTCCCTTACACAAATTGCATCAGCACTAACCTTTTTGGCATCAAAATCTATCAAATACAAACCAGACAATGTTCTTACTTGAGACAATGCAACATATGTCATCCCCTCTTTGAACACTGTACTTCCAATATTTACAAAAGCAGTGTCTATACTTAAACCTTGAGATTTATGAATAGTTACAGCATAAGCTAAAGACATAGGAAACTGTTGTCTGAGAACATACAAATCTTTTACAAGCAAAAAACGTACAAAACAACGCCCAATCTGTCTTACCTCTTTAATCTGATCGAATTTTATAATCAAAAATTCTATTAAATCTCTATTCTGAAATTTTACAAAATCAACAACTTTTACTATTGCTCCATGTACTAAATCTTCTTCTACATTCAAATTAACCCGTAAAATTACCCGACAGTTTATACATACAGTTTTAGATACAGAATTTTCCAAAGAATCCAATTTAGCCTGTAGTTTCTCTGTAAGAAGAATAGTCACTCCCTGGTGTTCAATTTTTATCAATAGCTTCAATTTCCACTATTAGTTGTTCTTCCAGTTTGAGAAATTATTGATTACACATAGAACACTCTTGCAGTGTAGGCATTAGGCAAACTATAGACTGCTTTTCTCCAAGCATGTTGTTCATTACTTCAGCTGCTGTGTTTCCAGTTGTAAACAAGTTACTTAGTAGCTGACTTTCTAAAGCTTGTTTACCATGTTTTGTTAAGACACCAATTCTTATGTCTTGAAGAATATTTCTATAATGTTCATCACTTGCTTGTCGCATATTCTTAAGAAGTTCTTTATATTCAAAATGTAACCAAATGTTCACATTTCCAATACTTCCCAAAGATTTCCTAGTGTCTTTATGGACAAGTGTTTTAAAAACAGGTTGTCCTTTTACAGGAGTAAGTTGTAGTAGATCTCCGAATACAGTTAAATGTTTTCCTCCAAACAGAACATCATAATATGTTTTTAAAATCTGTTGCATTCTTAAATGTACAAAGTCAAGCATTAAGTTTGAGACCATGCTCACCTCATCAATGATTAAAAGTTTCATTTTCTTCAGTACTGTTGAGACTTCATAACAAGCTTCTCCAGATAGCTTCTGATATTCCAATTTAATATAATGTTCAACTGGTAGCATACGTAATCAATGTAAATTAATCCCTTTAATGTTGTGTGCTGCTAATCCAGTTGGAGCTGTAACATCACAAGATAAATGTGATTCTGTAGTTTTGTGTAGATAACTGGTCAAAACTTTACTTAAGAAACTTTTTCCTGTTCCAGCTTGACCGCTGATGTACATTAGAATAGGTTTAAATGATGAACATGGGCATTCTTTTTTTTCATGCAGCAAACCATGTTGTATCTGTTCTTTGACTTGTAGATATATTTCTTTCTGTTCAATATTTAGGGGTCGATTCCGATTCGGGCCGGAAAAAGCACCGACCGACTCGGATCCGGAAATAATACAGACCGACACGTACCCGTGGCGCACGACACGCCAAGTACGATGCAAGGCGCGAAAAATCCGACCGACACGTACCTAAACCAAGTCGACCGACCGAGCCGCACGGAAAACAGCAATCCGGCCGGAAAACACGCGAATCCAACCGACCGACACGCACCCGGAACAAATCCGACCGAAACGTACACGCGAACTCCAAACCGCAAAGTACGATGCAAGGCGCGAAAACCACGAGCGAGTCGGACGGAGGCCAAGCCGTACGACCGACACGCATACATAACCGAGCCGAAGCAACACAAAACACCGTGACCGACGCGTACGCAGCATAGAAAACTGCACAAACACAGCGTGAACGAAACGGAGAACACCGTACGAGACTAATGCAGGGTCCGACTCGGTCACAAGAACATTTCCAACATGCACAAACAGCACAAAGGAAAAATCACCCAAAAAAAGGCCAAACAGCAATTACCAAGCCAATAAATACTGGGGGGGGGACAGAGAACAAAGACACACCCACAACTCCACCTATATAAAGGACACAAATCACAACCATGAGCCTTTGCAAATGCCATTCCACTGCCAGCACCCAAGAGAAAGCAACCACACACCCACAGCTCATCCCTCACACAAGCCACACACCATCAGCACACCAACAAATACCTACCTCACATACAACCAGCAAAACACACACTCACACACCCTCACCTGCACACCAACACACACATCACCCACCATCACCACCCATCACCATGCCCCCAAGAAGAATCCCAAGTTCCTAGATAGTGAATTGGAAGTCATGGTAGACGAGATCCTCAGGGTGGAGCCACAGCTGTTTGGCACACTGGTCCAACAGACCCCCATGTCGCAGAAAACCAAGATGTGGGAGAGGATCATCAACAGGGTGAACGCACAATCACCATGTCGGCGCACAAAGACCGACATCCAGAACAGGTGGTGTGACGTGCGCAGGAGGGTACGGGACATGCTGAAGAAAGACTACATCAACAGCCAATACACCGGCAGTGGCCCTCCTGCCAAGCCAATATACCTCAGGCCCTGGGAGGAGAAGGTGCGGGCCATCCTTCCGCCAGGGAGCGTATATGGACTAGAGGACATCCCAGAGCCTGGTGAGTACACAACAAATGTACACAATATACTGCCACAAAACACACACATCACTGTCAAGGGGAGAGTCAAACTATGCACTCATAGCAATTACACAGCAACCAGAACAGAATCATCCCAAAATGTGTATGTCAGTCAGATAAACACAACACATGCCATCCAAAAAGTCACATCCAACTGTGCCAACACATGTACAAACACAACTACAACTACAGCTAGGCAGTGGTACAAATAGAACTAACAAACACATCCAGACATGTAGCCACCACAACAACACCAACACACAGTGAAGACCACTCAAAGGAAGGAATTCTGTGTATGCTGGCCAAGTCAGTGTAGCCAATAGCATCATGGGAGTCACAGTCACACATATTGCCCCCCCCCAACTGTCCCATCAACACCACCATGAACCATGCTCACATCACAGGGAGTGGAGAAGGACTCACAAGATGGCTGACACTGGCTACTGCTGTGGGGAGCACAAGGCCCTGCTGGCAACTATGCACCAACAAACAGCAGGACACCACTGACTGACATCCTTAGAGACAACTTACACTCCCTGCAATGCAAGCACGTTCCATGGTGGGATATCTGGCTAGCTGGGTGGGAAGGGGGACTTGCAGCACTGACCATAGTCACAAGCACCTCCCCTCACACACCCCCCAACACAAACTCCACAGAACCCACCTGGTAGAATGCAATGCCCCCATCCTAACACAAGATCCCACAAAGAACCACCACCCTGGGTTATGTTGTGTGAAGCACAGGGACACTCTTGGGACTTCTAGCCAAACAACTGCCAGGACAACACTCCCAGCCATCCTGTCAGCACAGCCAGCCCACCCCACAGGGAAGCAGAGTCAAAAGGAAGGAAGCATGGGCATGCTGGGAAGGGGGAGGAGGCAATAGCATGATGGGAGTCGTAGTCACAGCTCTACATCCCCCACCACATGGCCCAGCAAGCTCACACTCACGCATGCACATCCCACAGAGAGTGGAAAGGCCCATCAAAGATGTCTGACACTGTTGCTGTGTCGTGGGGAGCACAAGGGCATGCTGGGTACTGCACACCAACCAACAGCAGGACACCACTGTCAGCCATCTTGCCATTGCTCTCACACCCACACACACTGAACTCCACACAAAAGCAAGTAAGTATGGGAATGCTGGGAAGTGGGGTGGAGGCAATGGCATGATGGGAGTCGTAGTCACAGACATAGCTCACCCCCACAACTGTCCCATCAACACCACCCTGAACCATGCTCACATCACAGGAAGTGGAGAAGGACTCATAAGATAGCTGACACTGGCTACTGCTGTGGGGAGCACAAGGCCCTGCTGGCAACTGTGCACCAACAAACAGCAGGACACCACTGACTGACATCCTGAGAGAAAACTTACACTCCCTGCAATGCAAGCACGTTCCATGGTGGGATAACTGACTGGCTGGGTGGGTGGGAAGGAGGGCCGGCTGTCAACCAAACACAACCAATGCAGACCATGTTCACACCCAAGAAAATACATAGAAATGCCCAAATAATGCAGGACAATGTGCCACACCAATATCAACCCCTGACTGTGACGACTTAGGACAATGCAATGTACAGGCCCGCACCCAGAGGCACAGTCACAACTGTCATGTGTGTCAACCATTGATGCCTGCAGAAACATAACACACATTGTTTGTGTCTCCAAAAAACAGGTGATGATGGGGACACAGCAGCAGACGCTGAGGAGTCCCAGTCCCAGGCTCAAGAGGATGCCGAGCTCACTGGCGTCGTAAAGCCTCTGTCCTCCTCGGACGATGAAGAACAACCTGGCACATTCGGTGCAAGTCAACATGCAGCACCAGCAGGACCACCAGCTGCAGCACCAGCAGGACCACCAGCTGCACCCCCTGCACCCACCCCTCCAACGACTGTCACCATGAATACCATCCCTGCCGACATGGACAGAACAAGGAGCAACAACAGCACAGGGACCCTGGACCAACCTGGGGCCATGGACACCACCACCACCACTAACCCCCAAGGTGGACCAGGGTTATCTGTGCGTGCCACTGCACACACTGCACATGTCAGCAGGAGTGGTGGGAGGGGTGGGAGACAGAGGCGCTGCTTGCAGACGTTGCTGGTGTGCATGATGACCCACAACTGGTACGCATAGCTGATGCGTACCAGTCCAGCACCGGAGAGCTCAGCCAGGTAGTGGGGCTCCTCAGAGACATGAAACAGCAGCAGGCTGCCCATCATGCCCGCTTGGACTCCCACATGTCCCACGTGGAGTCACACATGTCCCGTGTGGACTCACACATGTCCCGCGTGGAGTCCAAGTGGGATGCACTGCATGAGATGACGGCGGTGCACAGGGACATTTTACAATGCCTCCGCCAGATGAACAGCAACCAGTCCACACCTCCCTGTGTGCCAACAACATCTGGTGCCGAACAAACTGCAACTGCCACAGGGAGGGAGGAGGACTCTGGCGGAGAGTCCCCTGCACCGCAGCAGCCTGTACTTGAGGGGCCCCCCCCAAGAAGAGGGGTCGTCCGAGGAGGGAAAGTGAGAGGCCGATGGCCAAGCGCAACTCCCAGGAAGCCTGAACCTGTTCTGGATGTTCACCTTTGTGCACAGACTGTTCACCCTGTTGACGGCAACACTACTCCCACACATTGCATGGGGAGTACAAGTTGGACCAATGTGTCAGACAACTGTGGCCCGATACTGGGGATCCTGTCTACCAGGACTTTCAATTCACCTAGGAACTTGGGATTGCAAGATTTATGTACAGCACTACCCATCCTATGCACTATTAAGACAAATGTATCACAATAAACACACTAATACACCATACTTGCCTCTGTCGTGATTCCAACGTGGGTGCTGTTATGGGGATGATGAACTGCAAAATTACACTGTGTATGCGAACTGCAACAGCAAGGACAACACAGGCATGTGAGTACAGGCAACGTGACACACATGAGGGAGACACACCACCAGGGCTACACAACACATACACACCTAGGCCATCTGACTCATTGCCTACACTGATGTTGCCAGGGAAGACGGTGCAATGCACAGACACCACACCCATTCCCAGTTGTAGTCAAGTAGCCCACAGGTGCAGTAAGCAAATGGCAGTCAAATGTGTGACCACAGACAACGCACATCACAAAGTGGAGCACAGGTTTATTACACAGTTGCAACATGCCGTAACCACTACAGATGCAAGGTAATCCCACCTGGCAGCGGGCACACAGTCAACAACTGTAGACGGAAGGAAGTCCATGGGTGTGGCGCACATCACCTGTAGGGACACAACAGCTACCAGCCTGGATGTGCAATCACGTCGTCGGTGGACACAGTTGACCAAACGAATCTGAAAGTACCCTGTGAAGGACACAAATGACACACAGTCAAAAGCAATGGAGTACAGGACAGAACAGCAAAACTCATGCACAATACATGTTACAAGATACCCACCCAGAACCAAGTTAGCATGTCAACACTGTTGGGGAGTACAGCCCACCTGTCACCACACATCGCAACACACATCCAGTCAAGTAGCCCATGGACACACTCCAACAGCACCAGAGCACCACCCACACATCATGCCAACTCACATCATTGACATGACACCTCAGGATACTCACATTCAGCTAAAGAAGTTGGTGATGAGCTGTGTGCGGACATCACCATCACCATCATCATCATCATCGTCACTGGCATCGGGGTCCAGGCCAGGATCCTCCACAGGTGGCGGATGTTGGTCATTGTCATCCTGGATGAGAGGCAACTCCTTCCGCACTGCCAGGTTGTGGAGCATGCAGCAGACGATGATAATCTTGCACACTTTCGCAGGGGCATATGGGAGGGACCCTCCGGTCTTGTCCAGGCAGCGGAAGCGGCTCTTCAGGAGACCAAAGGTCCGCTCAATCACTCTCCTGGTCCGACCATGTGCCTCATTGTAGCGCATCTGGGCTGGTGTCACAGGGTTCCTGAGGGGTGTCAGCAACCACGGCATGTTGGGGTATCCCGAGTCACCTACGGACAGACAAGTGCACATTAGCTGACTTGGAAAAGTGGGCGGAATACTACAGATCAGATCACACACAATGGCACAAAGTCAGTACACACCGACAAGCCAGGCACGCTGGTTCTGCATCTGTGCCATCATCCTGGGGATGCGACTACTCCTCATCACAAAGGCATCGTGTGCTGAACCAGGGAAACGGGCACACACGTGTGTGATGAGTCATGTCTGCAAGACACACCACCAGTGCATTGACCGAGTGGTAGTGCTTGCGGTTCCTGTAGGCCTGCTCCTGGGCCTGTGGTGGTACCAAAGCCACATGTGTCCCATCAATGGAGCCAATGACATGCGGCATCCTCCCCAGGGCATAAAAGTCACTCTTCACGTCAGTGAGTCGTCGCAGTCTAGGGAAATAGATGTACCGGTTCAGGAAGAGCAACATTGCCGCCAAAACATCGCGGAGCACACGGCTGAACTTGGTCTGTGACATCCCACCAGCAGTCGCCACAGTATGTTGGAAGGTACCAGTGGCAAAGAAGTGTAGGGCTGCCATCACCTTCACCTTGGGGGTCAGCACTGTAGGATACGGCCGGCCAGGCTGCAAATGTGGGGACAAATGCACTGCCAAATCCTCAATCAGCTGCCTGGTGAAGCGGTACCGTCGGATGCTGTCCCGTTCCACCATCGTTGCCAGGTCTGGGAATGGTTGATGGACAGCAGGAGCCCTGCAGTGCAGAGGAGAAGTAAGCAAGATTGTCAGTCACCCCACATATGCGGCATTGAACACACTCAAGATCCCAACATACATCATTATGAGGCACAACTACATGAAGTGTGCAGTACCGGAAGGACATGTATGGTACATACATGGCCAACATCTGTCAACACGGTCCAACAGGTGGCATCAATTAGTCCCAGGTTGGCCCATTGGATATCATGAGGCCGTGTCACAGTTCCCATCTCCTGCTGCCGTGTCACAATAACCCCCCACAGTGACATGTGAGGACAGATGTGCCCCAGGCACCACAGCTCAATGACAGGTACATTCCCAGGGACCCTGTAATGCCACATGGACACTGGCATTACATGGAGTATCATGTATACACCACAGCAAAACAACCATGACCCCCACAGGTAGTGGCCCCACTTGCCACGGCAGGACAGACATGGACGTCTGTGACATACACACGCACAACATCAGAGTCCATGCACACACAACGTGGATGTGGAGACTGTCTCCCATTGTGCACATGAAATCAGAGACATTGTAAACACTACATGCACAAAGACTGTGGAGGACCATCACTATTGTGCCACTGCGACACCCTGGCTCAAACATACCATCCCACATGGGACTCACGGGGTATGTGACATGACATACACATACACCACTGTGAAATGTGACCATGGCACATGCACAGATATGAACAGTTGCACATCACAGTGGTCATGTACACGTAACACCCAGGATCCTGTCCCCATGAACACGTGCACAGCCTGGGGGTGGCTGCCCACAGGTGACACCCACAGGACAACATGTACACCAACATACACACAATAGGAAATGCAGCCTTACATGCCTTATGATAAAGTTTGGACAGGCTGTCATGATGTAGGTGTGCCCCTCACTCCCTGGGAGCTATCTGTGGCTGGCATATGTCCATCTGAGACAGGCATGCTGACATATGCCAGTCACATGTACAGTGATGCGTTGTACTGCAATGGACCGATCGGTGCCTCCGGCCGGCCCATTGCATTCAATGTGTGCGGGTACGCGTTGTACCCCTGTGCGCGTTGAACTGCAATGGACCGATCGGTGCCTCCGGCTGGCCCATTGCATTCAATGTGTGCGGGTACGCGTTGTACCCCTGTACGCGTTGTACCGCAATGGACCGATCGGTGCCTCCGGCCGGCCCATTGCATTCAATGTGTGCGGGTACGCGTTGTACCCCTGTGCGCGTTGTACCGCAATGGACCGATCGGTGCGCACCCATTGACAATGGGCTTGCCTGGCATCGGACGCGTTTTCGAATTTCGAACGAGTCGGTTGCTGTAAATTCAGTTGGTCACCCACAACAATGTTGCAAAATCATGTATGTCATGAAGTTGAAGATTTGAAGGATGCTGTGGGCGTGTTTTGGTGCTGCTATTCCATGGATTGGCCAGATTCAGAAGATGCAAACGACTTGGACCTATCACTTTGGACACAAGGGACAGTATCTGCCTCTCCAGCACATATATATTGCTGGCTGTTCCCCTGAGAGCTCACTTGCCTGCACTACATGCTCCAGGACGACATCTGCCACTGCACTGCTGCTGTCTCTGCCCCTCTGGACCCTGCAATGGCACGTACTGTGGAGAGAGCCCCAGCCTTCAGCCTTGAAGAGAACCAGGCCCTGCTGGACAGCCTACTTCCACAGTACAGCAAGCTGTATGGGACACCAGGGGAGCAGGTGAGTGTTCTGTGCACTGCCTTTCTGAATGTGCATTTTGTCTGACTAGCAAGGCTGAGAGTCTGCACGCCACTGGCTAGCAGGCTCACTGAGTAGTTGTCACCCCCATAGTGTGTAGTGACTTGCACTGGACAGGTATGGTGCAGTGACAGTGCATTTGAACATGGTTTTACTTCCCATGCAATGATACCATGTAGTGACGTCTGGCAAACTGTCCATGGTCAGCTTTGCACTGCCTGTGTACATCATGTGCCCCTGTGATTGAGACATGTATATACAACTGTGTCATGCACGGATATGTTGCATGTGTGGTAATGGCCTTTTCACTTTGTCATCCTGACAGGTTAATGCCCATCGGAAGCAGGAAATCTGGAAGGACATCGTCCGGGCTGTCCGGTCCGTGGGGGTCTACAAGCGCCGGATCCGCAACTGCCAGAAGAGGTGGCAGGACCTTCGGGGCTGGACCCGGAGGATTGCACGGGTCCAGCTGAAGCTGCCGCCTCCTCGCAGGAGGGGCGGAACACGGACCCTGACCCCCACATGCTCCAGATCCTGGCGGTGGTGTTTCCAGACCTGGATGGGCAGCTGAAGGCCAGACAGCAGCAAGGAGGGGGTGAGTCAAAGACTGCACTGTGAACTCTGTATTACATGCTTTGTGCCCTCCTCTGGCCTGGTTCAACTGCCACAGTGCAGCAGTCATGTTGTCCAGGAGCCATGTCCCTCTATTGTGCACTGCCCACTGCTCATCTGATACCCAGGTGTGGCCCTTACATTCAGGGAATTGTGTCACTTGGGACTGTGTCCTTGCAGTTTGCTTCACTAAAGGTGGGGGACAGCATCTGTTTCCCTAACTCTGTTGTGGGCATCATGGGTGTGTCCATTGTTCACACAACGCCTGGGTTTGGACATGTGATCTGCGTGTTGCTTTGATATGCGGTCCACTTGCTGAGCTGAGCCACCACATGTGCCTGGGGTATGTGGCACACGCCCATGCAGCGGGTGGGAACAATGTTTGGGCCCCAGGAGTGTGCAGATTACGTGTGTCACACATACAGGGCCAGCTATCCACTGTCCAGGGCACATCCCTCATTCATGTGGAGCAGGACAGTCATGCCTACTCCAGGCCATGCAATGCACTCTGTACTCCCACTCCCGTGTATCAGCTGACACATTGTGCACAGTGATTTGACCCCTCAGGTGTCTGCCTCTGTGTCAGTGTGCTGTGGATTAGTTGCCAGGACTGCTGGGGTGTTTCTTGGTAGGGGCTCAGCATGCCCCTGGAGATGTGACCATAGGAGACGATACTTGTGTGTCACATAGGTGTTTGATCAGCTGCCCGTGCAGACTGGGGTATGCGAATGTGAAGTTCAGGCAGCTGTTCCCCATTCACAGCAAATTGTGAGGGGCTCAGGTTCCAAGGGTAGTGTCACAGGTCTCCCATATGTCCAATAGGTGTGACCTGGACAGATGAGGGTTAAGATGATGTGTTGTGTGGGGGATGTACATGTGCACTTGTGCAGCTCCAGGACTTGCATTCCCCATGACCTACTATTGTGACACAGTGCATAGTGTTGTTGTCTGGCTGCCAAGTCATACATCACTGAGACAGTGATGTATGACTTAGCAGTCATGCCTCTGCCATGGCATGTGTCAACTTATTGGTGGTCCTGCAGGGGAGTGACATGTGCTACATGCACACCATAGTGGCGCTGGCTATCAGGACATGGGTGCATCATGGTGTCTGTCGCTGGTATGCATCACATGCATTTCCTATTTGACTCTGGGCATCCCTTTCATCCGGAAACCTGTACTGACTCAGTGGCAAGAGCTGTGATGTGTGCATGTCCACATGCCACACCGTGTCCTCTGCACTGTCCAACTACTGTGTACTTGGTGCATGTGTCCACACTGGGGTGTTGCAATCCAACAGACACCAGACAGATGGGTGCAAGGCCATGTGGGATGTGAGTGCCATGCTTGGCATCAGACTGACAATTGGCTTCTCCTGTTCAGTTAGGGCACTTTTAGCAATGTACAACTAATGATGCCAGGGCTTGCTCTGTAATGTGCTGTGCTCACAGTGGTGTGTGCGTTTGGTGCAGGTGACTGATGTCTGTCTGTTTCCCCATTGTTTGCAGATACATCCACGGCCATGGAAGGGGACAGCTCCACGGACCAGGAGGAGCCAGAGAGCCAGACTGGGTCAGCAGCCGAGGAGTGGTCGGAGGGACCCAGTGGCACGGAGGGCGAGGGGAGCCACACCGAGGAGTCCTCAGCACCATCCACCTCAGCTGAGGACCAGAGGAACTCGGAGGATGACTCCCTTGTGGAGGCGGGTGTCAGCAGCCACCACACGCCAGCTAGTGTTGCTGTCCCCGCCACCACCAGCACCACCACCGCCCTCCCATCGGCTCCCATTCCCCAGGTCCGTGGAGGCTCCCATGTTCGGGAGCGTGTCTCCTTTGGCCCAGGCACCGCACCCCCTGCCCCTGTGTCCCCTGCTGCCCTGAGTGAGGAGTCTGTGTACCTCCTTCGCCAGCTCCATGTAGGGCAGACAGCCATGCTGAGTGTCCTCCATGCGCACACCGCACTGTTGACTCAGCTGGTGTCGTTCATGGAGGGCATCTCATCGGGCATGTCTGACCTACAGAGGGGCAACAGGTCCATGGACTCCTCCCTAACGGCAGCAGTGTCCCTCCTCAGACAGTCCCTCACCCCTCCTGCCTCTGCTCCATCCACACTCCCCAGCACCTTACCCGTCCCAAGCACACACACACCGGCACAGGCACACACCAGCACACACACGTCCAGCACACAGACACACACGCCACAAACTAAACGCACACGCACGCACAGTCAGGGGACTGAAACCAGACTCACAGGGGATGGGGCCCTGGTACACACACACGCATCCACGGGCACTGCGCAGTCCTCAGTTGCCTCTCCCTCCAAAGCACCCTCCCTTGCCTCACCTGCAACGCCAAAGACCCAGCGCCTCTTCCTCAGTGACCTCGGCCTCTTCCCCTCCGATCCAGCTGCCCCAGCATCCAGGGGGAAGAGGAAGCCCCCCCACACGGAGCAGAGTGCCCCTCGCCCCCGGACACCCTCCCCCAGGCGCAGACAGACTGAGGCCCCCACCCGCAAGTCCCCCCGGAGTGCTAAGAGCAAGACCCCGCCGCCGCCCTGCAGCTCAAGCACCAGGTCTCCTTCCTCCATCCCTCAGGCCCCCACTCCACAGGTGCCCCCAACACACCCTGCCCCAGGTTCCCCCACCCACAGATATACCATCCCCAAGAGGCTCCGGCCTTCTCCCCTGCCACTTGCTCTCCCGGAACAACACCCCCACTGCGCTTGTCTGTGCCACTGATGTGGTGAGGGTGTCCTCCCCCTCTGTCCAGCCCACCTTGCCTGTTCCCCATTCTCCTCCCCTGGTGGTAGGCACTGCAGTGGAGTCCACTACCACCCTGTCTGACTTGGGCACTGCAGTGGCAGACCTGTCCACTCCATCTGCAGGGTCCACTGCAGTCGTGCCGGCACCCACAAAATCTGAGCCATGCCCCCAGTTGTGCCGGCACACACCATGTCAGACACCTCCACTGCAGTTGTCAGTGGCTCTCCAGCACCCACCACCCCTTCCCTGCTTCCTCCTGGTGAGCCCTGATCCTGTCCCTGCGGTGCCTGGCCTACCCCCCGGTTGCCCCTCCTAGTGGATTGTCCCTGGTTTTGTGCAGGCATGTGTAGGGTGGCATCTGCCACTGTCACCCACTTGTGACTTTGTTGATGGACTGGCCATTGGCCTGTGTTTATGTTCTACCGGACTTCTACTTTTAATGCCACATATGCTGAATAAAGCAACTTTCTGTTCTCTGGTGCTTTTGCTTCTGATGTACATGATGTTGATGATGCTAACCATGCCCTTGCTGCAGTGATGGTGATATTTGGTCTCATGATAATGAAGTGTTACTGTGCAGGAACCCATGTGGTCCAGGGGGAATGTGTCCTATCCTGTGGTGTATCCATGTCATCCATAGCAGCATCTGAGGGTGTCATGTGTTCAGTATTTGGCAATGGGATTTCCTACTTAGATTGGCAATTTCACATCTGTGGCTTCCACCCCTGCACATCTGTTGTGCCTGCCATTGTTCTATTCGTCTACTTCCCTGACCGTGTGGCCATCTCCACTGGACATGCAGGTTTGGGCATCAATGGGGAAGGACTCATCTGTGTTGTCAGTGCAACATTGCTATACAAGTGTGTTGGATCTGTGCTGATGATTCCGTTGGCACTTCCATGACCAGGCTGATGTGACGGGAGCCCTCATTTGGTGCTAATTGTTGATTGTGTGACCAAGTGCTCAGCTGACATGGTGGGGCCCTACTGAGGCAACATATGGCACAGCTGTCCTCACACAGGAGTGGAGTCCCCTCATGGCAGTGTGTACTCCTGTGACATTGCCTGCGCCCAAGGTGTGTGTTGTATGTGCATGTCTGTGTGTTCACTTCCGTTTAGCTGTGCATGCTGTGATCCCTAGTGTTGTACCTGTTTGTGATGCTAGCTGAGTTGAGCTATGTTCCCCCAAAGTCTTCTCCCTGGGTTCTCTGTGATGTGGGTGCATGGCACATTATTGGTCATCAGGGTGTCACCCATAGGTGTGCTTGCTGTCAGGGCTGAGTTTGTGTGCAGACGCAGCTGGGTCACAGTCAGGTTTCCCCTTGGCACTTGTTGTTTGCCCCTGTCATGTGATTTCCAGTTTGTGTTATCTTTCAGTGATTGTGACACGTTGTGTGTGTGACTGCTGGCACTCCTCAGGTTCCGGGCTGCAATGTTGGTTGTTGTCTATGTGTGTTCTTTGTGGGTGACCTTGGCTTCTTCATTGGTGTGTGACTGTGGCTGTGATCCCATTGGTTGGTGTGGTATTGCCGTCATGTCCATGTACGGCGTAGTGTGCAGTGTGTCAGACATTCAGGAGTCTTGTTGAGTGTCCATGTGTGATGTGTTTCTGCACCTTGGTTCCCACCCACCACCCTGGAATAGTCATGGGTGCATGTGCAATGTCACCAGTGCATGTGTGCTTCACTGCTGCACATTGTTGGAGGTCGAGGGGTGTGGTGTTGAGTGTGTGCAGATGAGAGTTGTTGCCCGGCTAGGCCCCTGCCTCCATGTTGGCCTTGGCTCACTGGCCATGCTGTTTGATTTGTGCTTGTGTAGGTGTGATGGTAGTTAGTTGCTCAGTACACATGACTGTGGTTCACAGTGTGAACCACATTTAGCTTTGTCATCACAGTGGGATTGTAATGCAGCCCAGGGTCTCCACATTGTGGGGGCCCTGGGGGTGGTGCTGTGGTGTGTCTGTGTCTTGCTGTGTCAGTTGCTGTCCCTACGTGCCTGTGTGACATGTGTGATTTGTGCTCCCTCTCATCTGACAATGCCTGCTTGCCCACATAGGGAATTTGGATCCATGAGTTACCTTTGTGTGGCACTGTATGCACATCTGTATGATTGGTATTCATGTCTCCTCATGTGTTGTGTGGTTGCCTGGGGACACTGGCACCCCCACCCTCACCTGTTGTGTATGATGTGCAGGGTGGGTCTGCCTGTTTGTTTTTGTGCATCTGCACCACTGCATTGGCATATCTTGGGTGTGCCATTGGCTGTATGTAGTTTGGTGGGTTTCCCCTGCTGTCCCTGGGACTCCTAGGTCATCGGTCAGCACAATGATCATGGTTTGTGTGTCCCATTGCTGCCATGGTATGGTATCTGTTCACCTCACATCTGCAGTCTCCACAGGGTATCTGCATGTGTGTGCCCATTGGTGCAAATATGTGGGTCTGCATTCGGATGGTCACTTCTGTCATTGTGTCATTGATGATTGTTGACGGTGTCAGCCCCCATGGGTGTTGTTTGTCTGCACATGGCCAAAGTTATGTCTTATTTGCACTGCAGGATTTGGCTCCCCCAATTTATGTTGCAATGGGACACATACACTACTTTGCCACTGATGTGTTTGTTGTTCTGTGACCAGGAATCATCCATGCAGTTTGGCAGTTGCACCTCTTACTTTGTCAACACTTACCTTTTGGTCACTGTGATGATGGGGTTTGGACCCCATTGCCACAATGTTCAAAATGTGCTGCAGCTATGGACCCCACACTTACCTTTTGGTCACTGTGATGATGGGGGTTTGGACCCCATTGCCACAATGTTCAAAATGTGCTGCAGCTATGGACCCCACACTTACCTTTTGGTCACTGTGATGATGGGGGTTTGGACCCCATTGCCACAATGTTCAAAATGTGCTGCAGCTATGGACCCCACACTTACCTTTTGGTCACTGTGATGATGGGGGTTTGGACCCCATTGCCACAATGTTCAAAATGTGCTGCAGCTATGGACCCCACACTTACCTTTTGGTCACTGTGATGATGGGGGTTTGGACCCCATTGCCACAATGTTCAAAATGTGCTGCAGCTATGGACCCCACACTTACCTTTTGGTCACTGTGATGATGGGGGTTTGGACCACATTGCCACAATGTTCAAAATGTGCTGCAGCTATGGACCCCACACTTACATTTTGGTCACTGTGATGATGGGGGTTTGGACCACATTGCCCCAATGGTCATGGCCTGCTTGCATTGTGGGTGCCACACACATATTTGTGTGGCACATGTGCTAGGGGGTCACATTGTATGTTCAAAGTCATGTTCGGTGTTGTAGGCATTTGACACAGTCTACACACGCTTGTCATGGTGTTGGGGGGATGTCTTCTTCTTGCATTCCCTAGGTTGTGGTGTGCTGGTTGTGTCATGCATTGTCCATCCTATGGGTGGGGGTGGTAGTGGTGGTAGGCATCCTGCCCCCCCTGGCTAAGGGTGGTAGTAGTGGTAGGCATCCAGCCCACCCTGGGTGAGGGTGGTAGTAGTGGTAGGCATCCTGCCCCCCTGGGTGAGGGTGGTAGTAGTGGTAGGCATCCTGCCCCCCTGGCTAAGGGTGGTAGTAGTGGTAGGCATCCTGCCCCCCTGGGTGAGGGTGGTAGTAGTGGTAGGCATCCTGCCCCCCTGGCTAAGGGTGGTAGTAGTGGTAGGCATCCTGCCCCCCTGGCTAAGGGTGGTAGTAGTGGTAGGCATCCTGCCCCCCTGGGTGAGGGTGGTAGTAGTGGTAGGCATCCTGCCCCCCTGGGTGAGGGTGGTAGTAGTGGTAGGCATCCTGCCCCCCTGGGTGAGGGTGGTAGTAGTGGTAGGCATCCTGCCCCCTGGCTGAGGGTGGTAGTAGTGGTAGGCATCCTGCCCCCTGGCTAAGAGTGGTAGTAGTGGTAGGCATACTGCCCCCCTGGCTAAGGGTGGTAGTAGTGGTAGGCATCCTGCCCCCCTGGGTGAGGGTGGTAGTAGTGGTAGGCATCCTGCCCCCTTGGGTGAGGGTGGTAGTAGTGGTAGGCATCCTGCCCCCCTGGCTAAGGGTGGTAGTAGTGGTAGGCATCCTGCCCCCCTGGGTGAGGGTGGTAGTAGTGGTAGGCATCCTGCCCCCCTGGCTAAGGGTGGTAGTAGTGGTAGGCATCCTGCCCCCCTGGCTAAGGGTGGTAGTAGTGGTAGGCATCCAGCCCCCCTGGGTGAGGGTGGTAGTAGTGGTAGGCATCCTGCCCCCCTGGCTAAGGGTGGTAGTAGTGGTAGGCATCCTGCCCCCCTGGCTGAGGGTGGTAGTAGTGGTAGGCATCCTGCCCCCCTGGGTGAGGGTGGTAGTAGTGGTAGGCATCCTGCCCCCCTGGGTGAGGGTGGTAGTAGTGGTAGGCATCCTGCCCCCTGGCTGAGGGTGGTAGTAGTGGTAGGCATCCTGCCCCCCTGGGTGAGGGTGGTAGTAGTGGTAGGCATCCTGCCCCCCTGGCTAAGGGTGGTAGTAGTGGTAGGCATCCTGCCCCCCTGGCTGAGGGTGGTAGTAGTGGTAGGCATCCTGCCCCCCTGGCTGAGGGTGGTAGTAGTGGTAGGCATCCTGCCCCCTGGGTGAGGGTGGTAGTAGTGGTAGGCATCCTGCCCCCCTGGCTAAGGGTGGTAGTAGTGGTAGGCATCCTGCCCCCCTGGGTGAGGGTGGTAGTGGTGGTAGGCATCCTGCCCCCCTGGCTGAGGGTGGTAGTAGTGGTAGGCATCCTGCCCCCCTGGCTAAGGGTGGTAGTAGTGGTAGGCATCCTGCCCCCCTGGGTGAGGGTGGTAGTGGTGGTAGGCATCCTGCCCCCTGGCTAAGGGTGGTAGTAGTGGTAGGCATCCTGCCCCCCTGGCTAAGGGTGGTAGTAGTGGTAGGCATACTGCCCCCCTGGGTGAGGGTGGTAGTAGTGGTAGGCATCCTGCCCCCTGGCTGAGGGTGGTAGTAGTGGTAGGCATCCTGCCCCCCTGGCTAAGGGTGGTAGTAGTGGTAGGCATCCTGCCCCCCTGGGTGAGGGTGGTAGTGGTGGTAGGCATCCTGCCCCCCTGGGTGAGGGTGGTAGTAGTGGTAGGCATCCTGTCCCCCTGGCTAAGGGTGGTAGTAGTGGTAGGCATCCTGCCCCCCTGGGTGAGGGTGGTAGTAGTGGTAGGCATCCTGCCCCCTGGGTGAGGGTGGTAGTAGTGGTAGGCATCCTGCCCCCCTGGCTAAGGGTGGTAGTAGTGGTAGGCATACTGCCCCCTGGCTAAGGGTGATAGTAGTGGTAGGCATCCTGCCCCCCTGGGTGAGGGTGGTAGTAGTGGTAGGCATCCTGCCCCCTGGGTGAGGGTGGTAGTAGTGGTAGGCATCCTGCCCCCCTGGGTGAGGGTGGTGGTGCGCATTCAGGCCCCTGTGTGCATATGTGGCATTGGTGATGGGCATCCCGCCCCTATGGCGCTGCTGTTGCTGGTGTAAGTATATTCTGCATCCCTCTGTGTGTGTGTGATGTGTCGTGTACGTGTTGTATGTGTTTCGTGGTTGGTGTCTGGCTTACCTTCTGCGCCGTATGCGTCCGTGCCTGTTCCGGTAGTAAATGTAGAATATTGGTATGATCGGGAGGAAGGGATTCATGGTTGGTTCGTGTCGTTCGTCCTTCTCGTTGCTTCGCTTCGTCCTCATCGCTTCGCCTCGTCCTCGTCGCTGCCGTGTTCGTCTCGGAGCCGTGGATCGTGTTGTGGCGCGAATCGGAGCTTATGTGCGCCTCTCCCGGATGCTTTGACGTGCCGTGCGTAGCGACGGGTTCGGCGCATACGGAAAGCGCATCGTACTTGTCCGGCCGGACGGGGCTGCATTTTTCCTTCCGTGCGACTCGATTCGGCGTTTCCGGATTCGCCTCGGTCGGGGAACAGGACCTGGTTTGGGTGAGTACGGCTCGGCCGGATTCTTTGCTGTTGTGTGCATCGTACTTACTCGTTCGGTGTGCTGTACGGATCGGTCGGGAAACAGGCTTTCGCATGGCTTTTTTCCCGACCGAATGGTGTTGGGTACGCCTCCGACCGAGATCGGAATCGGCCCTAGTTGTTCTTCAAACTTTTCCAACTGAATAATATCCTGTTGTGTTTGTTGCATTGCTGTTTCTACCTCATTCATGGCTATTGCTGCTTCATTTTCGATAATTGGTTGTCCCAGTGGATCTTCACTCAGTGGACCAGAACTGTGACTATCTTGAGAACTTTCTCTAGCTATTTCAGCTGCAATAGTACTTTCTTGTTCAATCTCATCATTTAACATTTGTAGATATGAAGGGAAAATTGTGCACTGAATACTATCTTTCCTTGCATTAAAAGAATCTTCATAGCATTCGAAATCTCCAAGTAATTCCGTTTCTCTACGCCAAGGCTTGAACAGTTACAGAAGTGCTACGGAGAAATATTCCCTCTTATATGGACTTTCGCAACTGAGGTTTCTGTGGTTAATAAGATTTCCTTTGGCATGTTTTACCAAACATCTTTCACAACCAATTACTGCATATTTTTCTTCTTTTATATTTTCTGGTGCACAGACAGAATATCAAGTTTAAAATGTCGATATACACAAATATCGAGTTTTAAATATTGTGATACAGAAATATCGACAGGAAGAATATCGTGGTCAAAAATATCGACTTGCAGGTAAGAAATATCGTTTTTGGAAATATCGAAGTTGTTAATATTGTTTTCAAAAATATAGTTGTTTAAAATATTGATGTTTTAATTAGTGTTATGTATTTTAGTATGCGTTTTTAAAGTATGTGATCTATTTTTTCGTATAAGATTTTGTTTTGTATTTTAATATATGTGTTAAATTTTTAGTAGTTATTAATTTTATCTTAATTAAATTTTGCATTTTTAAGTTCTGTAGTGGGTTGGGGGTTTATAGGGGAATAGGGTGGGAAGTAATTTAATTATAATAAATTAATGATTAATTTGTATGTATTAGTATTTATTTAATTGATATTTTATAGTGTTAATTGTGGGACTTATTTTATTATTAAATATTTATTAATTGGTTGTTAATTATTGTCAATTAATTAATTTGTAATTAATTATGTTAATTGTGTCATTTTTGTAGGAGTGGGTGGTGGGGTTTATAGGAGAATAGGGTGGGAAGTAATTTATTTATAATTAATTAATAATTGTTTCTTAATTAATGCTATTTAATTAATTAAAATTAAAATATGGCAATTATGTAATTAATTTTTTATGTAAGTTGTGGGGTTTATAGTGGTAAAGAGTGGGAAGTTAATTATTTTAAATTAATTAATAAGTTGTTGTTAATTGATATTATTTTATTAATGTAAAATTAGTTATGGAAATTGTGTAATCATTTTTAGGTGTGGGTTGTGTTGTTTATTGCGGTAGAGGATGGAAAGTAATTTATGTTTAATTAATTAATAATTAGTTGATTATTAATACAAATTTATCAATTGATAAATATTTATGGTAAGTGTTTATTGTTATTTTGTGTGTGTGTTTTGGTTTTATATGGGTAATGTTTGGGGAGTAAATCAATTTTTATTTGCTTTATATTTTTTAAATGTAATAATATTTGTTTAATTGATAATTAATTATGTTAATTATGGAGGTAAATCTTTTTAAATTTGAAATGTGGGTTGTGAATTGTGAGGTGTTATAGGGTAGGAAATACTAAATATTACATTTATGTAATAATTAATGTTTTTGTTTATGAAAATGTTCTATTAAAAAATACTTTTTTGTTTTAACATTATTTTTGAATTTTTAAAATAATCTTTCTAGGTATTTGTTAGATCTTTTTAACATTGTAATCTGTTTCTATCTTTTGTAATATTTAAAAATTTTATATATGTTTTATTTTTTTGTTTTTTAAATCTTTTGTGTTGTTGTTGTTCATTTGTTTGTTTTTAATTTTGAACTGACTCCAGTGGAAATATTAATTTGTACCCCTCTGCTATCCAACACTTTCCCTACTGTTGCACAAACTGGAGTGGGAATGGTAATTTTTACCCCTCCGCTATCCAACTCTTTCCCTACTGTTGCACTCACTGGAGTGGGAATAGTATTTTTTACTTCTCCGCTATCCAACACTTTCCCTACTTTTGCACCCACTGGAGTGGGAATAGTAATTTTGACCTCTCCACTATCCAACACTTTCCCTACCGTTGCACTCACTGAAGTGGGAATAGTAATTTTTACCCCTCCGCTATCCAACATTTTCTTTACTATTGTACTCACTGGAGTGGGAATATTAAGTTTTACCCCTCCGCTATCCAACACTTCCCCTACTGTTGCACTCATTGGAATGGGAATAGTAAGTTTTACCCCTCCGCTATCAAACAGTTTCCCTACTGTTTCACCCACTGGAGTGGGAATAGTAATTTTTACCCCTCCGCTATCCAACACTTTCCCTACTGTTGCACTACCTGGAGTGGGAATAGTAATTTTTACCCCTCCGCTATCCAACACTTTCTATACTGTTGCACTCAAAGGAGTGCAAAATTTAATTTTAAAGACTATTAAATATTTTAATGTTTTAATTTATAGTATCATTTTTTTATTAGATTTTATGTTATGTGTATGTAAATAT
The DNA here is from genome assembly GCA_963921515.1 of Calotriton arnoldi. Lineage (NCBI taxonomy): Eukaryota > Metazoa > Chordata > Amphibia > Caudata > Salamandridae > Calotriton > Calotriton arnoldi. The sequence goes on along the minus strand of CAWUFW010015784.1, from coordinate 301,692 downwards.
ATATATTTATTTGTAAATTTTTATATATTTATAAAATTATAAAATAAATCAAAATTAATAGTTTATTAATTGTTTTAAAGTAAATATATATATATATTACATTTTATATGTATGTTTAAATATTTTTTACATTAAATGTATTTTATTTCATGTGTTAAAATGTATATTAAATCTAAATAATTTTTTGAAAGTGAATTTTATTACTTAATACATTTAACATTAATTTTTATTTAAATACAAAAATTGATATTTTGTACATCTATATTTTTTACATTGATATTTTTGTTTTGAAAATGTTTGTACTTACAATTTTAAATATAGGATGTCAATTATTTTGACATCAATATTTTTGCATCGATATTTGTGTATGGGGATATTTTGGGCATCGATATTCTATCAGTGAACCATATTTTCTGTAACTTTTCTTTTAAAGCTCTAATGTTGAAGTATTTCATACAGACATAGGTTTTTGAGATGTGGACTCCTTTTGGGATAGTATGTATCCAACATATTAGTTTTAACAATATTTGTACATTCTGGTTCATTCTGTGCTAAGTATTCGATTTCTTGTAAAGATTTTAATACTCAATTTCGTGTGGCAGCAAGACCTAGACTTACCCAAATGATTCCTCTTGACTTTGAATATAAACTGGCTGAGCTCAAGCCATCCGAACATTCATAGGATCCAATCTCTCGATGGGTAAGCATTTTCAAGCTGAAGACTTTTCTCTTGTGAAATTTCTTCCCACATTTCTTTCATCTCTGTCTTTTCAGATTTGGTTATATATGATGTGACATAGCGAGCTACAGCAATTGAATTATCTGCAGCATATTGAATATCCATGTTTCCATTCCACATTTTCAAAATAACTGGATTGTAGTCATTAATGTACTTTAAAGCTTCTGTTCTTTTTAAGTTGTATGTATTCTTGGGAGATTTCTGAGTTATTGTATGCCTTACTGCTGACAAAAAGCTATTTACTCTTCCTTTAGAAATGATAGGACGTGGGAATCCAAAACGACATTTTGTATAAAATTTCCCTTTACACTTGTATTTTCGTCTGCACTACTTCCCACATCGATGACTTTGAAACCGTAAAACTTGTTGTCTCAAGCTCTTTTCTCCTCCACCTCTTGGAATGGCATATGTAACATACTGTTCAATGAAAGAAAAAACAGTTTCTTCAGTATCAGTTTCAAATTTGGTGCATTATCCATAATAGCATGTGTATATGAGGAGCACCTCTGGCTTGGTACAACTTTCTTCCCAAAAAATCTGTTACCTCTCTAAGAGGTGGATTATTTTTATTGAAGCTAAATGACATCATATCTTGAAACCTATGATTAAAATATCTGCACACATTTACATGATCCAAGGAACACAGTTCTCCAGCTGTCTTCAATTCAATGTTTTTAACATTTGAATTTGCTACTCGTAGAAATTCAAGTAAATCTTCCCACGCATATTCAGCACAGCTAAGGGCCCCATTAGGATGGCGGGCCGACTTCAGTCCGCCTGCCACCCTAGCAGTGCTGGGACCGGCCGCCAGCGGTGTGGCGGTCCCGCACCGCAAATTAGGATGCGACTGCCACCCTGGCGGTCGCATTCCGCATCTATTGCACTGCGACGGGTGCTGCTGTAAGCAGCGCCCGCCGCAATGCCGAAGAGGCATGTCATGCATTGCCATGCACAACGAGGCAGGCACCGCGCGGTGCCTGCCACCTTGTGCATGGCAATACAGGGGGGTACCATAGGTACCCCCCAAATGCAGCCCCCCACTCCCCCGGGGGCCTGCAACGGGTCCCCAAAGCAATTCCCGCCAGCCTTTCCATAGCGGCATTGCTGCCATGGAAAGGCTCAGTTTACCTCCCATCCTAATATGGATGGCGGTGCCTGCTAGGCACCGCCACAATATTCAGGCACAATTCCGCCCGGCCGGCAATCGTGACGATTGCCGACCGGCGGAAATGCGGCAGACGGACTTTCCGTCCGCCGGGGTACCTCCAGCCATGATAATATGGCGGGGGTGAATGATGTTGTGATGGCGGGCGGATCGCCAGGAGTACCTAAGTTTCTTAACATGTATTTAAGTTCTCCATGACGACAATACCAATGCTCATTGGTAGCACGTTGGCACGCCATCAAATTAAATAACTGGGATTCTAAATTTTCATCTCTTTGTTCAACTTTGTCCATGAACTCTTTTGCAGAAACATATTGAAAGTGAAGTCCTGTTTTTAATATGTGGTTCACTGCATACAAAAGTGCAGACAAATCGCTTACAAACAGAAGATGAAATATATATGGAATACACTGCCGAAATCTTGCATCTTCACAAAATATTCTTGTTGATCTGGATTCTGAAGCTGGAATCTGTACATCTCGCTCATCAAATCGTCCACCTTCTCCAATGGGGAATAGCTGGGGAAAACAACGAGCTTCTAAACTTTTTCCCATACACTCATGGGACTTCCCTTTGCTTTTTTCATTTGAAATAATTCAATATTGTTTCCAATTATTTCTTTTGAATGCAGAGGATGCATTGTATAATGTTCATAAATCTCTTCAGTTCTGCACTTGTCCACATTTTCAATTTGTCCAGCTGAAATGACTGTTTCTTCTTGTAAGCATATTACGTCTTAATCAACATTCTTTTTTTTTTTTTATTGAGCGGAGCAGTAGGTATATAAACAAACATCATTCTTAAATATCATATCAAAAACAGCCCAAATTTTAAGACGATATAAAAAACATCTTCCGTACAGTAATTTCAAACCACAGTACATATTGAGTAATATTGTGAAGAAAAAAGTGCTAGTGCTTATACAGTGCAAAAAGATAAAAAAGTGCAAATGCAATATAAATATGAATATAATTAACTGGTACATATCCATTATCTATCGAATATTCATTTCCTTCAGTTTTTCTAAATCACTAAAAACTTCCAGTTCTTTCTAAATTTCTTTATCACTCCTAATCGTTTTGCATAGGCTTCCTCAAAATTACAAGTTCTCTGCATTTTCTTGAACCATTTTAAATGGGAAGGTATTTCATTCGAGTTCCAGTTTTGGAGAACTAACGAGCGTGCTACCGTACAGGAGATACACAAAAACACTTTTTCAGCCTCAGTTAATAACACTTTATCTTTACAAAATGAAAATAGTGCAACATCGGCCTCTAGTGGTAATTTCTTTCCCAAAGCCTGTCCAATATCAGTGAAAATTGATTCCCAAAAAGAGTTCAGACGAGGACATGTAAAAAAAATATGGTGCCATCCACCTTCCCCATCTCTCTGACATCTAAAGCATTTATTTGGGACTTCCGGAAACCTTTTATTAAGTGTCGCCGGGGTATAATAAGAGAGCCAACGAGATAAAAAAGACATTCTCTTAAAATTCGCTGCTCAAAGTGTTTTATTTCCTAAAAGGCTGATTTCTTCCCAATCTTTAAGAGTAAAAGAACACTGGGTTTCACTGGCGATTTTTGCTAAATGATTCTCTATTAAGGGTTCTTGGCTATGCTGTTGTAACAGCCGATACCAATTCCCTACACCATGTAGTTTAGTGGCATAAAGGGTTGATATTAAATAATTTGGAACATTAAAAATTTCTTTTATATCTGTTAAAAATTGGACAATTTGAAGATATTCAAAGAAAGCAGGTTTATTACAACCCTCAGCCCTAGCCATTATTTCTTGCCAAGAAATCGCCCTGTTTGAAACAGAAAATTGTCTTAACTCGGATAGTCCACAATTTTCCCATGTTTTTATAGTTTTGGATCGGAGCTGGAGACCCAACTTATTACATTCTCCCAATTTTACAAAATATAAACCTGATGAACTCGTTTTTTAAAAAAAAGCTAGAAGTCTAGAAGAGTAATCTTTTAATGTTTTATACCTTGTCTTTTTGGGAAACTTGGAAGTTTTTAAAAATACTGAAGTTTGTGAACCCATTTCTTGAGTCATTTTATCCATAAAAAAGCTATCTCTCGTACCATTTGATCTTAACAGTCCGGAAACTAGGGGCCGATTCCGATCTCGGCCGGTAGTGCTCCGAATCGGATTTGGATTCACTGGATCCGATTCGGAGCCCTGTTTCCCGACCGAATCGTATGCGGGTCCGGCCGAGCGAGTACGATGCAAGCACCCACGAAATCGCCGACCGACTCGAACGCGGCTTCAACACGCTCCGACCGACTCGCATGGACACGACTCGCACCGCGCTATGGAGACGTTTCCCGGCCGGGTAAGTACGATGCGCGCCGCGAGCAGTCCGATCGACTTGCGCCCGTCCGGCTCGAAAAAGCTGTCGGAGCCGGACTTTGGGGGTCCGCGTCGGACCCCCCTGTACGCGTAGGCGCGCGAGTCGCACATAGGGGGACCCATGGGTCCCCCTACCTGTGCATGTACGCTGCGATGCGCATGGACGCGTACCCGCTGTAGGGGCGCCCTTGTCCGCCTCGCACCCATTGAGTCAATGGGAGCCCGCGTACGCGTTGTACGACAGGCTCCCATTGACTTCAATGGGAGTCCGACCGAATCGAGTCCGATAGCATGCGTGCGCATCGTACTCGTTCGGTCGGACTGCTAGGGTCCGATTCGGTCGGAATTCTCTCCGGGTCCGGCTCGGTCGGGGAGATTTCCGGCCGGAATCGGAATCGGCCCCTAAGTCTAAAAAAGCGGCTTCATAATAGGTTTTCAAATGCGGCAATGCCAGACCCCCTTGTTTTATAGGTAATTGTACCGTGAGCAACTTAACCCTAGATGCCTTTTTTGCCCAGATAAATTTTCTTAATAAAGTTTCCATTTCTTTAAAAAAAGAAGCATCAACTTTGATGGGAACATTTATAAAAAGAAACAGAAGCAGCGGGAGTACAGACATTTTAATTAAATAGACCCTCCCGATCAATGAAAGGGGAAGAAGAAGCCATTGTTCCAACAATTTTTTAATTTTATCTTTCATTCTTATATAATTTAATCTAAAAAGCTGTTGATGTTGATTAGACACAAACATCCCAAGATATCTAATTGGATCCGTCTTAAATGCTTGAGCTTCTAAGCATAGCGGAAGGAAATTTAAATCGACATTAAGAGCAAGCACTTCGGTTTTATTGGAATTTATCTTATAGCCCCCAATTAATTCATAGTTTTTGAATTCTTTCAAAACTGTCTCAAGATTTATTTTATCAGGTTTTAAATATAAAATAATGTCGTCCGCGAATAATTTTAACTTAGCCATTCCAGGAATTGGAGGCTGAATATCAGGCTTATTACGCATCTTAATGACCAAAGGCTCTATAAAAAGGTAAAGAGCAGCGGCGATAACGGACAGCCTTGTCTTGTCCCACGGCATATTTTAATATTACCTACTTTTGTAGCATTTATAACTACCGTGGCTGTTGCTTCCTGATAAATGCTCTGTACCATCTTAACAATTTGGGTTGGGAAGCCAAAAGAGCCGAGAATAAAAAATAACGTTTTCCAATTAACCAAGTCAAAAGCTTTCTCGGCGTCCATCATTATAATACATGCCGGGGTAAAATTAGTATTAAAGTAATCCAAAGCATGAATTAAAAATTCTGTATTTACCGCCATCGATCTGCCCTTAATAAAACCATTTTGATCACTATGGATAGACTCTTGGGCAGCCAACGAAAAGCGCTCCGCCCAAATTTTCATTAGTATCTTATAGTCTGAATTTAAAAGACTAATGGGCCTATAAGAATTGACATCAGCGGGATTCTTATCTTTTTTCACAAAAGACACAATTATGGATTCCTTAAAATTCACGGGTACCATGCCTCCCTCTTTAATATAATTAAATAGTTTTTTAAGAGGGATCAATAGCTCCCCTGCAAAAGCTTTATAAAATTCAATAGGGAAGCCGTCTTGTCCGCAAGCTTTAGCCCCGGCGGTTGTTTTAATAGCGGTCAAAATCTCGACGGTTTCCACATCCAAGCTTAATTGACCAACTCTTTTTGTTGAAAGTTTTGGGATATTTAAATTTAAAAAGTAATTCTGAATCCATTCATCCTCTACCTGATATTCTGTTGAATAAAGTTGTTGAAAATGATTCAAAAAGATCTGACTGATCTCATTACTTTTAGTTGTTTCACCCCCTGTCTGAGGGTCAAGCACTTTCAATATTGTAGCTGCCTCTTGTTTCTTCTTCGTTAAGTTCGCTAGTAGTTTACCTACTAGCTGACTTTCCTCATAGGTTTATTGTTGGTAATTTTGGGAACTACAGATTTCTTCCAAAACAAAAACTCCCTTAATACTGATCTTGTTTGAGCATACCGGTTCGGAAGTGACTGCAACAGCAGTGCATACTCTTTTCAGCCTCCAACTGTAATTTGGCTATTTTTAACTTCCGCGCTTTATGTTGGACGGCTGAAAAAGTAATTATTTGGCCACGAGCCGCAGCTTTAAAACCTCCCCATACTGAAAAAGGCTCAGCAGTATTATTATTGATTTGAAAATATTCAGTAATCCATTTTCTAAAACTGGCCACCCATTCCAAATCTTGAAGAAGGAGGCGATCTAATTGCCATCTGGGGGGCGGTCTCATTCCCCCCTTTAGAATTAGCTCAAGACTAATGTATGCATGGTCAGAAAAAGGATTACACCCTATTCCTACTTTAAAAATCTGAAGAGATCTAGATATGAGAAAAAAATCAATTCGGGAGGATGTTCCAAAACGATGCGAGTGGCAAGTATAGAAATCCATATCTGGGTTCTCAGTCTGCCAAGGGTCTACCAATTGATATTCTTGTTTAAGAGCATCAATTCGTTTTTTAGTATTTGGTTTCAATTGATTTTTATTTTTATTTGAAGTGTCTTTTCTTAAATCTTGTATATAGTTAAAATCTCCGCCGAGAATAACCTGTCCAGGCGTACCCAAGAGGTGCTCATTTATTTTCATCAAAGCAGAGACATCATCAGTCACAGGTCCATAATAGTTGAAAAAATTCAAAATTTTCCCCTGCAGCCTTGTAGTAACCCAAATCCACCTCCCTTGAGGGTCTCTAACTATTTTTACAAATTCCCAAGAAACTTTATTTGAAAAGTATATAGCTACCCCGCGCATAGCAAGACCTGCTGATGCAAAAAAAGCATGAGGAAAAGCCCTAGGTATAAATATTTTAGGAAAGTTTGTTTTTAAATGGGTTTCCTGTAAATATATAACGAGAGGGTTAAGTGACATTAACCATTTAATATGAGCGCCGCACTTTTTTTTATTCAGCAAGCCATTGGCATTCGCTGATATAACTTTGTAATTAATATTTATTTCCATTATAAAGTCAAAATACAGGCTGTTGATTTAACCAAAAAGAAATTCACACTTTGTTCATTAAACATACCTTCTGCTCCTTTTTCCTCTTTGTGCCCCCCTTCCTCCCCCCATACAACCCCAAATGCGGTTAAACCCCTACTTCCCACGCTTGCCGCATTCCACCCCTCCCTTTTAGCTTCCTGGGTGTCCTGTAATTACACCCTGGGTGACCCAGCTGCCCCCCGACCCCCTGCAATAACAACCTTATATATTAAAGACCCCCCCCCAAAAAAAAAAAAAAAGAGAGATAGAGAAGCCCTACATAATCCGAGCACTTTCTTCACTCTCGAGATACATAAGAAATCTCCTTCAGTGGAGCCTAGACATTGAAAACCTTCCATCTCCAAACGTATCACGCCCATCAATTTATATAGAAACCCATTTATTCATAATATTACAAAGGATTTCCCTCAAGCTCGAGATCCCTGGGATCCCTGGGAGATCTCCGTTAATAAAGCCTGAGCTTCCTCCAGATCCAAAAACATAAAAAATGTCCCTTTTACTAATACTTTCAATTTTGATTGCTGAGCAATCGAGGCTTGGGCGCCGTGAGCTTTAAACAAATGAAGGATTTTTACAAACTCTTTCCTTCTACGTGCAGCAGAGGCAGTCATATCTGAAAATATTCGGCATTTTGCGGTGTCGGTTACAGAAAACTGTCTCTGTTGAATTGCCTGTGTTAAAAAAATTCTTTTATTCGAAAGTCCGCGAAGTTGAGTAGCATTGTTCGTGGCATCGTCGAATTAGGAAAAGGATGAGCTGGAACTCGGTGTGCTCTAGTGATGGTGAGGTCTCCATCAAACTCTGGGAGGACTTTTTGCTTAATAAAGGAATTAACCCACTGTAGTGGCTGAGAGCCTTCAATACCTTCCGGAATCCCGACTATCCGGAGGTTTGACCTCCGAGAATGGTTCTCCAACTGTTCCAACTTACTTTCCAGATTGCTCTTATTTTTTGTTACCTCCCTCACCTCACCAATCACTGTTGTCATCTGATCTTCAAGAACTGAAATCCTTCCTTCAGCTTCCTGAAGTTTAATTGGAAAGCATGTCATTACTTCTTCTATTTTCCCCAATCGTGAATGTAAAGAAGCAATCTCTAATTTCTGAGTTTCTTTCATTTCGCGTATTTCTTCTAATATTAGATTTAACATATCCTTAATATCCAGTTGACAAACCCTGGATGCCTGCGTACTTTGACTGGGATCTTTTTGTGATTTAGTAGAATCAGGGATCGTGCTTCCATCTGTTGTTGCCGTATTGATCGTAGCATCCACTTGAAGTAGTTGGCCCTCTGCCGAGCCTTGACCCTGAAGTGGAGGTAGAGGTAGAGATAAGCGTAGAGGTATAGGTGGAGATTGTAGCTGAGGCTTAAATTGGAGTGGCATCTGATTTAAGGTCTGATTTGAGGTGATCTCTATTATGATATTATTACTTTCATCTCCTATTCCTTGTGACTGAGGAGGAATTTCGCTAGTGGCTGATAATTGCATGGATGTTTCTAATGGAGCGGGCCTGTCCTGAGTTGGATCTTGAACTTGGGCTTGATCTTGACCATGACATATCTCCAATGGTACAGCCTTATCTTTAGAAGTCATGTCCATCAATGTGCTTGATAGCCCCGATACCTTTAGTACTCCTTCTTTTACTTTTAATGTTGGACTTAAATCTAAAGAGGGAGACAGCAGAGTAGCTTTCTTTACAAATAATGAAAATTTCTTTATCTCCTTGGAGCTATTTTCCAATGTTTCACGTATTAGTTCGCCTTGCGGAGACTTTGCCGAGACTGCTGCAGTATTGCTCAAGTTTGGTATCGCATTTATCTGATCCATCGCTGATTCTACCTGCTCCAGATAGACAGTAGAGGGCAGCTCACCCTCTGAGCTTTCGGGGGTAGAATCAAGGCCATACAAGGCCCCTTCCTTGTTTGCTGAACAGGCAACTTCCTTAGCTTCCCTAGCTTGAGCTAAGCGTGTTTTAGCTTTCAGCCGGGCTACAGAATCGAATTTGGCAGTATTAGCGTGTTTTAATGTTTTGCCCATTTCTCTTCTTTTAGCAGATGTAAACAGCCCGCCTCGTGATCCCTTTTCAAGCTGTCTACAGCCCACCCTGGAGTCTTGCGATCTCTCCAGCTCCTCCGGCGGCTCCAGTCGCTGCCAGAAACTGAAAGCGCCTGTTCCTTCCTGAACTGGCACAGGCGAAAAAGGCCAATCCGTATCCCAAAGCGAACGACTGCCCAAACAGCTGATCGTCCCTCTTTCCCTTTTTTTTTCTTCTTCTCCTTTCTTCCTTCCCTTCCTTCCTTCCTCTCCTTTCCAGGAACGGGCCAGGAGAAACAAGCGCCTCTCGTCCGAGGCTACCCCACAACTCCTCCGCGGGAATTCGATCTCACTGAGCCCAGCCGATGCCCAGTTCACACAGCTCAAGAGAAAGACCGAGGCTTGATCCCAGCATCAAATAAGAACTTAATCCGGCCTTTCATGCAGGCCGTGTGACCCCACAAATCTCTATTAGCCCAGAAGGAAGGCAGCTCCAGTCACCGTATCTAGGCACTGGCTGAAAAAGTCAGGCAGAATTCAAAGCGCTTCACTCACCAGCACTGATTCAGAAAGTCAGGCAGGATTCAGAGCGCCAAGTATGAGCCTCCACTCGCCGGCACCTCTTCCCCCAGGATGATCGTAGTGCCCCGGCAGTCAGCAAGCAGTAAATCAAACAGGTCCCAGCTCCCGAATCTCTTTCAGCGTTTATCAGCGCTACCGGCGCTACCGGCGCCTCACTTCTCAACGTAGCGCTCAAGAAAGGATAATTAAGGCATCAAAGCGGCCGCACCATTTTCAGTGTTTTCAGCGGCCCCAGCGCACGATGTATGCTGTGCTTCGTTCGAAATGCCAAAACCGCCGAATCGCCATTGCAGGAGGGCGGGGCAGCAGCTTCGTCACCTGTGGCTACTCGGGGGCGTGGTTCTCCGTAGCCATCCCATTCATCTCATCAACATTCTTATAATAAATGTTATTCTGTCCAGCCCGAACTGTGCTTGACAATTCGGGCCGGACTGTTCCCATGAGGCACAGAGTCAAGACTGATTTGCATATAGCTGTGCCTGAACTGGGGTGGCGATGTGAGCTAAAGAATGATGATGGATTCAACCCAGATCTGTGACTGGGGGTGAGTGTCTGAAACGTTTCAGCGCTCCGTCCATCATCTCCTTGTGTTTGCTTTGTTCGCACTAAGTTGGCAGGGTATGCCCAGACGTGGGTCCCTTGCTCACTTTGCCACTGGATTCAAGCTAGCCTGGCTGATGAGGGCTGTTAGCCCAAAACCGATCCCAGGATGCTTGTTTCCGGTCCAGGGAAGACATGGCTTGGCAATTCGGGCTGGACTGTTCCCATGAGGCACAGGGTCAAGACTGATTTGCATATAGCTGTGTCTGAACTGGGGTGGCGAAGTGAGCTAAAGAATGATGATGGATTCAACCCAGATCTGTGACTGGGGGTGAGTGTCTGAAAAGTTTCAGCGCTCCGTCCATCATTTCCTTGTGTTTGCTTTGTTCGCCCTAAGTTGGCAGGGTATGCCCAGACGTGGGTCCATTGCTCACTTTGCCACTGGATTCAAGCTAGCCTGGCTGATGAGGGCTGTTAGCCCGAAACCGGTCTCAGGATGCTTGTTTCCGGTCCAGGGAAGACATGGCTTGGCAATTCGGGCTGGACTGTTCCCATGAGGCACAGGGTCAAGCCTGATTTGCATATAGCAGTGTCTGAACTGGGGTGGCGAAGTGAGCTAAAGAATGATGATGGATTCAACCCAGATCTGTGACTGGGGGTGAGTGTCTGAAAAGTTTCAGCGCTCCGTCCATCATCTCCTTGTGTTTGCTTTGTTCGCCCTAAGCTGGTAGGGTATGCCCAGACGTGGGTCCATTGCTCACTTTGCCACTGGATTCAAGCTAGCCTGGCTGATGAGGGCTGTTAGCCCGAAACCGGTCCCAGGATGCTTGTTTCCGGTCCAGGGAAGACATGGCTTGGCAATTCAGGCTGGACTGTTCCCATGAGGCACAGGGTCAAGCCTGATTTGCATATAGCTGTGTCTGAACTGGGGTGGCGAAGTGAGCTAAAGAATGATGATGGATTCAACCCAGATCTGTGACTGGGGGTGAGTGTCTGAAAAGTTTCAGCGCTCCGTCCATCATCTCCTTGTGTTTGCTTTGTTCGCCTTAAGTTGGCAGGGTATGCCCAGACGTGGGTCCCTTGCTCACTTTGCCACTGGATTCAAGCTAGCCTGGCTGATGAGGGCTGTTAGCTCGAAACCGGTCCCAGGATGCTTGTTTCCGGTCAGGGAAGACATGGCTTGGCAATTCGGGCTGGACTGTTCCCATGAGGCACAGGGTCAAGACTGATTTGCATATAACTGTGTCTGAACTGGGGTGGCGAAGTGAGCTAAAGAATGATGATGGATTCAACCCAGATCTGTGACTGTGGGTGAGTGTCTGAAAAGTTTCAGCGCTCCATCCATCATCTCCTTGTGTTTGCTTTGTTCGCCCTAAGTTGGCAGGGTATGCCCAGACGTCGGTCCCTTGCTCACTTTGCCACTGGATTCAAGTTAGCCTGGCTGATGAGGGCTGTTAGCCCGAAACCGATCCCAGGATGCTTGTTTCCGGTCCATGGAAGACATGGCTTGGCAATTCGGGATGGACTGTTCCCATGAGGCACAGGGTCAAGACTGGTTTGCATATAGCTGTGTCTGAACTGGGGTGGCGAAGTGAGCTAAAGAATGATGATGGATTCAACTCAGATCTGTGACTGGGGGTGAGTGTCTGAAAAGTTTCAGCGCTCCGTCCATCCTCTCCTTGTGTTTGCTTTGTTCGCCCTAAGCTGGCAGGGTATGCCCAGACGTGGGTCCATTGCTCACTTTGCCACTGGATTCAAGCTAGCCTGGCTGATGAGGGCTGTTAGCCCGAAACCGGTCCCAGGATGCTTGTTTCCGGTCCAGGGAAGACATGGCTTGGCAATTCAGGCTGGACTGTTCCCATGAGGCACAGGGTCAAGCCTGATTTGCATATAGCTGTGTCTGAACTGGGGTGGCAAAGTGAGCTATAGAATGATGATGGATTCAACCCAGATCTGTGCCTGGGGGTGAGTGTCTGAAAAGTTTCAGCGCTCCGTCCATCATCTCCTTGTGTTTGCTTTGTTCGCCTTAAGTTGGCAGGGTATGCCCAGATGTGGGTCCCTTGCTCACTTTGCCACTGGATTCAAGCTAGCCTGGCTGATGAGGGCTGTTAGCTCGAAACCGATCCCAGGATGCTTGTTTCCGGTCCATGGAAGACATGGCTTGGCAATTCGGGCTGGACTGTTCCCATGAGGCACAGGGTCAAGACTGATTTGCATATAGCTGTGTCTGAACTGGGGTGGCGAAGTGAGCTAAAGAATGATGATGGATTCAACCCAGATCTGTGACTGTGGGTGAGTGTCTGAAAAGTTTCAGCGCTCCATCCATCATCTCCTTGTGTTTGCTTTGTTCGCCCTAAGTTGGCAGGGTATGCACAGACGTGGGTCCCTTGCTCACTTTGCCACTGGATTCAAGTTAGCCTGGCTGATGAGGGCTGTTAGCCCGAAACCGATCCCAGGATGCTTGTTTCCGGTCCATGGAAGACATGGCTTGGCAATTCGGGATGGACTGTTCCCATGAGGCACAGGGTCAAGACTGATTTGCATATAGCTGTGTCTGAACTGGGGTGGCGAAGTGAGCTAAAGAATGATGATGGATTCAACTCAGATCTGTGACTGGGGGTGTGTGTCTGAAATGTTTCAGCGCTCCGTCCATCATCTCCTTGTGTTTGCTTTGTTCGCCCTAAGTTGGCAGGGTATGCCGAGAAGTGGGTCCCTTGCTCACTTTGCCACTGGATTTAAGCTAGCCTGGCTGATGAGGGCTGCTAGCCCGAAACCGGTCCCAGGCTGCTTGTTTCCGGTCCAGGGAAGACATGGCTTGGCAATTCGGGCTGGACTGTTCCCATGAGGCACACGGTCAAGACTGATTTGCATATAGCTGTGTCTGAACTGGGGTGGCGAAGTGAGCTAAAGAATGATGATGGATTCAACCCAGATCTGTGACTGGGGTTGAGTGTCTGAAAAGTTTCAGCGCTCCGTCCATCATCTCCTTGTGTTTGCTTTGTTTGCCCTAAGTTGGCAGGGTATGCCCAGACGTGGGTCCCTTGCTCACTTTGCCACTGGATTCAAGCTAGCCTGGCTGATGAGGGCTGTTAGCCCGAAACCGGTCCCAGGATGCTTGTTTCCGGTCCAGGGAAGACATGGCTTGGCAATTCGGGTTGGACTGTTCCCATGAGGCACAGGGTCAAGACTGATTTGCATATAGCTGTGTCTGAACTGGGGTGGCGACGTGAGCTAAAGAATGATGATGGATTCAACCCAGATCTGTGACTGGGGGTGAGCGTCTGAAAAGTTTCAGCGCTCCGTCCATCATCTCCTTGTGTTTGCTTTGTTCGCCCTAAGTTGGCTGGGTATGCCCAGACGTGGGTCCCTTGCTCACTTTGCCACTGGATTCAAGCTAGCCTGGCTGATGAGGGCTGTTAGCATGAAACCGATCCCAGGATGCTTGTTTCCGGTCCACGGAAGACATGGCTTGGCAATTCGGGTTGGACTGTTCCCATGAGGCACAGGGTCAAGACTGATTTGCATATAGCTGTGTCTGAACTGGGGTGGCGAAGTGAGCTAAAGAATGATGATGGATTCAACCCAGATCTGTGACTGGGGGTGAGTGTCTGAAAAGTTTCAGCGCTGCGTCCATCATCTCCTTGTGTTTGCTTTGTTCGCCCTAAGTTGGCAGGGTATGCCAGACGTGGGTCCCTTGCTCACTTTGCCACTGGATTCAAGCTAGCCTGGCTGATGAGGGCTGTTAGCCCAAAACCGGTCCCAGGATGCTTGTTTCCGGTCCAGGGAAGACATGGCTTGGCAATTCAGGCTGGACTTTTCCCATGAGGCACAGGGTCAAGTCTGATTTGCATATAGCTGTGTCTGAACTGGGGTGGCGAAGTGAGCTAAAGAATGATGATGGATTCAACCCAGATCTGTGACTGGGGGTGAGTGTCTGAAAAGTTTCAGCACTCTGTCCATCATCTCCTTGTGTTTGCTTTGTTCGCCCTAAGTTGGCAGGGTATGCCCAGACGTGGGTCCCTTGCTCACTTTGCCACTGGATTCAAGCTAGCCTGGCTGATGAGGGCTGTTAGCCTGAAACCGGTCCCAGGATGCTTGTTTCCGGTCCAGGGAAGCCACGGCTTGGCAATTCGGGTTGGACTGTTCCCATGAGGCACAGGGTCAAGACTGATTTGCATATTGTTGTGTCTGAACTGGGGTGGCGAAGTGAGCTAAACAATGATGATGGATTCAACCCAGATCTGTGACTGGGGGTGAGTGTCTGAAAAGTTTCAGCGCTCCGTCCATCATCTCCTTGTGTTTACTTCTATTAACCAGTCTTTTTCTTTTGCTTTTCTCCTTCATAAACACCATTGTTTTATTCAATATTTTCATTCTCTTAAATATTACTATAAGTGATTTTTGTTTTATTTCCAAAGCTTCATCTACTACTCTTTCAATCTGTTGCTTTTTCTTATAAGCTGCTGATCTTCTTTTATATTTTTTACAATATTTCAATAACTTTTGTAGTACTCTACTTCTATACATTCTCCTCCTTATGTCTTTATGTTCTTTCAGCCTTCTTTCAATATGCATTGATTTCCCATAACATTATTTTCTTTTATCATCTCCTTTTTTCCTTTCCTTCTGATTTGCTGTTGTACTTTTCTTTTTCTTTTCAACATTTTCAATTTGCTTTACACTCTGTGTAAGTCTTTTAACAAACTCTTTAGTTCTTCTACCAGAACTCTTTTTCTTCTCTGTAACATTTTGCACTTCCTCTAATTTCCACTTTTCTCTTTTCTTCAAATAGTACTGTTTTTTTATTGTCTTCTCTTTTGATCTTTTTTTGCTATTCTCAATGTTTTTTACCAATAAATGTAAATATCTGAAAAACAAAGATAAGTTACAATAGTTTGTTAAATAATGTTCTACTTTTGAAATAATTATATATTAATATTCATAACAATAACTAAACAAATACTTTCAATTACATTGCAAATATCTCCATAACTCTTAAATATTTAGAATATTGTACTTTACACATTAACAAACCTGTCACAGTCTTGACCCTGTGCCTCATGGGAACTGTCCAGCCCGAACTGTGCTTGGCAATTCGGGCTGGACTGTTCCCATGAGTCACAGGGTCAAGACTGATTTGCATATAGCTGTGTCTGAACTGGGGTGGCGAAGTGAGCTAAAGAATGATGATGGATTCAACCCAGATCTGTGACTGGGGGTGAGTGTCTGAAACGTTTCAGCGCTCTTTCCATCATCTCCTTGTGTTTGCTTGGTTCGCCCTAAGTTGGCAGTGTATGCCCAGACGTGGGTCCCTTGTTCACTTTGCCACTGGATTAAAGCTAGCCTGGCTAATGAGGGCTGTTACCTCGAAACCGGTCCCAGGATGCTTGATTCCGGTCCAGGGAAGACATGGCTTGGCAATTCGGGCTGGACTGTTCCCATGAGGCACAGGGTCAAGACTGATTTGCATATAGCTGTGTCTGAACTGGGGTGGCGAAGTGAGCTAAAGAATGATGATGGATTCAACCCAGATCTGTGACTGGGGGTGAGTGTCTGAAAAGTTTCACCGCTCCGTCCATCATCTCCTTGTGTTTGCTTTGTTCGCCCTAAGTTGGCAGGGTATGCCCAGACGTGGGTCCATTGCTCACTTTGCCACTGGATTCAAGCTAGCCTGGCTAATGAGGGCTGGTAGCCCGAAACAGGTCCCAGGATGCTTGTTTCCGGTCCAGGGAAGACATGGCTTGGCAATTCGGGCTGGACTGTTCCCATGAGGCACAGGGTCAAGCCTGATTTGCATATAGCAGTGTCTGAACTGGGGTGGCGAAGTGAGCTAAAGAATGATGATGGATTCAACCCAGATCTGTGACTGGGGGTGAGTGTCTGAAAAGTTTCAGCGCTCCGTCCATCATCTCCTTGTGTTTGCTTTGTTAGCCCTAAGCTGGCAGGGTATGCCCAGACGTGGGTCCATTGCTCACTTTGCCACTGGATTCAAGCTAGCCTGGCTGATGAGGGCTGTTAGCCCGAAACCGGTCTCAGGATGCTTGTTTCCGGTCCAGGGAAGACATGGCTTGGCAATTCAGTCTGGACTGTTCCCATGAGGCACAGGGTCAAGCCTGATTTGCATATAGCTGTGTCTGAACTGGGGTGGCGAAGTGAGCTAAAGAATGATGATGGATTCAACCCAGATCTGTGACTGGGGGTGAGTGTCTGAAAAGTTTCAGCGCTCTGTCCATCATCTCCTTGTGTTTGCTTTGTTCGCCTTAAGTTGGCAGGGTATGCCCAGACGTGGGTCCCTTGCTCACTTTGCCACTGGATTCAAGCTAGCCTGGCTGATGAGGGCTGTTAGCTCAAAACCGGTCCCAGGATGCTTGTTTCCGGTCAGGGAAGACATGGCTTGGCAATTCGGGCTGGACTGTTCCCATGAGGCACAGGGTCAAGACTGATTTGCATATAGCTGTGTCTGAACTGGGGTGGCGAAGTGAGCTAAAGAATGATGATGGATTCAACCCAGATCTGTGACTGTGGGTGAGTGTCTGAAAAGTTTCAGCGCTCCATCCATCATCTCCTTGTGTTTGCTTTGTTCGCCCTAAGTTGGCAGGGTATGCCCAGACGTGGGTCCCTTGCTCACTTTGCCACTGGATTCAAGTTAGCCTGGCTGATGAGGGCTGTTAGCCTGAAACCGATCCCAGGATGCTTGTTTCCGGTCAATGGAAGACATGGCTTGGCAATTCGGGATGGACTGTTCCCATGAGGCACAGGGTCAAGACTGATTTGCATATAGCTGTGTCTGAACTGGGGTGGCGAAGTGAGCTAAAGAATGATGATGGATTCAACTCAGATCTGTGACTGGGGGTGAGTGTCTGAAAAGTTTCAGCGCTCCGTCCATCATCTCCTTGTGTTTGCTTTGTTCGCCCTAAGTTGGCAGGGTATGCCGAGAAGTGGGTCCCTTGCTCACTTTGCCACTGGATTCAAGCTAGCCTGGCTGATGAGGGCTGCTAGCCCGAAACCAGTCAGAGGCTGCTTGTTTCCGGTCCAGGGAAGACATGGCTTGGCAACTCGGGCTGGACTGTTCCCATGAGGCACAGGGTCAAGCCTGATTTGCATATAGCTGTGTCTGAACTGGGGTGGCGAAGTGAGCTAAAGAATGATGATGGATTCAACCCAGATCTGTGACTGGGGGTGAGTGTCTGAAAAGTTTCAGCGCTCCGTCCATCATCTCCTTGTGTTTGCTTTGTTCGCCCTAAGTTGGCAGGGTATGCCCAGACGTGGGTCCCTTGCTCACTTTGCCACTGGATTCAAGCTAGCCTGGCTGATGAGGGCTGTTAGCCTGAAACCGGTCCCAGGATGCTTGTTTCCGGTCCAGGGAAGACATGGCTTGGCAATTCGGGCTGGACTGTTCCCATGAGGCACAGGGTCAAGACTGATTTGCATATAGCTGTGTCGGAACTGGGGTGGCGACGTGAGCTAAAGAATGATGATGGATTCAACCCAGATCTGTGACTGGGGGTGAGCGTCTGAAAAGTTTCAGCGCTCCGTCCATCATCGACTTGTGTTTGCTTTGTTCGCCCCAAGTTGGCAGGGTATGGCCAGACGTGGGTCCCTTGCTCACTTTGCCACTGGATTCAAGCTAGCCTGGCTGATGAGGGCTGTTAGCTCGAAACCGGTCCCAGGATGCTTGTTTCCGGTCCAGGGAAGACATGGCTTGGCAATTTGGGCTGGACTGTTCCCATGAGGCACAGGGTCAAGGCTGATTTGCATATAGCTGTGTCTGAACTGGGGTGGCGAAGTGAGCTAAAGAATGATGATGGATTCAACCCAAATCTGTGACTGGGGGTGAGTGTCTGAAAAGTTTCAGCGCTCCGTCCATCATCTCCTTGTGTTTGCTTTGTTCGCCCTAAGTTGGCAGGGTATGCCCAGACGTGGGTCCCTTGCTCACTTTGCCACTGGATTCAAGCTAGCCTGGCTGATGAGGGCTGTTAGCCCAAAACCGGTCCCAGGATGCTTGTTTCCGGTCCAGGGAAGACATGGCTTGGCAATTCAGGCTGGACTTTTCCCATGAGGCACAGGGTCAAGTCTGATTTGCATATAGCTGTGTCTGAACTGGGGTGGCGAGGTGAGCTAAAGAATGATGATGGATTCAACCCAGATCTGTGACTGGGGGTGAGTGTCTGAAAAGTTTCAGCACTCTGTCCATCATCTCCTTGTGTTTGCTTTGTTCGCCCTAAGTTGGCAGGGTATGCCCAGACGTGGGTCCCTTGCTCACTTTGCCACTGGATTCAAGCTAGCCTGGCTGATGAGGGCTGTTAGCCCGAAACCGGTCCCAGGATGCTTGTTTCCGGTCCAGGGAAGCCACGGCTTGGCAATTCGGGTTGGACTGTTCCCATGAGGCACAGGGTCAAGACTGATTTGCATATTGTTGTGTCTGAACTGGGGTGGCGAAGTGAGCTAAACAATGATGATGGATTCAACCCAGATCTGTGACTGGGGGTGAGTGTCTGAAAAGTTTCAGCGCTCCGTCCATCATCTCCTTGTGTTTACTTCTATTAACCAGTCTTTTTCTTTTGCTTTTCTCCTTCATAAACACCATTGTTTTATTCAATATTTTCATTCTCTTAAATATTACTATAAGTGATTTTTGTTTTATTTCCAAAGCTTCATCTACTACTCTTTCAATCTGTTGCTTTTTCTTATAAGCTGCTGATCTTCTTTTATATTTTTTACAATATTTCAATAACTTTTGTAGTACTCTACTTCTATACATTCTCCTCCTTATGTCTTTATGTTCTTTCAGCCTTCTTTCAATATGCATTGATTTCCCATAACATTATTTTCTTTTATCATCTCCTTTTTTCCTTTCCTTCTGATTTGCTGTTGTACTTTTCTTTTTCTTTTCAACATTTTCAATTTGCTTTACACTCTGTGTAAGTCTTTTAACAAACTCTTTAGTTCTTCTACCAGAACTCTTTTTCTTCTCTGTAACATTTTGCACTTCCTCTAATTTCCACTTTTCTCTTTTCTTCAAATAGTACTGTTTTTTTATTGTCTTCTCTTTTGATCTTTTTTTGCTATTCTCAATGTTTTTTACCAATAAATGTAAATATCTGAAAAACAAAGATAAGTTACAATAGTTTGTTAAATAATGTTCTACTTTTGAAATAATTATATATTAATATTCATAACAATAACTAAACAAATACTTTCAATTACATTGCAAATATCTCCATAACTCTTAAATATTTAGAATATTGTACTTTACACATTAACAAACCTGTCACAGTCTTGACCCTGTGCCTCATGGGAACTGTCCAGCCCGAACTGTGCTTGGCAATTCGGGCTGGACTGTTCCCATGAGTCACAGGGTCAAGACTGATTTGCATATAGCTGTGTCTGAACTGGGGTGGCGAAGTGAGCTAAAGAATGATGATGGATTCAACCCAGATCTGTGACTGGGGGTGAGTGTCTGAAACGTTTCAGCGCTCTTTCCATCATCTCCTTGTGTTTGCTTGGTTCGCCCTAAGTTGGCAGTGTATGCCCAGACGTGGGTCCCTTGTTCACT
This sequence comes from Calotriton arnoldi, assembly GCA_963921515.1. NCBI lineage: Eukaryota > Metazoa > Chordata > Amphibia > Caudata > Salamandridae > Calotriton > Calotriton arnoldi. The sequence continues at coordinate 281,644 of CAWUFW010015784.1, read as the reverse complement.
TTGCCACTGGATTAAAGCTAGCCTGGCTAATGAGGGCTGTTACCTCGAAACCAGTCCCAGGATGCTTGATTCCGGTCCAGGGAAGACATGGCTTGGCAATTCGGGCTGGACTGTTCCCATGAGGCACAGGGTCAAGACTGATTTGCATATAGCTGTGTCTGAACTGGGGTGGCGAAGTGAGCTAAAGAATGATGATGGATTCAACCCAGATCTGTGACTGGGGGTGAGTGTCTGAAAAGTTTCAGCGCTCCGTCCATCATCTCCTTGTGTTTGCTTTGTTCGCCCTAAGTTGGCAGGGTATGCCCAGACGTGGGTCCATTGCTCACTTTGCCACTGGATTCAAGCTAGCCTGGCTAATGAGGGCTGGTAGCCCGAAACCGGTCCCAGGATGCTTGTTTCCGGTCCAGGGAAGACATGGCTTGGCAATTCGGGCTGGACTGTTCCCATGAGGCACAGGGTCAAGCCTGATTTGCATATAGCAGTGTCTGAACTGGGGTGGCGAAGTGAGCTAAAGAATGATGATGGATTCAACCCAGATCTGTGACTGGGGGTGAGCGTCTGAAAAGTTTCAGCGCTCCGTCCATCATCGACTTGTGTTTGCTTTGTTCGCCCCAAGTTGGCAGGGTATGGCCAGACGTGGGTCCCTTGCTCACTTTGCCACTGGATTCAAGCTAGCCTGGCTGATGAGGGCTGTTAGCTCGAAACCGGTCCCAGGATGCTTGTTTCCGGTCCAGGGAAGACATGGCTTGGCAATTTGGGCTGGACTGTTCCCATGAGGCACAGGGTCAAGGCTGATTTGCATATAGCTGTGTCTGAACTGGGGTGGCGAAGTGAGCTAAAGAATGATGATGGATTCAACCCAAATCTGTGACTGGGGGTGAGTGTCTGAAAAGTTTCAGCGCTCCGTCCATCATCTCCTTGTGTTTGCTTTGTTCGCCCTAAGTTGGCAGGGTATGCCCAGACGTGGGTCCCTTGCTCACTTTGCCACTGGATTCAAGCTAGCCTGGCTGATGAGGGCTGTTAGCCCAAAACCGGTCCCAGGATGCTTGTTTCCGGTCCAGGGAAGACATGGCTTGGCAATTCAGGCTGGACTTTTCCCATGAGGCACAGGGTCAAGTCTGATTTGCATATAGCTGTGTCTGAACTGGGGTGGCGAGGTGAGCTAAAGAATGATGATGGATTCAACCCAGATCTGTGACTGGGGGTGAGTGTCTGAAAAGTTTCAGCACTCTGTCCATCATCTCCTTGTGTTTGCTTTGTTCGCCCTAAGTTGGCAGGGTATGCCCAGACGTGGGTCCCTTGCTCACTTTGCCACTGGATTCAAGCTAGCCTGGCTGATGAGGGCTGTTAGCCCGAAACCGGTCCCAGGATGCTTGTTTCCGGTCCAGGGAAGCCACGGCTTGGCAATTCGGGTTGGACTGTTCCCATGAGGCACAGGGTCAAGACTGATTTGCATATTGTTGTGTCTGAACTGGGGTGGCGAAGTGAGCTAAACAATGATGATGGATTCAACCCAGATCTGTGACTGGGGGTGAGTGTCTGAAAAGTTTCAGCGCTCCGTCCATCATCTCCTTGTGTTTACTTCTATTAACCAGTCTTTTTCTTTTGCTTTTCTCCTTCATAAACACCATTGTTTTATTCAATATTTTCATTCTCTTAAATATTACTATAAGTGATTTTTGTTTTATTTCCAAAGCTTCATCTACTACTCTTTCAATCTGTTGCTTTTTCTTATAAGCTGCTGATCTTCTTTTATATTTTTTACAATATTTCAATAACTTTTGTAGTACTCTACTTCTATACATTCTCCTCCTTATGTCTTTATGTTCTTTCAGCCTTCTTTCAATATGCATTGATTTCCCATAACATTATTTTCTTTTATCATCTCCTTTTTCCTTTCCTTCTGATTTGCTGTTGTACTTTTCTTTTTCTTTTCAACATTTTCAATTTGCTTTACACTCTGTGTAAGTCTTTTAACAAACTCTTTAGTTCTTCTACCAGAACTCTTTTTCTTCTCTGTAACATTTTGCACTTCCTCTAATTTCCACTTTTCTCTTTTCTTCAAATAGTACTGTTTTTTTATTGTCTTCTCTTTTGATCTTTTTTTGCTATTCTCAATGTTTTTTACCAATAAATGTAAATATCTGAAAAACAAAGATAAGTTACAATAGTTTGTTAAATAATGTTCTACTTTTGAAATAATTATATATTAATATTCATAACAATAACTAAACAAATACTTTCAATTACATTGCAAATATCTCCATAACTCTTAAATATTTAGAATATTGTACTTTACACATTAACAAACCTGTCACAGTCTTGACCCTGTGCCTCATGGGAACTGTCCAGCCCGAACTGTGCTTGGCAATTCGGGCTGGACTGTTCCCATGAGTCACAGGGTCAAGACTGATTTGCATATAGCTGTGTCTGAACTGGGGTGGCGAAGTGAGCTAAAGAATGATGATGGATTCAACCCAGATCTGTGACTGGGGGTGAGTGTCTGAAACGTTTCAGCGCTCTTTCCATCATCTCCTTGTGTTTGCTTGGTTCGCCCTAAGTTGGCAGTGTATGCCCAGACGTGGGTCCCTTGTTCACTTTGCCACTGGATTAAAGCTAGCCTGGCTAATGAGGGCTGTTACCTCGAAACCAGTCCCAGGATGCTTGATTCCGGTCCAGGGAAGACATGGCTTGGCAATTCGGGCTGGACTGTTCCCATGAGGCACAGGGTCAAGACTGATTTGCATATAGCTGTGTCTGAACTGGGGTGGCGAAGTGAGCTAAAGAATGATGATGGATTCAACCCAGATCTGTGACTGGGGGTGAGTGTCTGAAAAGTTTCAGCGCTCCGTCCATCATCTCCTTGTGTTTGCTTTGTTCGCCCTAAGTTGGCAGGGTATGCCCAGACGTGGGTCCATTGCTCACTTTGCCACTGGATTCAAGCTAGCCTGGCTAATGAGGGCTGGTAGCCCGAAACCGGTCCCAGGATGCTTGTTTCCGGTCCAGGGAAGACATGGCTTGGCAATTCGGGCTGGACTGTTCCCATGAGGCACAGGGTCAAGCCTGATTTGCATATAGCAGTGTCTGAACTGGGGTGGCGAAGTGAGCTAAAGAATGATGATGGATTCAACCCAGATCTGTGACTGGGGGTGAGTGTCTGAAAAGTTTCAGCGCTCCGTCCATCATCTCCTTGTGTTTGCTTTGTTAGCCCTAAGCTGGCAGGGTATGCCCAGACGTGGGTCCATTGCTCACTTTGCCACTGGATTCAAGCTAGCCTGGCTGATGAGGGCTGTTAGCCCGAAACCGGTCCCAGGATGCTTGTTTCCGGTCCAGGGAAGACATGGCTTGGCAATTCAGTCTGGACTGTTCCCATGAGGCACAGGGTCAAGCCTGATTTGCATATAGCTGTGTCTGAACTGGGGTGGCGAAGTGAGCTAAAGAATGATGATGGATTCAACCCAGATCTGTGACTGGGGGTGAGTGTCTGAAAAGTTTCAGCGCTCTGTCCATCATCTCCTTGTGTTTGCTTTGTTCGCCTTAAGTTGGCAGGGTATGCCCAGACGTGGGTCCCTTGCTCACTTTGCCACTGGATTCAAGCTAGCCTGGCTGATGAGGGCTGTTAGCTCGAAACCGGTCCCAGGATGCTTGTTTCCGGTCAGGGAAGACATGGCTTGGCAATTCGGGCTGGACTGTTCCCATGAGGCACAGGGTCAAGACTGATTTGCATATAGCTGTGTCTGAACTGGGGTGGCGAAGTGAGCTAAAGAATGATGATGGATTCAACCCAGATCTGTGACTGTGGGTGAGTGTCTGAAAAGTTTCAGCGCTCCATCCATCATCTCCTTGTGTTTGCTTTGTTCGCCCTAAGTTGGCAGGGTATGCCCAGACGTGGGTCCCTTGCTCACTTTGCCACTGGATTCAAGTTAGCCTGGCTGATGAGGGCTGTTAGCCCGAAACCGATCCCATGATGCTTGTTTCCGGTCCATGGAAGACATGGCTTGGCAATTCGGGATGGACTGTTCCCATGAGGCACAGGGTCAAGCCTGATTTGCATATAGCTGTGTCTGATATGGGGTGGCGAAGTGAGCTAAAGAATGATGATGGATTCAACCCAGATCTGTGACTGGGGGTGAGTGTCTGAAAAGTTTCAGCGCTCCGTACATCATCTCCTTGTGTTTGCTTTGTTCGCCTTAAGTTGGCAGGGTATGCCCAGACGTGGGTCCCTTGCTCACTTTGCCACTGGATTCAAGCTAGCCTGGCTTATGAGGGCTGTTAGCTCGAAACCGGTCCCAGGATGCTTGTTTCCGGTCAGGGAAGACATGGCTTGGCAACTCGGGCTGGACTGTTCCCATGAGGCACAGGGTCAAGACAGATTTGCATATAGCTGTGTCTGAACTGGGGTGGCGAAGTGAGCTAAATAATGATGATGGATTCAACCCAGATCTGTGACTGTGGGTGAGTGTCTGAAAAGTTTCAGCGCTCCATCCATCATCTCCTTGTGTTTGCTTTGTTCGCCCTAAGTTGGCAGGGTATGCCCAGACGTGGGTCCCTTGCTCACTTTGCCACTGGATTCAAGTTAGCCTGGCTGATGAGGGCTGTTAGCCTGAAACCGATCCCAGGATGCTTGTTTCCGGTCAATGGAAGACATGGCTTGGCAATTCGGGATGGACTGTTCCCATGAGGCACAGGGTCAAGACTGATTTGCATATAGCTGTGTCTGAACTGGGGTGGCGAAGTGAGCTAAAGAATGATGATGGATTCAACTCAGATCTGTGACTGGGGGTGAGTGTCTGAAAAGTTTCAGCGCTCCGTCCATCATCTCCTTGTGTTTGCTTTGTTCGCCCTAAGTTGGCAGGGTATGCCGAGAAGTGGGTCCCTTGCTCACTTTGCCACTGGATTCAAGCTAGCCTGGCTGATGAGGGCTGCTAGCCCGAAACCAGTCAGAGGCTGCTTGTTTCCGGTCCAGGGAAGACATGGCTTGGCAATTCGGGCTGGACTGTTCCCATGAGGCACAGGGTCAAGCCTGATTTGCATATAGCTGTGTCTGAACTGGGGTGGCGAAGTGAGCTAAAGAATGATGATGGATTCAACCCAGATCTGTGACTGGGGGTGAGTGTCTGAAAAGTTTCAGCGCTCCGTCCATCATCTCCTTGTGTTTGCTTTGTTCGCCCTAAGTTGGCAGGGTATGCCCATACGTGGGTCCCTTGCTCACTTTGCCACTGGATTCAAGCTAGCCTGGCTGATGAGGGCTGTTAGCCCGAAACCGGTCCCAGGATGCTTGTTTCCGGTCCAGGGAAGACATGGCTTGGCAATTCGGGCTGGACTGTTCCCATGAGGCACAGGGTCAAGGCTGATTTGCATATAGCTGTGTCTGAACTGGGGTGGCGAAGTGAGCTAAAGAATGATGATGGATTCAACCCAAATCTGTGACTGGGGGTGAGTGTCTGAAAAGTTTCAGCGCTCCGTCCATCATCTCCTTGTGTTTGCTTTGTTCGCCCTAAGTTGGCAGGGTATGCCCAGACGTGGGTCCCTTGCTCACTTTGCCACTGGATTCAAGCTAGTCTGGCTGATGAGGGCTGTTAGCATGAAATCGATCCCAGAATGCTTGTTTCCGGTCCACGGAAGACATGGCTTGGCAATTCGGGTTGGACTGTTCCCATGAGGCACAGGGTCAAGACTGATTTGCATATAGCTGTGTCTGAACTGGGGTGGCGAAGTGAGCTAAACAATGATGATGGATTCAACCCAGATCTGTGACTGGGGGTGAGTGTCTGAAAAGTTTCAGCGCTCCGTCCATCATCTCCTTGTGTTTACTTCTATTAACCAGTCTTTTTCTTTTGCTTTTCTCCTTCATAAACACCATTGTTTTATTCAATATTTTCATTCTCTTAAATATTACTATAAGTGATTTTTGTTTTATTTCCAAAGCTTCATCTACTACTCTTTCAATCTGTTGCTTTTTCTTATAAGCTGCTGATCTTCTTTTATATTTTTTACAATATTTCAATAACTTTTGTAGTACTCTACTTCTATACATTCTCCTCCTTATGTCTTTATGTTCTTTCAGCCTTCTTTCAATATGCATTGATTTCCCATAACATTATTTTCTTTTATCATCTCCTTTTTTCCTTTCCTTCTGATTTGCTGTTGTACTTTTCTTTTTCTTTTCAACATTTTCAATTTGCTTTACACTCTGTGTAAGTCTTTTAACAAACTCTTTAGTTCTTCTACCAGAACTCTTTTTCTTCTCTGTAACATTTTGCACTTCCTCTAATTTCCACTTTTCTCTTTTCTTCAAATAGTACTGTTTTTTATTGTCTTCTCTTTTGATCTTTTTTTGCTATTCTCAATGTTTTTTACCAATAAATGTAAATATCTGAAAAACAAAGATAAGTTACAATAGTTTGTTAAATAATGTTCTACTTTTGAAATAATTATATATTAATATTCATAACAATAACTAAACAAATACTTTCAATTACATTGCAAATATCTCCATAACTCTTAAATATTTAGAATATTGTACTTTACACATTAACAAACCTGTCACAGTCTTGACCCTGTGCCTCATGGGAACTGTCCAGCCCGAACTGTGCTTGGCAATTCGGGCTGGACTGTTCCCATGAGTCACAGGGTCAAGACTGATTTGCATATAGCTGTGTCTGAACTGGGGTGGCGAAGTGAGCTAAAGAATGATGATGGATTCAACCCAGATCTGTGACTGGGGGTGAGTGTCTGAAACGTTTCAGCGCTCTTTCCATCATCTCCTTGTGTTTGCTTGGTTCGCCCTAAGTTGGCAGTGTATGCCCAGACGTGGGTCCCTTGTTCACTTTGCCACTGGATTAAAGCTAGCCTGGCTAATGAGGGCTGTTACCTCGAAACCAGTCCCAGGATGCTTGATTCCGGTCCAGGGAAGACATGGCTTGGCAATTCGGGCTGGACTGTTCCCATGAGGCACAGGGTCAAGACTGATTTGCATATAGCTGTGTCTGAACTGGGGTGGCGAAGTGAGCTAAAGAATGATGATGGATTCAACCCAGATCTGTGACTGGGGGTGAGTGTCTGAAAAGTTTCAGCGCTCCGTCCATCATCTCCTTGTGTTTGCTTTGTTCGCCCTAAGTTGGCAGGGTATGCCCAGACGTGGGTCCATTGCTCACTTTGCCACTGGATTCAAGCTAGCCTGGCTAATGAGGGCTGGTAGCCCGAAACCGGTCCCAGGATGCTTGTTTCCGGTCCAGGGAAGACATGGCTTGGCAATTCGGGCTGGACTGTTCCCATGAGGCACAGGGTCAAGCCTGATTTGCATATAGCAGTGTCTGAACTGGGGTGGCGAAGTGAGCTAAAGAATGATGATGGATTCAACCCAGATCTGTGACTGGGGGTGAGCGTCTGAAAAGTTTCAGCGCTCCGTCCATCATCGACTTGTGTTTGCTTTGTTCGCCCCAAGTTGGCAGGGTATGGCCAGACGTGGGTCCCTTGCTCACTTTGCCACTGGATTCAAGCTAGCCTGGCTGATGAGGGCTGTTAGCTCGAAACCGGTCCCAGGATGCTTGTTTCCGGTCCAGGGAAGACATGGCTTGGCAATTTGGGCTGGACTGTTCCCATGAGGCACAGGGTCAAGGCTGATTTGCATATAGCTGTGTCTGAACTGGGGTGGCGAAGTGAGCTAAAGAATGATGATGGATTCAACCCAAATCTGTGACTGGGGGTGAGTGTCTGAAAAGTTTCAGCGCTCCGTCCATCATCTCCTTGTGTTTGCTTTGTTCGCCCTAAGTTGGCAGGGTATGCCCAGACGTGGGTCCCTTGCTCACTTTGCCACTGGATTCAAGCTAGCCTGGCTGATGAGGGCTGTTAGCCCAAAACCGGTCCCAGGATGCTTGTTTCCGGTCCAGGGAAGACATGGCTTGGCAATTCAGGCTGGACTTTTCCCATGAGGCACAGGGTCAAGTCTGATTTGCATATAGCTGTGTCTGAACTGGGGTGGCGAGGTGAGCTAAAGAATGATGATGGATTCAACCCAGATCTGTGACTGGGGGTGAGTGTCTGAAAAGTTTCAGCACTCTGTCCATCATCTCCTTGTGTTTGCTTTGTTCGCCCTAAGTTGGCAGGGTATGCCCAGACGTGGGTCCCTTGCTCACTTTGCCACTGGATTCAAGCTAGCCTGGCTGATGAGGGCTGTTAGCCCGAAACCGGTCCCAGGATGCTTGTTTCCGGTCCAGGAAGCCACGGCTTGGCAATTCGGGTTGGACTGTTCCCATGAGGCACAGGGTCAAGACTGATTTGCATATTGTTGTGTCTGAACTGGGGTGGCGAAGTGAGCTAAACAATGATGATGGATTCAACCCAGATCTGTGACTGGGGGTGAGTGTCTGAAAAGTTTCAGCGCTCCGTCCATCATCTCCTTGTGTTTACTTCTATTAACCAGTCTTTTTCTTTTGCTTTTCTCCTTCATAAACACCATTGTTTTATTCAATATTTTCATTCTCTTAAATATTACTATAAGTGATTTTTGTTTTATTTCCAAAGCTTCATCTACTACTCTTTCAATCTGTTGCTTTTTCTTATAAGCTGCTGATCTTCTTTTATATTTTTTACAATATTTCAATAACTTTTGTAGTACTCTACTTCTATACATTCTCCTCCTTATGTCTTTATGTTCTTTCAGCCTTCTTTCAATATGCATTGATTTCCCATAACATTATTTTCTTTTATCATCTCCTTTTTTCCTTTCCTTCTGATTTGCTGTTGTACTTTTCTTTTTCTTTTCAACATTTTCAATTTGCTTTACACTCTGTGTAAGTCTTTTAACAAACTCTTTAGTTCTTCTACCAGAACTCTTTTTCTTCTCTGTAACATTTTGCACTTCCTCTAATTTCCACTTTTCTCTTTTCTTCAAATAGTACTGTTTTTTTATTGTCTTCTCTTTTGATCTTTTTTGCTATTCTCAATGTTTTTACCAATAAATGTAAATATCTGAAAAACAAAGATAAGTTACAATAGTTTGTTAAATAATGTTCTACTTTTGAAATAATTATATATTAATATTCATAACAATAACTAAACAAATACTTTCAATTACATTGCAAATATCTCCATAACTCTTAAATATTTAGAATATTGTACTTTACACATTAACAAACCTGTCACAGTCTTGACCCTGTGCCTCATGGGAACTGTCCAGCCCGAACTGTGCTTGGCAATTCGGGCTGGACTGTTCCCATGAGTCACAGGGTCAAGACTGATTTGCATATAGCTGTGTCTGAACTGGGGTGGCGAAGTGAGCTAAAGAATGATGATGGATTCAACCCAGATCTGTGACTGGGGGTGAGTGTCTGAAACGTTTCAGCGCTCTTTCCATCATCTCCTTGTGTTTGCTTGGTTCGCCCTAAGTTGGCAGTGTATGCCCAGACGTGGGTCCCTTGTTCACTTTGCCACTGGATTAAAGCTAGCCTGGCTAATGAGGGCTGTTACCTCGAAACCAGTCCCAGGATGCTTGATTCCGGTCCAGGGAAGACATGGCTTGGCAATTCGGGCTGGACTGTTCCCATGAGGCACAGGGTCAAGACTGATTTGCATATAGCTGTGTCTGAACTGGGGTGGCGAAGTGAGCTAAAGAATGATGATGGATTCAACCCAGATCTGTGACTGGGGGTGAGTGTCTGAAAAGTTTCAGCGCTCCGTCCATCATCTCCTTGTGTTTGCTTTGTTCGCCCTAAGTTGGCAGGGTATGCCCAGACGTGGGTCGATTGCTCACTTTGCCACTGGATTCAAGCTAGCCTGGCTAATGAGGGCTGGTAGCCCGAAACCGGTCCCAGGATGCTTGTTTCCGGTCCAGGGAAGACATGGCTTGGCAATTCGGGCTGGACTGTTCCCATGAGGCACAGGGTCAAGCCTGATTTGCATATAGCAGTGTCTGAACTGGGGTGGCGAAGTGAGCTAAAGAATGATGATGGATTCAACCCAGATCTGTGACTGGGGGTGAGTGTCTGAAAAGTTTCAGCGCTCCGTCCATCATCTCCTTGTGTTTGCTTTGTTAGCCCTAAGCTGGCAGGGTATGCCCAGACGTGGGTCCATTGCTCACTTTGCCACTGGATTCAAGCTAGCCTGGCTGATGAGGGCTGTTAGCCCGAAACCGGTCCCAGGATGCTTGTTTCCGGTCCAGGGAAGACATGGCTTGGCAATTCAGTCTGGACTGTTCCCATGAGGCACAGGGTCAAGCCTGATTTGCATATAGCTGTGTCTGAACTGGGGTGGCGAAGTGAGCTAAAGAATGATGATGGATTCAACCCAGATCTGTGACTGGGGGTGAGTGTCTGAAAAGTTTCAGCGCTCTGTCCATCATCTCCTTGTGTTTGCTTTGTTCGCCTTAAGTTGGCAGGGTATGCCCAGACGTGGGTCCCTTGCTCACTTTGCCACTGGATTCAAGCTAGCCTGGCTGATGAGGGCTGTTAGCTCGAAACCGGTCCCAGGATGCTTGTTTCCGGTCAGGGAAGACATGGCTTGGCAATTCGGGCTGGACTGTTCCCATGAGGCACAGGGTCAAGACTGATTTGCATATAGCTGTGTCTGAACTGGGGTGGCGAAGTGAGCTAAAGAATGATGATGGATTCAACCCAGATCTGTGACTGTGGGTGAGTGTCTGAAAAGTTTCAGCGCTCCATCCATCATCTCCTTGTGTTTGCTTTGTTCGCCCTAAGTTGGCAGGGTATGCCCAGACGTGGGTCCCTTGCTCACTTTGCCACTGGATTCAAGTTAGCCTGGCTGATGAGGGCTGTTAGCCCGAAACCGATCCCATGATGCTTGTTTCCGGTCCATGGAAGACATGGCTTGGCAATTCGGGATGGACTGTTCCCATGAGGCACAGGGTCAAGCCTGATTTGCATATAGCTGTGTCTGATATGGGGTGGCGAAGTGAGCTAAAGAATGATGATGGATTCAACCCAGATCTGTGACTGGGGGTGAGTGTCTGAAAAGTTTCAGCGCTCCGTACATCATCTCCTTGTGTTTGCTTTGTTCGCCTTAAGTTGGCAGGGTATGCCCAGACGTGGGTCCCTTGCTCACTTTGCCACTGGATTCAAGCTAGCCTGGCTTATGAGGGCTGTTAGCTCGAAACCGGTCCCAGGATGCTTGTTTCCGGTCAGGGAAGACATGGCTTGGCAATTCGGGCTGGACTGTTCCCATGAGGCACAGGGTCAAGACTGATTTGCATATAGCTGTGTCTGAACTGGGGTGGCGAAGTGAGCTAAATAATGATGATGGATTCAACCCAGATCTGTGACTGTGGGTGAGTGTCTGAAAAGTTTCAGCGCTCCATCCATCATCTCCTTGTGTTTGCTTTGTTCGCCCTAAGTTGGCAGGGTATGCCCAGACGTGGGTCCCTTGCTCACTTTGCCACTGGATTCAAGTTAGCCTGGCTGATGAGGGCTGTTAGCCTGAAACCGATCCCAGGATGCTTGTTTCCGGTCAATGGAAGACATGGCTTGGCAATTCGGGATGGACTGTTCCCATGAGGCACAGGGTCAAGACTGATTTGCATATAGCTGTGTCTGAACTGGGGTGGCGAAGTGAGCTAAAGAATGATGATGGATTCAACTCAGATCTGTGACTGGGGGTGAGTGTCTGAAAAGTTTCAGCGCTCCGTCCATCATCTCCTTGTGTTTGCTTTGTTCGCCCTAAGTTGGCAGGGTATGCCGAGAAGTGGGTCCCTTGCTCACTTTGCCACTGGATTCAAGCTAGCCTGGCTGATGAGGGCTGCTAGCCCGAAACCAGTCAGAGGCTGCTTGTTTCCGGTCCAGGGAAGACATGGCTTGGCAATTCGGGCTGGACTGTTCCCATGAGGCACAGGGTCAAGCCTGATTTGCATATAGCTGTGTCTGAACTGGGGTGGCGAAGTGAGCTAAAGAATGATGATGGATTCAACCCAGATCTGTGACTGGGGGTGAGTGTCTGAAAAGTTTCAGCGCTCCGTCCATCATCTCCTTGTGTTTGCTTTGTTCGCCCTAAGTTGGCAGGGTATGCCCATACGTGGGTCCCTTGCTCACTTTGCCACTGGATTCAAGCTAGCCTGGCTGATGAGGGCTGTTAGCCCGAAACCGGTCCCAGGATGCTTGTTTCCGGTCCAGGGAAGACATGGCTTGGCAATTCGGGCTGGACTGTTCCCATGAGGCACAGGGTCAAGGCTGATTTGCATATAGCTGTGTCTGAACTGGGGTGGCGAAGTGAGCTAAAGAATGATGATGGATTCAACCCAAATCTGTGACTGGGGGTGAGTGTCTGAAAAGTTTCAGCGCTCCGTCCATCATCTCCTTGTGTTTGCTTTGTTCGCCCTAAGTTGGCAGGGTATGCCCAGACGTGGGTCCCTTGCTCACTTTGCCACTGGATTCAAGCTAGTCTGGCTGATGAGGGCTGTTAGCATGAAATCGATCCCAGAATGCTTGTTTCCGGTCCACGGAAGACATGGCTTGGCAATTCGGGTTGGACTGTTCCCATGAGGCACAGGGTCAAGACTGATTTGCATATAGCTGTGTCTGAACTGGGGTGGCGAAGTGAGCTAAAGAATGATGATGGATTCAACCCAGATCTGTGACTGGGGGTGAGTGTCTGAAAAGTTTCAGCGCTGCGTCCATCATCTCCTTGTGTTTGCTTTGTTTGCCCTAATTTGGCAGGGTATGCCAGACGTGGGTCCCTTGCTCACTTTACCACTGGATTCAAGCTAGCCTGGCTGATGAGGGCTGTTAGCCCGAAACCGGTCCCAGGATGCTTGTTTCCGGTCCAGGGAAGACATGGCTTGGCAATTCAGGCTGGACTTTTCCCATGAGGCACAGGGTCAAGTCTGATTTGCATATAGCTGTGTCTGAACTGGGGAGGCGAAGTGAGCTAAAGAATGATGATGGATTCAACCCAGATCTGTGACTGGGGGTGAGTGTCTGAAAAGTTTCAGCACTCTGTCCATAATCTCCTTGTGTTTGCTTTGTTTGCCCTAAGTTGGCAGGGTATGCCCAGACGTGGGTCCCTTGCTCACTTTGCCACTGGATTCAAGCTAGCCTGGCTGATGAGGGCTGTTAGCCCGAAACCGGTCCCAGGATGCTTGTTTCCGGTCCAGGGAAGCCACGGCTTGGCAATTCGGGTTGGACTGTTCCCATGAGGCACAGGGTCAAGACTGATTTGCATATTGTTGTGTCTGAACTGGGGTGGCGAAGTGAGCTAAAGAATGATGATGGATTCAACCCAGATCTGTGACTGGGGGTGAGTGTCTGAAAAGTTTCAGCGCTCCGTCCATCATCTCCTTGTGTTTACTTCTATTAACCAGTCTTTTTCTTTTGCTTTTCTCCTTCATAAACACCATTGTTTTATTCAATATTTTCATTCTCTTAAATATTACTATAAGTGATTTTTGTTTTATTTCCAAAGCTTCATCTACTACTCTTTCAATCTGTTGCTTTTTCTTATAAGCTGCTGATCTTCTTTTATATTTTTTACAATATTTCAATAACTTTTGTAGTACTCTACTTCTATACATTCTCCTCCTTATGTCTTTATGTTCTTTCAGCCTTCTTTCAATATGCATTGATTTCCCATAACATTATTTTCTTTTATCATCTCCTTTTTTCCTTTCCTTCTGATTTGCTGTTGTACTTTTCTTTTTCTTTTCAACATTTTCAATTTGCTTTAAACTCTGTGTAAGTCTTTTAACAAACTCTTTAGTTCTTCTACCAGAACTCTTTTTCTTCTCTGTAACATTTTGCACTTCCTCTAATTTCCACTTTTCTCTTTTCTTCAAATAGTACTGTTTTTTTATTGTCTTCTCTTTTGATCTTTTTTTGCTATTCTCAATATTTTTTACCAATAAATGTAAATATCTGAAAAACAAAGATAAGTTACAATAGTTTGTTAAATAATGTTCTACTTTTGAAATAATTATATATTAATATTCATAACAATAACTAAACAAATACTTTCAATTACATTGCAAATATCTCCATAACTCTTAAATATTTAGAATATTGTACTTTACACATTAACAAACCTGTCACAGTCTTGACCCTGTGCCTCATGGGAACTGTCCAGCCCGAACTGTGCTTGGCAATTCGGGCTGGACTGTTCCCATGAGGCACAGGGTCAAGACTGATTTGCATATAGCTGTGTCTGAACTGGGGTGGCGAAGTGAGCTAAAGAATGATGATGGATTCAACCCAGATCTGTGACTGGGGGTGAGTGTCTGAAACGTTTCAGCGCTCTTTCCATCATCTCCTTGTGATTGCTTGGTTCGCCCTAAGTTGGCAGTGTATGCCCAGACGTGGGTCCCTTGTTCACTTTGCCACTGGATTAAAGCTAGCCTGGCTGATGAGGGCTGTTAGCTCGAAACCGGTCCCAGGATGCTTGTTTCCGGTCCAGGGAAGACATGGCTTGGCAATTCGGGCTGGACTGTTCCCATGAGGCACATGGTCAAGACTGATTTGCATATAGCTGTGTCTGAACTGGGGTGGCGAAGTGAGCTAAAGAATGATGATGGATTCAACCCAGATCTGTGACTGGGGGTGAGTGTCTGAAAAGTTTCAGCGCTCCGTCCATCATCTCCTTGTGTTTGCTTTGTTCGCCCTAAGTTGGCAGGGTACGCCCAGACTTGGGTCCCTTGCTCTCTTTGCCACTGGATTGAAGCTAGCCTGGCTGATGAGGGCTTTTAGCCCGAATCCGGTCCCAGGATGCTTGTTTCCGGTCCAGGGAAGACATGGCTTGGCAATTCGGGCTGGACTGTTCCCATGAGTCACAGGGTCAAGCCTGATTTGCATATAGCTGTGTCTGAACTGGGATGGCGAAGTGAGCTAAAGAATGATGATGGATTCAACCCAGATCTGTGACTGGGGGTGAGTGTCTGAAAAGTTTCAGCGCGCCGTCCATCATCTCCTTGTGTTTGCTTTGTTCGCCCTAAGTTGGCAGGGTATGCCCAGACGTGGGTCCCTTGCTCACTTTGCCACTGGATTCAAGCTAGCCTGGCTGATGAGGGCTGTTAGCTCGAAACCGGTCCCAGGATGCTTGTTTCCGGTCCAGGGAAGACATGGCTTGGCAATTCGGGCTGGGCTGTTCCCATGAGGCACAGGGTCAAGCCTGATTTGCATATAGCTGTGTTTGAACTGGGGTGGTGAAGTGAGCTAAAGAATGATGATGGTTTCAACCCAGATCTGTGACTGGGGGTGAGTGTCTCAAAAGTTTCAGCGCTCTGTCCATTATCTTCTTGTGTTTGCTTTGTTTGCCCTAAGTTGGAAGGGTATGCCCAGACGTGGGTCCCTTGCTCACTTTGCCACTGGATTCAAGCTAGCCTGGCTGATGAGGGCTGTTAGCCCGAAACCGGTCCTAGGATGCTTGTTTCCGGTCCAGGGAAGACATGGCTTGGCAATTCGGGTTGGACTGTTCCCATGAGGCACAGGGTCAAGGCTGATTTGCATATAGCTGTGTCTGAACTGGGGTGGCGAAGTGAGCTAAAGAATGATGATGGATTCAACCCAAATCTGTGACTGGGGGTGAGTGTCTGAAAAGTTTCAGCGCTCCGTCCATCATCTCCTTGTGTTTGCTTTGTTCGCCCTAAGTTGGCAGGGTATGCCAGACGTGGGTCCCTTGCTCACTTTACCACTGGATTCAAGCTAGCCTGGCTGATGAGGGCTGTTAGCCCGTAACCGGTCCCAGGATGCTTGTTTCCGGTCCAGGGAAGACATGGCTTGGCAATTCAGGCTGGACTTTTCCCATGAGGCACAGGGTCAAGTCTGATTTGCATATAGCTGTGTCTGAACTGGGGAGGCGAAGTGAGCTAAAGAATGATGATGGATTCAACCCAGATCTGTGACTGGGGGTGAGTGTCTGAAAAGTTTCAGCACTCTGTCCATAATCTCCTTGTGTTTGCTTTGTTTGCCCTAAGTTGGCAGGGTATGCCCAGACGTGGGTCCCTTGCTCACTTTGCCACTGGATTCAAGCTAGCCTGGCTGATGAGGGCTGTTAGCCCGAAACCGGTCCCAGGATGCTTGTTTCCGGTCCAGGGAAGCAACGGCTTGGCAATTCGGGTTGGACTGTTCCCATGAAGCACAGGGTCAAGACTGATTTGCATATTGTTGTGTCTGAACTGGGGTGGCGAAGTGAGCTAAAGAATGATGATGGATTCAACCCAGATCTGTGACTGGGGGTGAGTGTCTGAAAAGTTTCAGCGCTCCGTCCATCATCTCCTTGTGTTTACTTCTATTAACCAGTCTTTTTCTTTTGCTTTTCTCCTTCATAAACACCATTGTTTTATTCAATATTTTCATTCTCTTAAATATTACTATAAGTGATTTTTGTTTTATTTCCAAAGCTTCATCTACTACTCTTTCAATCTGTTGCTTTTTCTTATAAGCTGCTGATCTTCTTTTATATTTTTTACAATATTTCAATAACTTTTGTAGTACTCTACTTCTATACATTCTCCTCCTTATGTCTTTATGTTCTTTCAGCCTTCTTTCAATATGCATTGATTTCCCATAACATTATTTTCTTTTATCATCTCCTTTTTTCCTTTCCTTCTGATTTGCTGTTGTACTTTTCTTTTTCTTTTCAACATTTTCAATTTGCTTTAAACTCTGTGTAAGTCTTTTAACAAACTCTTTAGTTCTTCTACCAGAACTCTTTTTCTTCTCTGTAACATTTTGCACTTCCTCTAATTTCCACTTTTCTCTTTTCTTCAAATAGTACTGTTTTTTTATTGTCTTCTCTTTTGATCTTTTTTTGCTATTCTCAATGTTTTTTACCAATAAATGTAAATATCTGAAAAACAAAGATAAGTTACAATAGTTTGTTAAATAATGTTCTACTTTTGAAATAATTATATATTAATATTCATAACAATAACTAAACAAATACTTTCAATTACATTGCAAATATCTCCATAACTCTTAAATATTTAGAATATTGTACTTTACACATTAACAAACCTGTCACAGTCTTGACCCTGTGCCTCATGGGAACTGTCCAGCCCGAACTGTGCTTGGCAATTCGGGCTGGACTGTTCCCATGAGGCACAGGGTCAAGACTGATTTGCATATAGCTGTGTCTGAACTGGGGTGGCGAAGTGAGCTAAAGAATGATGATGGATTCAACCCAGATCTGTGACTGGGGGTGAGTGTCTGAAACGTTTCAGCGCTCTTTCCATCATCTCCTTGTGTTTGCTTGGTTCGCCCTAAGTTGGCAGTGTATGCCCAGACGTGGGTCCCTTGTTCACTTTGCCACTGGATTAAAGCTAGCCTGGCTGATGAGGGCTGTTAGCTTGAAACCGGTCCCAGGATGCTTGTTTCCGGTCCAGGGAAGACATGGCTTGGCAATTCGGGCTGGACTGTTCCCATGAGGCACAGGGTCAAGACTGATTTGCATATAGCTGTGTCTGAACTGGGGTGGCGAAGTGAGCTAAAGAATGATGATGGATTCAACCCAGATCTGTGACTGGGGGTGAGTGTCTGAAAAGTTTCAGCGCTCCGTCCATCATCTCCTTGTGTTTGCTTTGTCCGCCCTAAGTTGGCAGGGTATGCCCAGACGTGGGTCCCTTGCTCACTTTGCCACTGGATTCAAGCTAGCCTGGCTGATGAGGGCTTTTAGCCCGAATCCGGTCCCAGGATGCTTGTTTCCGGTCCAGGGAAGACATGGCTTGGCAATTCGGGCTGGACTGTTCCCATGAGGCACAGGGTCAAGCCTGATTTGCATATAGCTGTGTCTGAACTGGGATGGCGAAGTGAGCTAAAGAATGATGATGGATTCAACCCAGATCTGTGACTGGGGGTGAGTGTCTGAAAAGTTTCAGCGCGCCGTCCATCATCTCCTTGTGTTTGCTTTGTTCGCCCTAAGTTGGCAGGGTATGCCCAGACGTGGGTCCCTTGCTCACTTTGCCACTGGATTCAAGCTAGCCTGGCTGATGAGGGCTGTTAGCTCGAAACCGGTCCCAGGATGCTTGTTTCCGGTCCAGGGAAGACATGGCTTGGCAATTCGGGCTGGGCTGTTCCCATGAGGCACAGGGTCAAGCCTGATTTGCATATAGCTGTGTCTGAACTGGGGTGGCGAAGTGAGCTAAAGAATGATGATGGATTCAACCCAGATCTGTGACTGGGGGTGAGTGTCTGAAAAGTTTCAGCGCTCTGTCCATCATCTCCTTGTGTTTGCTTTGTTCGCCCTAAGTTGGCAGGGTATGCCCAGACGTGGGTCCCTTGCTCACTTTGCCACTGGATTCAAGCTAGCCTGGCTGATGAGGGCTGTTAGCCCGAAACCGGTCCCAGGATGCTTGTTTCCGGTCCAGGGAAGACATGGCTTGGCAATTCGGGTTGGACTGTTCCCATGAGGCACAGGGTCAAGACTGATTTGCATATAGCTGTGTCTGAACTTGGGTGGCGAAGTGAGCTAAAGAATGATGATGGATTCAACCCAGATCTGTGACTGGGGGTGAGTGTCTGAAAAGTTTCAGCGCTCCGTCCATCATCTCCTTGTGTTTACTTCTATTAACCAGTCTTTTTCTTTTGCTTTTCTCCTTCATAAACACCATTGTTTTATTCAATATTTTCATTCTCTTAAATATTACTATAAGTGATTTTTGTTTTATTTCCAAAGCTTCATCTACTACTCTTTCAATCTGTTGCTTTTTCTCATAAGCTGCTGATCTTCTTTTATATTTTTTTACAATATTTCAATAACTTTTGTAGTACTCTACTTCTGTACATTCTCCTCCTTATGTCTTTATGTTCTTTCAGCCTTCTTTCAATATGCATTGATTTCCCATAACATTATTTTCTTTTATCATCTCCTTTTTTCCTTTCCTTCTGATTTGCTGTTGTACTTTTCTTTTTCTTTTCAACATTTTCAATTTGCTTTACACTCTGTGTAAGTCTTTTAACAAACTCTTTAGTTCTTCTACCAGAACTCTTTTTCTTCTCTGTAACATTTTGCACTTCCTCTAATTTCCACTTTTCTCTTTTCTTCAAATAGTACTGTTTTTTTATTGTCTTCTCTTTTGATCTTTTTTTGCTATTCTCAATGTTTTTTTACCAATAAATGTAAATATCTGAAAAACAAAGATAAGTTACAATAGTTTTTTAAATAATGTTCTACTTTTGAAATAATTATATATTAATATTCATAACAATAACTAAACAAATACTTTCAATTACATTGCAAATATCTCCATAACTCTTAAATATTTAGAATATTGTACTTTACACATTAACAAACCTGTCACAAGAACACGTACCTTTAAACAGAAACATGGTTCTGATTGCTGTGTTAAATTTGGCTAGTCCCAAGATTCAGAGTAGTTGGTGAAAACTGAAGCTACAAGAGAAAATTGAGGTTTAAGACATGTTGGCAAAAGGATTACTGATTAGGCTACTTGCTATGGTACACTTGTAGCAGGCCGTATACGTTTAGATGTCTGTTTCAAATGAGAAATGCAGTCTGTCAAGTTTAAAGGTCTGCGTGCTCTTGTGAGTGAGGTATGTGTCTACTTCTACATCTATTGTCTGATGTGTTATGCATCTGAAGATGGTAGCTTGAAAACCTGGTCGGTTTTCCTAAGGGGGACAAATATCTCAGTTCTCCTCTCTCATTCAGTTGCAGAGCCTGTGATGTCTTCTGAATGAAGGTATCGTTGAGCCTCTCACATAGCCTGTACAATACCCAGGCGCCGTGTTTTATGACCAGAAAGGAATACATACACTTTCTTTTACAGAAATTGAGAGAGCATGTGCTGTGAAACACAGGTATTCAACTATATGTATGTTTTTTTTTATGTATCATGCCACTAGGAAAAGGCACAGACTGATGCATGTATGCTTTGAGAAACATGGTGAGACTTATAATAGTGACATGAGAAGAGTTGGTGATTTAAATATGACTAGGCCCAAGATTCTGAGCAGTTGGTGAAAACTGGAGGTGCAAGAGAAAAGTGAGATTTAAGACATGTTAGCAAAAGGATTAGTGATTAGGCTACTTGCTATGAGTCTGTGGAAAGGTAAACTTGAAGTAGGCCGTATACGTTTAGGAGTCTGCTTGAAATAAGAAATGCAGTCTGTCAAGTTTAACAGTCTGGGTGCTCTTGTGAGTGAGGTATGTGTCTACTTCTACATCTATTGTCTGATGTGTTATGCATCTGAAGCTGGTAGCTTTAAAACCTGGTCGGTTTGGCTACTGATGGACAAATCTATCAGTTCTGCTCTGCCCTTCAGTTGCAGAGCCTGTGATGTCTTCTGAATGAAGGTATTGAGGAGCCTCCCACATAACCTGTTGAATACCTAGGTGCCGTGTTTTATGAGCAGAAAGGAATACATACACTTTCTTTTACACAAATTAAGAGAGCATGTGCTGTGAAACACAGGTATTCAACTATATGTATTTTTTGTATGTATCATGCCACTAGGAAAAGGTACAGACTGAAGCATGTATGCTTTGAGAAACATGGTGAGACATATAACAGTGACATGAGTTGCTGTTTTAAATTTGACAAGGGCCAAGATTCTGAGCAGTTGGTGAAAACTGGCGGTGCAAGAGAAAAGTGAGATTTAAGACATGTTAGCAAAATGATTACTAATTAGGCTACTTGCTATGAGTCTTTGGAAAGGTACACTTGAAGTAGGCTGTATACATTTAGGTGTCTGCTCCAAATGAGAAATGCAGTCTATCAAGTTTAAAGATGTGCGTGCTCTAGTGAGTGAGGTATGTATCTATTTGTAGATTTAGTTTCTCACGTGTTATGCATCTGAAGATGGTAGCTTGAAAACCTGGTCGGTTTGACTACTCGTGGACAAATCTCACAGTTCTGGTCTGTCATTCAGTCACATGCTTCCCTAGTGGGCCTCCTGAACCCGGCCCACTAGGGGCCGATTAATAATGAAGTGTGGGAGCCCGCACTTTGTTTTTAAAATATTTTTGGGTCAAAATGCAACCCCCACCAAATTAAAAAATAAAAGCTTTTTGACCCTGCTGGGTCCCTGTGGGTTCCCCCAAGAGGCCTAGGGGGTCAGGGTATTTCTACTCTGACCCTTTTTCTGTTTTTAACATTGTTTCTGGGACTCGGCTCAAGCCAAGTCCCAAGATGGCTGCCAACACTTCCTGGTTTGAAATGTTGGGCGCCAATCTGATTTGAGCAGGGGACGGGACGCACCCCTATACATAAAAATTGGGATTTTCCTTAATATTTCAAAAACTACTGATCAGATTTATGCCAACTTATAAAAAAGGGCATTTTCTGGGCCAACAGCTACCTTTCTGCCAAATTTGGTGTCATTCAGTTCAGCAGTTTGGGCTGTAGCCGTGCCAAAAGTTCCTATGGGAATTAACATGGGAAACGCGTATTTTTTTACCTCCCTTTTTCTCAGCCCCCTCACTGACCATGTCATGAGTGATACAATATGTGAAGTCATAAGCAGTTTGTTGCTGGGGCATAAGTTATAGTTAACACGGGTAACTATAACTGCTGAATTACACCGGTTTTCTACAAGTCAAATCGAAGACTAACTAAAACGTCCCTGTAACCTGTGGCTTTTTCTGTTAATTTCTAAGGATTTTTAAATTATATTTGCTCACTATAACGACCATGTAACCTCTGGTTTTTAAGGGCATTTCTAAGGTTTTTCAAAATCAATTTCCTAACTATAACGTCCCTGTAACCTTTGTCTTTTTAAGTGAATTTATATGGTTTTTTTAACTAGTAGTCATGTTTGCAGAGTGGTGGACAAAGGGGGCGGGGCCTCCGGCCAGCTCTCCGGAATTCTGCTGTGTCTGACTTACTGGAGGTAACAGGAGGGCTTCTGGGCCCCCAAGAGCCCTCAGCATACAAGAGGACTTAATTCCCAAACCTGTAGTGTTCCAGGAGAGACGTTTGCAGGGTGGTGGAGAAAGGGGGCGTGGTCTCCGAAGTCCTCTCAGTAATCGCCCTCTGTGGGACTTACTGGAGGTAACAGGAGGGCTGGTTGGCCCCAGGCACCCTCAGCTTCCAAGGGGACTTCATCCCCCCACCAGCAGTGCACCAAGAGGTGCATTTGCAGAGTGGTGGAGAAAGGGGGCACGGCCTCTGAACACCTCTCAGCAATCCCTCTGTGTGGGACTTACTGGAGGTAACAGGAGGGGTTGTTTACCACAAGGACCCTCAGCAGCCAAGAGGACTTCATCCCCCAACCAGCAGTGCGCCAGGAGGTACATTTGCAGAGTGGTGAACAAAGGCGTCGTGGCCTCTGAACACCTCTCAGCAATCCCACTGTCTGGGACTTACTGGAGGTAACATGAGGTCTTGCTTGCCCCCAAGGACCCACAGCAGCAAAGGGGACTTCATCCCCTCACCAGCAGTGCACCGAGAGGCATGTTTGCAGAGTGGTGCAGCAATCCCACTGTGCAGGACTTACTGGAGGTAACAGGAGGGGCTGTTGGCCCCCAAGGACATTCAGCAGCCAAGGGGACTTCATTCCCCCACCAGTAGCACACCTGGAGGCGCAATTGCAGAGTGGTGCAAAAAGGGGGTGGGGCCTCCGGCATGATGCCGGTAGCTTTTTCTTTTTTTTATTATAAGGGAAGGGGGCCATGTGGCCCACCTCCCTGGGTCGATTATGGCCCTGGGACCCCATCCCCTGGGGTTTGGCCTTTTTTTTATAAATGAAGGGGGGCCATGTGGCACCCCTTCCCTGGGCCTATTTTGGCCCCGGGGAACCCATCCCCTGGGGCCTGCCCTCCATTAGTTTTTTTTTAAAACATGGGTGGGGGGTCCTACCGCTCCTCTCCCTGGCTGTTTTTTGCCCAGGGACCCCATCCCCGGGACTTGGCCTCTATACTGAGTGTCCTGGTACCACCGAGGGAACCCACTCATTTTCTTTGGGGACTGCGGGTAAGCATGAAGGCCCACGTGGTCCCTGCGAGCTCCCTGCATCCTGTGGGGGCTGGCATTGCTTTTGGACAGAGGGAGCTGCTGAACATGCAGCTTCCTCTGTCCAAAAGCAATTCTGCTCCACTTTCAACAAGCAAGAGCAATTTTACAACTCTCGCATGCTGAAAGCAGAACATTTAGCCTCAGGGGGGTTGCGGTCTCCGGGGCTGCACTTGCCCCCTGCATTACTAAAACATTTGCCTCTGGAGATGGTGATCCCAGGGCTTTCTGATACCTTTCTTTTGTGTTTCTTTTTTTGTAGGAGGAAAGGAAGGGACCCACCACCACATCACTAACCAGCACAGGTTCCCTACCCTTTTCTTCGTCGTCACTCCTGGGATGTCATCACAGATAAGATATACTATGCATGATTTCTGATTAGCATTTACGGATCTACTTGCACTAGGCGTTCCTTGGTCAAAATAAGCCCGGGCTTTTGCCTAAGACTGATGGTCCAGTCCTTCTTTTGAGTATTATTTCAGCAGGCAGTAGTTACTCTGACCTGATTAGCCTACCGTAGGTGGGGTGCGATTGAGCTACACGGTTGTTGCATAGTCACTATGCCTTTACGCTCACTGATCTACCGGTGCTATGCAGTTAAGGTGTCCAGGTTTTTGGCACTATGCTAACACTGCCTTTTGCGCCTTCCGTGCATGATTTTAAGCCATGTTTGTGTACCACCTGTATCTTACCATTGTGGTGTTATAATGTTATTTTATGGTCATATGTGGTTATCACACTTTGATTCTTCATTATATATTCTATTTTTGAAGATTGTAGCTGCACCATTACATGGCCATATACTCCTTTCTGACCTAACCTTACACCATTCCAATATGGCTGACACGTTAGATCCTCGTGTGACTCTGTTTTCCTCCGACGTGAGCAGGAAGGAGTCTACAGCTTGTTTATATATATATATATATATATATATATATATATATATATATATATATATATATATATATATATATATATATATATATATATATATATATATATATATATATATATATATATGAAGAAAGGGGTGCCCCTAGTTGAGCCGCACTCCCAGAATGTGAGTAGATATCAGGAAAAGCCGGGATGTGCCCTTCGCGTCTCAGCCAGTCCTGACACGTTTCAAGCATTCGCTCTTTCTCAAAGGTAGACTGCATATTAACCACCCGCATTCAGAGTTCCAGTATCTTCCCTTTTATTTCAATTACAATCATGCTCAGGTGAGAATTTCTAAAAGTATAATGGGACTGGAAGTCCAATCATTTCATTACCCCAGTGGGCTGCTGGCAGAGTGCAGTGGCAGTATTTCCAAACGATCCGGAGCACAGACCAACACTTCCCCAGCGTTTAAAATACCTTTCTGCTCCGTATTCCGCTTTAAACCATCCAGCGGCGGATCCGCACTCAGCGGCGGTGTCGGCTTGCGACCGGGCATGCCGCAAATATGAGAAGAAAGGGGTGCCCCTAGTTGAGCCGCACTCCCAGAAGGTGAGTAGATATCAGGAAAAGTCGGGATGTGCCCTTCGCGTCTCAGCCAGTCCTGACGCGTTTCAAGCATTCGCTGGTCTGTGCTCCGGATCGTTTGGAAATACTGCCAAGACGCGGGGAGCCGGCAGGGTCCGTGGGGGAGTTGGGGTCCCCCCACGGACCCCAAAGGATAGGGCCAGCCCCGGGGGAAAATAATAAAAAAAAAAAAAAGCCCGGCCCCGGGGGATGGGGTCCCCGGGGCCAATAGAGGCCTTAGGAGGGGGGCCATGCAGCCCCCCTCCTCCAAAATTATTTTTAAAAAAGTGGCCATGCCCCGGGGGATGGGGTCCCCGGGGCCGGAATAGGCCACGGGAGGGGGGCCACGCGGCCCCCTTCCCCTACAGTAATTTTTTTTTTTAAAAGGGAAAAGGCATCAGGCCCTGGGGGATGGGGTCCCCAGGGCCCCAAAATCAAAAAAAGAAGGGGGGCCACACAGCCCCCCTTCAAAAAAACAAAAACAAAAGAAAAAGACGTGATCGAGCGTCAGGCCCCGCCCCCTCCCTTAACCACTCTGCAAAAACGCGCTGTGGCGCGTTTTAAATTGGGGAAATAATTCCCATTCAATACTGGGGGTTCCTGGGGGCCAACTAGCCCACCAGGTACCTCCAGTAAGCGCCACAGGGCTGGGTTGCAGAGAGGTGGTCCAGGCCACGCCCCTTTTTACACCTCTCTGCAACGCAGCTCTGTGGCGCTTACTGGAGGTACTTGGTGGGCTAGTTGGTCCCCAGGGACCCTCAGGATTCAAGGGGACTTAATACCCCAACTTAAAATGCGCCACGGGGCGCGTTTGCACAGTGGTGAAGGGAGGGGGCGGGGCTTCAGGTGACATGTGTGCAAACAGGTCCTGTGGCGCGTTTTAAGATGGTGATTTAAATAACCTTCAATCCTGAGGGTCCCTGGGGGCCAACTAGCCCACCAGGTACCTCCAGTAAGCGCCACGGAGCTGCGTTGCAGAGTGTTGTAAAAAGGGGCGTGGCCTCTGAACACCTCTCTGCAACGCAGCTCTCTGGCACGTACTGGAGGTACCTGGTGGGCTAGTTGGCCCCTAGGGACCCTCGGGATTGAGGAGGAATTAATTCTCCAACTTAAAACGCGCCACAGGGTGTGTTTGCAGACATGTCACCTCAGGCCCCACCCCCTTCCTTCACCATTGTGCAAATATTCCTCTAAAATCAGCCGAACTACGAATTCCGATTTACTCACCTGTTATCAGGAGAGACCTCAGTGCTGCATCTTTGAGCCCAGTACAGATCCTGAAAAGTAATTCTAACCGTACTTACCAGTAACTTGAATTTCCTTCCATAGGCTAACATTGACTGGTTTCACTTGGAAATTCTTCTAAGTGTGGAGTTTTGGAACTTTATAATATTCCTCTATAATCAGCTGAGCTACGAATTCCAATTTACTCACCTGTTATCAGGAGAGACCTCAGTGCTGCATCTTTGAGCCCAGTAGAGATCCTGAAAAGTAATTCTAACCGTACTTACCAGTAACTTGAATTTCCTTCCATAGGAATCCATTGTCTGGTTTTCAGCAGAAAAGTTTCAGTGTCGATTTTCACAAACTACAAATATTCCTTAAAAATCGCCTGTATGACTTAAACGCATTCTTTCAACTGTTTACAGGAGATGCACCACTGCTGGATCCAGGATCCACCACTGAGTAAGAAAAAGTAACGATAACACTACTTACCTGCTAAGTGAATTTCATCCCATAGGATAACATTGGTGATTCTATTTGAAAAAGTTTTAAGTGTCAACTTTTAAAATACAATAATATTCCTTAAAAATCACGACTGTAACCAAAATGCTTTTACTCAACTGTTTACAGGAGATGTCCCAGGACTGAATCTAGGATCCAGTCCTGTGGTTAGAAAAGTAATCCATAAAGTAACTAATTGCATTTAACTAGAAATTCACATTTGCTCAATGTTGCATTGTGTTTGAAATTGTGTTGCCCATTGCAACAACTGTAACTACTGTACTTAAAAGTCTATTGCCTATTTGCAAAGTATTTAAATTAAAGTAATTCATTCTGAGAAAGTATATTTTGTAATGTAATGTATAATGTAATTATAATGTAATTTAAAAAATAAAATATCTAAAAATAAATAGTTTAAAAAAATGTAGTAAATCAGTATAAAAAAATAAATATAACAATTAATACATTTAAAAATTGTCATTTACAAAACCTTTGAAATTCATTGAAAAAACCATAGGTTTGAGGCACGTTACAGTTAGGAATTAGCATTTAAAAAACCTTTCAAATTCACTGAAAAAACCATAGGTTTCAGGCACGTTATAGTTAGAAATTAGCATTTAAAAAACCATTGAAATTCACTGAAAAAACCATAGGTTTCAGGCACGTTATAGTTAGAAATTAGCATTTAAAAAACCTTAGAAATTCACTGAAAAAACCATAGGTTTTAGGGACAGTTATAGTTAGTTGGACATTGCACTCGTACAAAACACGTGAAATTCCCCGTTATAGTTAGTTCAGCTAACTATAACTCACGCCCCGCAATGCACTGCTGATGACGTCACATATTACATCACTCATGACATGGTCAGTGACATCACTGATGACATCACTGATGACATCTCAAATGACATAACAGATGACATCACTGATGACATCATCCATGTGATAATTTCATGCATCTTCTCACACCCTAATATAACTTTTGATAGACCCACTCTAAATTACAGACTGCCATTCTCAAAACCATAGACACTCCAACACCAATAACTACATACCCACTCACTGATTCTTAGGTCTACACACACATCCACTCACTCACCTGTACAGTCACTCATACTTACGGTCACTCAGTACAGGACTATCATATGCACTCATACACCTACATAGACACTCACACACCGCCACTCATCCATAGAGGTACTCACACACCTAGTCAGTCATGCAAATAATTAATCACACTGCCATTTACTCACCTATACAGTTATACACACACCAGCTCACTTACTCATACAAATACTAGCACATTCTTACGCTCTTATACAATCACTGATACAAGCACACACTCATCCATACAGTCACTCTCACAATCACACACTCTCGCTTATAGCTATTGATATACTCCAACACACATATATACTGCCTTTCACATATGTAGTTACTCACACATGTACCACTGGGACATACATTCACTCACTAACACACTCTTACACACACTTATCCACCCATACAGTCTATCACAGATGCACTCTTGAAACCATCCACCCAGTGAATCACCCACTCACACATCTATGCACAGAGTCGCACACACCCCACCCACACAAACACTCAGGCACCCATACAGATACTCAGACAACCAATCAATAACTCATATAGACCCTCATGTAGCTATTCACAAACCCATGCAGCCACTTACACAGCAACAGACAGATGGATACAGACATTCACCCAGTTTAGTCACTAACCCATGCATTCAGTAAGATATGTCTAATCACTCACTTATAGAGTTAGTCACGCACCTACTAAATCATCCATACAGACACTTATACACCCACTCATTCTTCAATACGCCTTTCCCTATATATATTAAAAACATTTAAACTTTACAGAAACACACAGTCACTGGATGATGTCATCAGTGATGTCATCATTGATGTCACTGACCATGTCATGAGTGATGTAATATGTGACGTCATCAGCAGTGCATTGCGGGGGCACGAGTTATAGTTAGCTGAACTAACTATAACAGGGGAATTTCACGGGTTTTGTACGAGTGCAATGTCCAACTAACTATAACTGTCCCTAAAACCTATGTTTTTTCAGTGAATTTCTAAGGTTTTTTAAATGCTAATTTCTAACTATAACGTGCCTGAAACCTATGGTTTTTTCAGTGAATATATATATAGATATAGCCTTGGTCACATGGGTGTCCTTAAAAATGCATGATCAACATAAAAGAGGGACACACGAGGATCTAACGTGTCAGCCATATTGGAATGGTGTAAGGTTAGGTCAGAAAGGAGTATATGGCCATGTAATGGTGCAGCTACAATCTTCAAAAATAGAATATATAATGAAGAATCCAAGTGTGATAACCACATATGACCATAAAATAACATTATAACACCACAATGGTAAGATACAGGTGGTACACAAACATGGCTTAAAATCATGCATGCAAGGCGCAAAAGGCAGTGTTAGCATAGTGCCAAAAACCTGGACACCTTATCTGCATAGCACCGGTAGATCAGTGAGCGCAAAGGCATAGTGAATATGCAACAACCGTGTAGCTCAATCGCACCCCACCTACGGTAGGCTAATCAGGTCAGAGTAACTACTGCCTGCTGAAATAATACTCAAAAGAAGGACTGGACCATCAGTCTTAGGCAAATGCCCGGGCTTATTTTGACCAAGGCACGCCTAGTGCAAGTAGATCCGTAAATGCTAATCAGAAATCATGCATAGTATATTTTATCTGTGATGACATCCCAGGAGTGACGACGAAGAAAGGGGTAGGGAACCTGTGCTGGTTAGTGATGTGGTGGTGGGTCCCTTCTTTCCTCCTACAAAAAAAGAAACACAAAAGAAAGGTATCAGAAAGCCCTGGGATCACCATCTCCAGAGGCAAATGTTTTAGTAATGCAGGGGGGGCAAGTGCAGCCCCGGAGACCGCAACCCCCCTGAGGCTAAATGTTCTGCTTTCAGCATGCGAGAGTTGTAAAATTGCTCTTGCTTGTTGAAAGTGGAGCAGAATTGCTTTTGGACAGAGGAAGCTGCATGTTCAGCAGCTCCCTCTTTTCCAAAAGCAATGCCAGCCCCCACAGGATGCAGGGAGCTCGCAGGGACCATGTGGGCCTTCAGGCTTACCCGCAGTCCCCAAAGAAAATGAGTGGGTGCCCTCGGTGGTACCAGGACACTCAGTATAGAGGCCAAGTCCCGGGGATGGGGTCCCTGGGCAAAAAACAGCCAGGGAGAGGAGCGGTAGGACCCCCCATCCATGTTTTAAAAAAAAACTAATGGAGGGTGGGCCCCAGGGGATGGGTGCCACATGACCCCCCTTCATTTATAAAAAAAAGACCAAACCCCAGGGGATGGGGTCCCAGGCCATAATCGACCTGGGGAGGTGGGCCACATGGCCCCCTTCCCTTATAATAAAAAAAAGAAAAAGCTACCGGCATCATGCCGGAGGCCCCACCCCCTTTTTGCACCACTCTGCAATTGCGCCTCCAGGTGTGCTACTGGTGGGGGAATGAAGTCCCCTTGGCTGCTGAATGTCCTTGGGGGCCAACAGCCCCTCCTGTTACCTCCAGTAAGTCCTGCACAGTGGGATTGCTGCACCACTCTGCAAACATGCCTCTCGGTGCACTGCTGGTGAAGGGATGAAGTCCCCTTTGCTGCTGTGGGTCCTTGGGGGCAAGCAAGACCTCATGTTACCTCCAGTAAGTCCCAGACAGTGGGATTGCTGAGAGGTGTTCAGAGGCCACGATCCCTTTGTCCACCACTCTGCAAATGTACCTCCTGGCGCACTGCTGGTTGGGGGATGAAGTCCTCTTGGCTGCTGAGGGTCCTTGAGGTAAACAACCCCTCCTGTTACCTCCAGTAAGTCCCACACAGAGGGATTGCTGAGAGGTGTTCAGAGGCCGTGCCCCCTTTCTCCACCACTCTGCAAATGCACCTCTTGGTGCACTGCTGGTGGGGGGATGAAGTCCCCTTGGAAGCTGGGGGTGCCTGGGGCCAACCAGACCTCCTGTTACCTCCAGTAAGTCCCACAGAGGGCGATTACTGAGAGGACTTCGGAGACCACGCCCCCTTTGTCCACCACCCTGCAAACGTCTCTCCTGGAACACTACAGGTTTGGGAATTAAGTCCTCTTGGATGCTGAGGGCTCTTGGGGACCCAGAAGCCCTCCTGTTACCTCCAGTAAGTCAGACACAGCAGAATTCCGGAGAGCTGGCCGGAGGCCCTGCCCCCTTTGTCCACCACTCTGCAAACATGACTACTAGTTAAAAAAAACCATATAAATTCACTTAAAAAGACAAAGGTTACATGGACGTTATAGTTTGGAAATTGATTTTGAAAAACCTTAGAAATGCCCTTAAAAACCAGAGGTTACATGGTCGTTATAGTGAGCAAATATAATTTAAAAATCCTTAGAAATTAACAGAAAAAGCCACAGGTTACAGGGACGTTATAGTTAGTCTTAGATTTGACTTGTAGGAAACCGGTGTAATTCAGCAGTTATAGTTACCCGTGTTAACTATAACTTATGCCCCGGCAACAAACTGCTTATGACTTCAGATATTGTATCACTCATGATATGGTCAGTGAGGGGGCTGAGAAAAAGGGAGGTAAAAAAACACTTGTTTCCCATGTTAATTCCCATAGGAACTTTAGGCACGGCTACAGCCCAAACTGCTGAACTGAATGACACCAAATTTGGCAGAAAGGTAGCTGTTGGCCCAGAAAACGCCCTTTTTTATAAGTTGGCATAAATCTGATCAGTAGTTTTTGAAATATTAAGGAAAATCCCAATTTTTATGTATAGGGGTGCGTCCCATCCCCTGCTCAAATCAGATTGGCACCCAACATTTCAAACCAGGAAGTGTTGGCAGCCATCTTGGGACTTGGCTTGAGCCGAGTCCCAGAAACAATGTTAAAAACAGAAAAAGGGTCAGAATAGAAATACCCTGACCCCCTAGGCCTCTTGGGGGAACCCACAGGGACCCAGCAGGGCCAAAAGGCTTTTATTTTTTAATTTGGTGGGGGTTGCATTTTGACCCAAAAATATTTTAAAAACAAAGTGCGGGCTCCCACACTTCATTATTAATCGGCCCCTAGTGGGCCAGGTTCAGGAGGCATGTTGGTAATAAAAGAAGGGGGTTCACGGGACCCCCTCCTGGGGCTTATTAATGCCCTGGGACGAACACCTTCTTCATTTTAAAACAGAGGGGCCTCTCAGACCCGCTCCAGTCCCAGGGGACCTCCAGCTCCCCAGGGCCACAAGCCAGAAAAAAAATTGGAAGGGTGCTTTTGGACCCCCCGTGCCCAGGGGACCAGCACCTCCCGGGGGCTTGTTTAGTAATAAATGGGAGGCCTCTCAGACCACCCCACACCCCCGGAGGCTGCCATCTCTCCAGTGCATTCATTTTATTGAATGGGTGGCTGCACTGACCCCCCAAGCCCGGGGACTGCCATCTCCCCAGGGCTTTATCTTAAAACAATGAGGGTGGGTGCGCGGACCCACCTGCAGCCCAGGGAACCGCCACCTCCACAGGGCTTTTCTTACATTGAATGCGGGGGCCACATACACCCCATGCAGCCCCATGGACGATCACCTTCCCGGGGATTTATCTTAAAACAATGAGGGTGGTCACACAGACCACCCCGCAGCCCCGGGGGACAACACTTCCCTGGGGCTTTAAGTTGAATGAATGTTTGTGGCCCACCTCCTGGAGCCATAGATAGCCCTGGAGATCGCCACCCCCCAGGGCCGGCTCCTGCTATGCCCCGGTGGGCCCACCCCCATGAAATAGCTGTTTGCTGTGGCTTGGCGGGAGCTTTACTGCTCCTGCCAAGCCACAGCAAATGCTCCGCTTCAAGCAAGCGAGATCATTAAAAATGATCTTGCTTGTTGGAAGCGGAGCAGAATTGCTTTTAGACACAGGGCGCTGAATGATAGCAGATCCCTGTGTCTGAAAGCAATGCCAGCTCCCACAGGAGGCGGAGAGCCGGCAGGGACTGCGGGGGCATTCAGGCTTCCCCTGCGGTCCCCAACAAAATTGACTGGGTGCCCTAGGTGGGACCAGGGCACCCACAATAGATGCCAGGCCCCTGGGGATGGGGTCCCTGAGGCTGAAATCGGCCCGGAAGAGAGGCTGCAGTGCCTCCTCCCCACATTTAAGTAAAATAATAAAAAGACAAAGACAGGTGTGGACATGAACAATATATTATGGTATACTATCAAATATGAATATAGTGAGGAGATTTTATATCAGAAGGAGCACGTTATTGAACGTAGACTTGATTTTCCATACTAAATGATAATGGGTGTGTATATTTCAACAAGCATGTGCACTTTAATTGGATACTTCACCCATGACTTGGCTTATATTAATGTTATAAAATGATGGACAATGCAATGAAGGATTAAACAGCTGTGTTTGTCACAAATATTTCAGTACTCCATGAGAAAAAATTCAGATCAATGGGGACACTGATATGACTTACATACTATTTAACCCCTTGACCGCGATCGGAATTCCGCCCAGGTGCTGGACATTCCGATCGCGAGTGTGGTCGTGACGAGCTCAGCTCGTCATGCACACAGCGCGACCGCGCAGCATGACGAGCTGAGCTCGTCACGAGCATCGAAGGTGTTAACTAATAATATTATTATTATTATTAATAATAATAATAATAAGAATACTTATAATAATAGTAGCAATTATATATGTATAATATATATATATATATAGTGAATGATTGAAACGCGTCAGGACTGGCTGAGACGCGAAGGGCACATCCCGACTTTTCCTGATATCTACTCACCTTCTGGGAGTGCAGCTCAACTACGGGCACCCCTTTCTTCTCATATTTGCAGCATGCCCGGTCGCGAGCCGACACCGCCGCTGAGTGCTGATCCGCCGCTGGATGGTTTAAAGCGGAATACGGAGCAGAAGGGTATTTTAAACACTGGGGAAGTGTTGGTCTGTGCTCCGGATCGTTTGGAAAAACTGTCACTGCACTCTGCCAGCAGCCCACTGGGGTAATGAAATGATTGGACTTCCAGTCCCATAATGCTTTTAGAAATTCTCACCTGAGCATGATTGTAATTGAAATAAAAGGGAAGATACTGGAACTCTGAGTGCGGGTGGTTAATATGCAGTCTACCTTTGAGAAAGAACAAATGCTTGAAACGCGTCAGGACTGGCTGAGACGCGAAGGGCACATCCCGACTTTTCCTGATATCTACTCACCTTCTGGGAGTGCGGCTCAACTAGGGGCACCCCTTTCTTCTCATATATATATATATATATATATATATATATATATATATATATATATATATATATATAGATATAGCCTTGGTCACATGGGTGTCCTTAAAAATGCATGATCAACATAAAAGAGGGACACACAAGGATCTAACGTGTCAGCCATATTGGAATGGTGTAAGGTTAGGTCAGAAAGGAGTATATGGCCATGTAATGGTGCAGCTACAATCTTCAAAAATAGAATATATAATGAAGAATCCAAGTGTGATAACCACATATGACCATAAAATAACATTATAACACCACAATGGTAAGATACAGGTGGTACACAAACATGGCTTAAAATCATGCACGCAAGGCGCAAAAGGCAGTGTTAGCATAGTGCCAAAAACCTGGACACCTTAACTGCATAGCACCGGTAGATCAGTGAGCGTAAAGGCATAGTGAATATGCAACAACCGTGTAGCTCAATCGCACCCCACCTACGGTAGGCTAATCAGGTCAGAGTAACTACTGCCTTCTGAAATAATACTCAAAAGAAGGACTGGACCATCAGTCTTAGGCAAATGCCCGGGCTTATTTTGACCAAGGCACGCCTATTGCAAGTAGATCCGTAAATACTAATCAGAAATCATGCATAGTATATCTTATCTGTGATGACATCCCAGGAGTGACGACGAAGAAAAGGGTATGGAACCTGTGCTGGTTAGTGATGTGGTGGTGGGTCCCTTCCTTTCCTCCTACAAAAAAAGAAACACAAAAGAAAGGTATCAGCATCAAAGAATAAAATTAAACAAATCAAGATCTTAAAAACAAAGTGATACAAGTTACGCATATTATAACTAGGCTTTCCTGTGTTCAGTTTCTATTTTTGGTAAATTCTGGTGGGTTTTTTTTCAGTGATTTCAATACCTTAAAAAACTGTGGTTATCAGTGATTACACATTTCCGCGCCATTAAAAACAACAGAAACATTGTTTTTCCGGTGTTTATGGAACATTTTGCTTTTATTATTTTTTTTTTACAAATGTTTTTATTTATTGTTTGCAATATGAACATACAATCAGAGAAATCATGAATACACGATACAAATTGAAGGTTGAGCAGTAGAATTTGGTGTAGGACAAAAAATCTATCAACGTTCCCTCCGAGTGAGAGCAAGAAGTTAGACTCTAGGTTCAGATATGTACATGTGCTGAGGGTTGCATCAGAAGTATCTAAAGTCATCAACAATGGGTCAGGCAACACAACTTTCAAGGCTCTTTCCCCGAACTCCCCGGTAGTAAGTCCACTTCCCCCTCCTCCTCACCCAGTTCCAAGCCATAATATTTTATCCATGGAGCCCATATCTTTTGGACTTTTCGGGGGCGCCCCTTGCTTTGTACGTCACTTGTTCCGCAACCATATAGACATCTAAACATGTTCTCCATTCCTTAAGTGTAGGGAGTTGGTGGGTCCCCCAGTAACGAGCTATGTCCCTTTCGGCTACCTCCAGCCCCAAGTTAGCTAACATAAGCTTATGACGTGGCAGATCCACGTCCATGGGGATTCCCAGTAGAAGAAATCTAGCTTCCAGCTCAAGTTGGGCTCCCAGTATATTGTTCAGTTCCTTCACTATCTTACTCCAGTATGTTTGTATCCTGTTGCACTCCCAGAGGGTGTGTATGAATGTACCGCATTCTGTGTGGCATCTGAGGCAGTCTGGGGTGTCAGCTCTCCCCATAGTGTGTAGCCTTGCCCTGTCAAAGTAAGTCCTGTGGAGGATTTTATATTGAATGAGTCGCAATCTTAGTTTAATCGCCACTTCACAAGGGTGCATAAGGGCGGCCTCCCAATCAATGTCTTCCATTGGGCCAGTGGTGAGTTCCCATTTAGTTCTGAGCGGGCCCAATTTATCAGGCATGTTGTTAATTAGTGTTTTGTAGGTCAGCGAGATGGCTTGAGCAGGAATCTCTTCCTGTAGGAGCCTGCCTTCCAATGGGGCATATTCCGGCAGTGTCTCCACGTCTAGTCCCTCAGCTTGCCAGGCATGTTTCAGTCTAAGATAAGCATAGGATTGAGAGGCATGGAGCTGATAGGTGGCTTGGAGCGTGGTAAATGAAGCCAATGCGCCTTTTTCTAATACATCCCTTATTTTGGAGATCCCTATTAGATCCCACTGTTTAAAGTCTCTCAGCTTTCCAATTTCAACTAGTCTTGTTCCCTCCCATAAAGGGGTTTCCCTTGTAGGTCTCATGTCCCATTTCATTTGCTTCTCAGCACCTTTCCATGCCTCTAGCATACTTTTGGGTAGCTGGTAGAAGCCGACTACTACCTTTACCTCCTTATTTATAGTGCAACTGCGTGCGTTTCCGAAATTGCAGTTTTTCCAACATGTAGCTGGGGTGGTCCCTCGGAGCATGGTTCCATTAATTAATTACAATGAGATGGGCCGCTCTGCAGTAGGCTCTGATATCCGGTAGGGCCATACCCCCATTGTACGGGTTTCGCTGCAATGTTTGCAGTGCTATTCGTGGATGGGCTCCGTCCCAGAGAAGCAAGCGTAATTCGCTATTAAGGGTTGTAAACACGGCCTCCCGTATTTTACAGTAGGTGTTTTGCAAAACGTAGAGCAACTGGGGAAGTGTGATCATCTTATACATAGCGGCCCTCCCCATGATTGTCAGAGGAAGCTTCCTCCACCTCTTAACATCGTCTTGAAAATTTAAAAGGACTCGTCTAATATTATGTTCTAGATTGGTTGCTACCTCAGTGGTGATATAAAGTCCAAGGTAAGTGAATCCCTCTGTGGACAATCGTAGGCAGCTCAGGTAGGACTGGGGTTCCACCACCCCTCCCACCGGGTACAGGGTGGATTTATTCCAATTAATCCTGTATCCCACGTGGTGGCCATATTCCTAAAAAAATTGCAAACTTTTGGGGAGTGTCTCGGCTGGGTCCGTAACGTATATCAAAATATCATCCACATATAGAGATATGCGTTCTTCCTCTAAAAATCGGGACTCATCTATGAAACCACCCAACCCCTGGCAGGCTCTAACAAAACAGGCCAAGGGCTCCAATATGGGGGCAAACAGTAGGGGAGACAGGGGACAACCCTGTCTAGTGCCTCTTTGAATGGGCCAGCTCGATGAGGTAACCCCATTGACCCGGACGGTAGCCTCAGGAGCATTGTATAAAAGTGCCAACCATTCCCGAAATACTAGACCAAATCCAAACTTTTCCAAGGTGCATCTCATAAAGGGCCAGTGAATGGTATCAAACGCCTTCTCGGCGTCTAATAAAAGGAGCAAATGGGGGCTATCTCGACTCTGAACCGTGTCCATCCAGTTAGCCAGTCGCCTTAAGTTAAAGCGCGTGGCTCGCTTTGGCATGAACCCGGATTGGTCTCTATGTATCAGGGGGGCAATAACCGTCAAGAGGCGCATCACAAGAATAGTGCCTAGAATCTTTGTTTCAGTATTGAGCAGCGATATGGGTCGATAGGACCCACAGTCCTCCGGAGGCTTCCCTACTTTAGGAATGACTACTACAGTAGCCAGTCAGAGATCTTTTGGGAGAACCCCCTGCTCTTTTGACATCTTGAACATGTTTAGCAAATGTGGAGCCAGCAAACTACTGTTTAATTAAAAAAATTCCCCCGGGAGTCCATTTGGGCCCGGGGTTTTCCCTGACTTTTGGCGCCCTAAGGCCTCTGTCACCTCGTCAAGAGTTAGGTCTTCCTCTAGCCTGTCCTTTTCCTCTTGGGAGAGTGGGGGAAGCTCAATTGTTTCTAAGTAGTGGAGTATTTGTGCCTTACTCATTTGTGGTCGAGCTGCATTTAGCTCCGTGTAGTACCGGGCAAAGGCCCCCGCTATATCTTTGGGTGTAGTGTGTGTATGGCTTCGTTCTTGTATGGACATTACCCATCTCGACTCCATTTCCTTCCTGCCCAGCCATGCAAGTAGTTTCCCCGCCCTATCTCCCGTCTCATACAGTCGATGTTGGACTGCCAATTGCCAGGCCTGTATCTCATGGGTTACTAGCGCCTGGTACTCCTTCTTGGTTATTTCAATTTGGCGAAGGGTGTGACTACTCAATGTGGAGGTTCCGCCTCTTTCGAGACTTAACATTTTGCGTTCTAAGGCATCTATCTCTTGTGTTTCTCGTCTCTTTTTATGGGCAATTATATTTTGTGCTCTATCTCTGAACACTGTTTTAAATACTTCCCATAAAGTAACTGCCGATTGCACGGAGCCGACATTTTCCTTAAAATAGAGCTCCGAATCCACCCTGAGTTCCTTAGCAACTCTTTTATCTTTCAGGGCCCATGAGCTCAGTCTCCAGTTCGCTGTCTGGTTGCCACCCCTCCCCCCCACCGTTAATAGAAGCGGCGAATGGTCTGAGATGCCCCTAGCTAAATATTCCACCCTGTCTACATGTCCGATCTCCCCCGCTGGAGCAAAGAGGTAGTCAAGTCTCAAAAACACCCTGTGAGCCCCTGAGAAATAGGAATAGGCACGTGTGTTTGGGTGATATGGACGCCATATGTCAGTCAGCCCAAGTACATCCCGGAATTTTGCCAATAGTGTGAGTCCATGCGGTCCAGGCCGCAATTGAGTTCAATCTAAGGAGGGGTCAATCACATCGTTAAAGTCCCCACCTATAATTTGTGTGGCGGGTCCGGAATGTAATAGGAGCTCCGTCAGTTTATCGAGCGTACGTTATTGTAGTCATGGGGGAGCATAGGCACTAATAAGTAAGCACGTCTTACGTTTCCAAATACCCTGTACGGCAGCGTACATTTTGCTTTTATTATTGCTTGCTTTCTGCACTGATAGTACACGGTATATAGACAGTGTACATACAATGTATATGAGTTCCAAATGCATTTTCACAAATCAAACTTATCGTACTACATCATACAATACTTCTTCAGTGAGTCTTTGGTCATGCACGATCGCTCTTTCCTTCCTATGTAAACTTTGATCTGTGAAACGGCCCTCTCAAGATTGGCACTTGAGGCAGGCAATGCCAAAATAGCCAGTACACAATTTGCTAACTCTGGCCACCTACATAGCTTTCCATGCCAATACTGGTTCCTGAAGATTGTGATTCTCAGGGACAGGTCCTGCAACATATGCATTGAACTGGGCACTATGCCCTCAGAGTTATTGGAGAGGTCAAAAATTAGGCAGTACTTTTCAAAGTCTGGAGAAAATTACCCTTTACGGAAGATATCTAGAACTTGTGCAGAGTACCACAGTGACGCTTCATTGACTTCAAATGCACGGACATTTCTATACATCATTGCAAGCCATTTCTCATGCATTGTAAAAAGAAAATCCTGAATTGCTCCTCAACATTTGTTTGCTGAACAAGTGGCAAGCATTCTAACATGGAACATGTTGCAGTGCTAAAGTCACTAAAAGTGTCATCCCGCCTACTCTCAAGGAGATGTTTCACATCCACACCAATTACACTGAACACTTGGTAGACAAGGGTGTTTTCAGACTCTACTTTTTTTATTATGCCCAATACAGCAGTCATGTTTTCCTGTAAAAATGTGAGAATGCAAGAGAGTGTACTTTTTTCACATCACTATCAATATGAGACCGAAGATCTTCACATTACTTGCCTTTGGCATCATCACTAAGCAAAAATTCTGTAAACGGTCGGCACATGGACAAACTAGCACACACAGCCTCTAGGACTGAGAACCACTGGCTGAATGACTCAGTTGGGATTAATCTTTCATTGATGCCACACAAAACACAAAATGAGAAATATTTGCATTTTACTTCCCGCGCATACTGAAACAGTGCACCAGAATGGACTTCAAAGTCAGGTGGTCATTGGTGTAGAGGAACACGTGGAAACGCGGAAACGCCGAGTCAAGCCGCGAGCTGAGGAGCGGAGGTGCAGGGGGAGCGCGGCAGAGCACGTCAGAGCACCTTGGTTACACCGGCAGCGCAGTGAGCATACCGCGAATTGCGGGGAATCACGGGGAATAACGGCCGGTCGGCCGGACAGCTTTTGGACAGCTTTTGGACATCTGAGGACTCCGAGGGAAGGAAGTAATGGTAGCGGGTAAGCACGAACAAAGTGCAAGAGCGAGAGAGCGCGGCCGCCATTAGCAGCGGCCGCTGAGTGCCCCATAGGCTCCATCAGCCTCCACTACCCCAACCAGTCCTGACCTGAGCCGAGCCATGCTCCTTTTGGGTGCGGCAGCCGACTCAAGGCTTCAGGGTTCCTTCTGCGGCCCGGGGGACTCCGGACTCTGGACCGGGCGCGGCTCGGCGGAGGTCTCGCGCCCACTCCATTTGCATTGGGACCGCTTCAGGAATCGCCAAGGAACCGGAGACGCCTTCTAGGGGCTGTCACGAGCAAGGTACAGGGGGAAAGGAGAGGTAGGGGGGCTCCCGCAAAGGGTCTGTCAATAGCAGAGGGGCCAGGGAGTGAGCCAGGAGTTGGGAGTTTTTTCGTGCCCCTGGTTGCCCCTGTTTGGCTCCGCGTTCCCCCACATCAAAATCCCCACAGGCCTCGCAGGACCCACAGCTCTTTGGGACCGTATAGTCTCAGTCAGTTGCCATGCTGCGCCAAAGGAAGGCCCGTAATACCTGGGCGGACATTCTTAAAAGAAAAGTGCGCTCACTAGCCTGCTTGCTAGCCAGCTCTTGCTGTCTGCTTTAGTTCTCCCGCTGTGAGGGAGCCAGCGGGGGGAGTAAGAAGGTGCAGGGGCCCCAGATCCCCAGAAAATGATTGACGACCGGCCAGTAACGGCAACAGCACCTTGCAACGCGATATACAATAGAGGAAGCATGCACTCTTAAAACATCTCCACACCCTACAAATACAGGACTAAGTGGCCAGTTAAAACAAATTAAAGCCACGGAATATTAACTTACTCAGGGAAGATGAGATCAGGAAAAATTTGCCAGGTGGCAACAAGAAAAAATTGAAAAAATATCCCCTGAACGGTACTAACTCCTTCAGCAAGCAAAAAAAGGAAGACGCCCAGGTCGAGAGAGAGGCTAGTTTCGGCACCAACTCCAGAACCAACACTCTTTAATTTTGGCAGCAAAAATGGAAAACAGAAATTCTTCTTCCTAAAGGATCCAATGGCTGCAATCTATGCTCCAACAGAAGAGGTATCCGGTTTGCCAAATCCAATAATCCCAAATAAAACGGACAAAAAAAGCCATCACAATTCAGGAATGTCCGAACAACAGGACACGTCCATCTCCGCTAAAACAAGTCCTCCTTCCACCAAGGCTGTTAGTAGTAAAGCCCAAACAGAGAATCCAGCCCCACAGGGAACAAGTTTAGCAAGCAGACAGTTAACTACAACAGCACAGGTGCACCAGAACATATCCCCACCAAGCAAAAACAACGAAATAGGAAGAAGATCATACTTGGGCAATAAAAATGCGTTCACGGAAGACCTGTTAGAAAACTCTAGCATACAGGCAGTCCCCTTGGACGAAGCGTGGACCCGCTCCTTCTCCTTATCTAATGATGCCAACCTCCTTCAAATTTTGGAAATAAACACGATAAAACAAGATACAACTGCCTCAGTTAATCAAGGGAAACCCCTACCAACTGTTACCCCGATGGGACGGT
Source organism: Calotriton arnoldi (assembly GCA_963921515.1). Taxonomy (NCBI): domain Eukaryota; kingdom Metazoa; phylum Chordata; class Amphibia; order Caudata; family Salamandridae; genus Calotriton; species Calotriton arnoldi. Next base: position 240,638 of record CAWUFW010015784.1, on the reverse strand, counting down.
CATCTGGCGGAGAGGGGGGGGTAGCCTCCCCCCCCTAAATCTGACCCTCAGAAAAGACCAACAAGAGGAAAAATCAAAAGATGGAAGCTTCTCAATAAAAACTAACCAGATATGCCTGTCATCTCCAATAACAATCTCATCAGTAAATAGGATTGAGTCACAGTCGGGGTCACCAGGAAAGTCCCCCCAAGAGATACCAACTGCCCCATGGAGCAAATCCCTGCTAGGCACCCTGGAGCAAGCAATAAGGGCTCTGAATTTTCAATCAGATAAAATGGAGGTGCAGATCGACCTCATTAATCTAATTGCAGAACACATTGCAGGCTTAAACATCAAACTGGATTTAATTACAATGCTACTTAAAAGCAGGGGTAGTACAGAGCCACAAATAAGCAACCAACAACAACCAGTCAATTGCGGTTGCGGTAAACTAATCGATAAATTGGTCAAGCTCCCAGAAATACTCACAGATATACTAAGGGCAGTTCAACCAACATGCAAAGCAGAACCTATAGTAGGTCCGCAAAAGAATGACGAGAACAAAGTCAAAGCGGAGTCCCCAAAGACAACTAAAGTGACTAAAGTGACAAGTGGCAAAAACAAAAGGGAAGCAGAGGAAGAGGAAAAAGAGGAAAAGTCCGGCTCAGGGGACAATCAAGCTGAGGCAAAACAGGCTTCCGTTAATCTCTCGCTAATTGGAAAACCTACAAAAAGGCAACGAAAATGTGCCAGGAAGGACAGGCTAAAGCATAGTATTCAAACTACCTCAGGTTCCGGGAAAATCTACTCAATATTTACCAATCAACCTATGCTTAAAAATAAAAACAGGATACACAAAGAAGTAACGTCAGACACCTCCACTGCAGGGTCCAATATATTTAATAACTCAGCTGATCTAAATAAATCAAACAAAATTCATGCGCCCCTGCCCGACAAAGCTTTCAGCAATCAAGGGAAAACGAGCCAGGAATACATCAACATAACCAAAAAACAAGAGGTCTACAAAGGGGTGCAAAAGCAAGGACCTGAGAAGGGGAGATCAGATCAAAAACAACTGATTAACAACAGAGAAGGGGCAGTAAAAATCCCTCTGGCCCAGACAGCATTAGCACCCTCAAGTCGTAGAGACCTAAGCCCAGATAAGGGGGCACAAAGTACCAACACAAAAGAGCCGGAAGGGAAATTGAATAAACCTGCTAAAGCGGAAGAAATATTAGGTGTAAAGCTTTCTGATGAAACCAAAAATAAGGAACAAAGCATCCAAATCCCGATAACAGTTACAATAAATAAGAAGGGCCGCACCTGCAGGCTCTCTTTCACAGAGTCAAAAATTGAGACCCCATGGGCATCAACATACAAAAATCCCGGGAACCCGGAGATAGAAACATAAGAAGGAAACTTAAAGGCTTTATCACAAGAAAGGGCTCCCAAAAAACCTGTTGGCCAAGATACTCAAAGAGGCCGCAAAACACACAACACCCATAAATCTCAACCAGTCAAAGATGATACTACAAATCCTTTAAACAACTCCATAGAGACTACATCAAAATTGACATTCGTGCCAGAGTACCCCACCAAAGGAAGACAAGACATACTGAACCGAGGGAACTTGTTAACGCTGTTCAAAGAGATACCGGAATTAAAGGGGATAACATCAATGGATCTTGTAGCCGTAGAATTCCAGCCAACAGCATTTTCCCCAGACACAGAATAGTTTTTGACTACTTGGACTTCCAAGGAACTAGTGGACAGGATCTACGCAACAAGAACAGCTATCGAAGCCTGGGGAATCACTTTAAGGCTCCACAAATGACCAAAATATCCATACCCCCTTTTACAAAGCACAGCGATACCAAAAACGGGACAATCCTTCGGGAAAGGCCCAAAAACTTGCCTATGTGGCACTAGAAACACCTCGCCACCTGCCCAAAACAACTCAACCCAGAAAGATGTAATAGCAAGCCCATCAAACTTCGAGCATCAGCCAGGTAACAGCCAGGACTGGTCTGGGTGCCAACGGCCCTGAGCAAAAAACGTACCTGATGAAAATCTATGGACAGGTCCTGATAATACCATGGGGGTGCACTCAGGCAGGAACAACGGGGATGAATTTAAGAACTGCTCAAGGAACAACCACGGTTCTGGAGTAATGGGTTTGGACATAATTAAGATCTGCTCATGGAATGTCCACAGCTTTAGAGAAATGGGCCAAGACCATGAAACCTTGTCCGTCTTACAAATTCAAGATCTAATATTGCTCCAAGAAACATGGAAAATGAAACCAGTCCCAATTCCGGGCTATATAGGACATCATATTCTGGCAGAAAAATTCTCAAATTTCGGGCATCCTAGAGGAGGATTATCAATCTATGCTACGGCAAAATACGGTTGGTTAATAGAAGAATTAGACGCTGGAGAAAACTGGTTGCAAGTATTAAACCTCACTGGTAAACTTCACTCCAACAAGTCAAGCTGGCAAGTAATACTTGTCAACGTATACATCCATCCTGAGAAAAAGTCGCAGAAGGAAAAATTCCTAACACTGGTGAACCTGATTAAGGTGCTGCAAAGGACCCACGAACACAGAAATCTGATTATTTTTGGGGGAGATTTTAACAGTAACCTCATCAGAAGCAAACAGACCAGAAGAAAGGGGAAGGACGTCCTGGGAAACCAATTAATAACTCTGGAGTTGGAAGTTCTAGGCCTGACCACCTTGAACGGTAACATAACCGGAGATAGACCAGCGGCCATTACACACCTGAGAGGAAAAAGCCAATCAATTATAGATTTTACCATTGCCAGCAATAACCTCATCCCCATGATTGATTCTTTTCAAGTCTGTCCATGCCCAGAAAGTGATCACTTTCCGCAGATCACGAAAATTAACATCATACTGATCCAGGCACGAAAATTAAAATCTCTAGTACAATATCCAGAAAAGTATAACCTGAGGAAATTAGAATGGTGAGGATCAGACACAAAGATAATAATGGTTACAATCCAGGATCACGTGAATCAAATAGGGACACAGAAAGAAGAAGAAACAGTAAAAAATTGGGAACTTTTGGGTCAAGTTCTCATTCAAAAATTCCCAGTCATTCCCGGACGCCAAAAGAAAATAGAAACCAGGAAGGAGCCATGGTTTAACATTCAACTGCGAGATCAAAAAAGAAGGATTGCAAGAGAGATTCGACTTCAAGCAGCGGCAGCAAGAAAGGGTAAAAAACCAGACAAAGGCAATCTTAAGGAAATGCGGAAAAAGTACAAGGAAAAATTAAGGGAAGCAAAAATAGAGTACAAAGAAACCATCTGGAAAAAATTACTGTGGGCAAGCAAATTGCCAATAAGCAGGGAGTTCTGGGGAATAATTAACAACTTGACCAAGGGACCAAGACTCCAACAAGAAGCAGGAATAGGTGAAGAAATATGGTTACAACATGTGCAAAACATGTATAACACTACGGACCATAATAAGTATGCTACAGCAACTATGGCTTTTGAATCATCTTGAGAGAAAAAGCGCAGAGAAGAAAAAATCAGTCCCCAGCCTCATGAAGAAAGCCATCAGACAGAACCAGAGATAAGTAGTAACAAACAAAATAATCTCACTGATGCTAAACAACTAAGAGAAATAATAAAAAAACTAAAAACAGAGGGGGCAGCGGGACCAAACGCGCTCCCAAATGCTCTATTCAAGCAAGCACCTGATTTTTGGGCAGACTATCTCACGCCCCTCTTCAACCACATTTATAGCCAGAACAAGGTTCCAAACTCCTGGAAAGGGAATATAATTCATCCAATATTTAAACAAGGAAGCCACAGTAAGCCAGAAAACTACAAACTGATATCCCTGATCGATGTAGAGGCAAAATTATACGCATCATGTCTCCAAGCTCACCTCCAAGATTGGATAAATGAAAAGAGCATAATTCCAAAGTTTCAAACAGGCTTTAGGTCAGGTATGGGAACAACCACAAACTTGGCAACCCTGGCACTTTTAACAGAAAAAGCAGTAAAAAGAAAAACACGATTACTTGCATGCTTCATCGACCTGAAATCAGCGTTTGATAGAGTGACCAGAATTTCCACTTTGGGAAAAACTAAAAACCTGGGGGTTACCAACCAAATTACTGGATGCAATAATCGCCCTTCATAGTGAAACCTGGGCGAGAGTGAAACTAGGTGACGGGAGTAGAGTATCAGCCAAAATAAATACACAGCACGGCCTAAAATGCATCCTGGCACCGAGCCTATTCAATCTATTTCTAGCAGACATAACAAAATACATGCAATCAGCTAAGAGTCACCCGCCAACTTTGGCCAAAGAGCCAATTCCTTTTTTACAATACGCAGATGACATCGTGGTGTTGAGTCAAAGCCCGATTGGTCTACAAAGAGCAATAAACAACCTAGTAATTTACTTGGACCAGGAAAACCTTGAGTTGAATAAAAGGAAAACGAAGGTTGTATACCTAGTGGATCCCAAGAAAAATAAGTTTAAATGGTACGTCAAGGGTGTTCAAGTGGAAGAGCAAGCTTCTTATAAATACCTAGGTATAAAACTGGGGCGGGGCACGACATATAAGGACCAAAAAATGGATCTAAGAACGAAAGCCCAATCACTAATCTTCGCCTTTAGATTATTGAACAAAAAACTGAGCTGCCCTGCCTACACCCACCTCTTGAAAGTGATGGCAGCACAAACATTGCCCACTCTGTCATACGGCCTGGAAACATGGTGTGGCAAGGAGTCCGAATTATTGAACGAGCTCCAGACCAAGGTATACAAGGCTGTCTTCAATCTCCCTAAGTCTGCATCCCCTGCACAGGTACGGCTAGAATTTGGCCTTCAAAACCAGAAATTCTGTAGTATGAATTCCTTTGTGAAACTGTGCCATAAATTTCGATCATCAGAGCCCGGCTCATTGAACAGCCTATGCTGGGAAGAGATCAAAGCCCAAATGGCCCAAGAAACACCCAATACATGGGGAGCTCACTTGAGAAAATCTTTGGTGGAATTGGATATTCAACCAGTATGGGAGAGCATGGTAGAAAAGGCAAAATTTAACAAAGTCAGCAACGATTCTGCAAAGAAAAAATCCCTCTTGGAAGACAAAAAAACCTTGTCCAAATGACGTCACGCATGGACAGTGATAAACTCTTACACACATACAAAGCCCCAAGCTTATCTAGCAGCCCATTTCTGTATCGAGATAAAAAAGAGCTTCATTCATTACCGTTTAGGAATGCACGACTCGAAGGATCTGCTGCCATCATGGAAATGCAAAAAACAAGCTGCGAACTGTCGATTATGTGGTTACATTCGCACATGTAGACAAGCCGTGATTAGCTGGATGGAGGGATCCTCAATTATTTTGTCTTGCCGGGGTGTAAAATATTTTACACAAATAAGGAAACTCCTCCTGCAAGAAGACTCAGAAAATAGGAGTGTTGGCTGAAGGAATAGCTTTTCGGAAAGGGTCTTAGGCACTATTTACAATTGGTCAAATTCACACAAGGTTTAGAAGTAGGATCAATATTTTAACCATTCAACAAAATTAAATGCACTGAACTTCTTGTTTTTAAGGTTTTTTTTTTTTTAAAGAAGGAAGGGAAAGGAAAGAAGAGAAAGGAAGGGAAAAAAGACTTTTAGTATGAGTTTTTATTAATTAAACAAATAAAGATTGATTGATATATGAATCATTATAGGCTGTTCGCACATTACAGACCCTATTCTCCCAGGCACGTTAGCACTTTAACTCTACGGCTTAATTTGTCGTAACAATTTTTAACCAACCCTGCTGCTTGTGTTTCATCAAACAGCGACCGCTTGCGGCTTCTGTTTATGAATCTTCATTACGTTATTTGCACTCAGAAAGATACATGCCTTCAGGCACAGAACTTTGCACTTTACCCTTAGCTTTAAACATGCATCACTCATTTTTACATATTGTCTGTATTTTATAAACTGTACATTGTTCGTCGCTGCCCTACAAAATCTCACGTCATGGTCAGGTGGCACTTTGGGTGTTCTTATTGTGATATTTGTATTTTATGTATTTTGTAATGATTTTAAGTAATCACACAATAAACAATAAACTTTGAAACTTTGAAACTACAAAGTCAATAGCATTCTTCATTAACTCTGAAGATTGTAACTATGCTTTCAGAATACCATATAGCAAATGGCAAGGATCTCTTACACGGAAGCACTTCAGCTCAGGTATCCATGTTGACAGGTCATCACACAACTTTTTCATTTACCTAGCTGAATCACTGCAAATCCAAACAATATCTCTTCAATCTTTGTTGACTTTGGTAAGAATGTTTTGCAATAGCATTTCAAGTGACACTGTGTTCCATGTTTCCCAAAAGTCTGGTGCCATGTTTTCACCGATATCCCAGATGCTTGGTGACCGCACTCTTTTCACGTATACTGGTCACTGCACCTTGCATTGAATGTTTAAAGCCTAGGGTGGTTGGTAATTCACCTACTATCAATAATGACTCGCTAGAAAAGGGGGCTGATGTATCAAACGGTTTCACTCATTCTCTGTCTGTGGGTAAATGTAATGGTACATATTGGGAATATTCTTATGAAACCAGCCATTTTACCTATCAGTGAAAGAATCAAATGTAGCCCTAATATCAAATATGATTTTGATATTTCCTGATTCTCTACAGTTTATACAATTATCAAATTTGACCTAAAACATGCTTCTAAACCCTGCAACTTTAGACCAAAGACCACACAACTGAAAAAAGCAAATGTGACCTCCCTAAAAATCAAAACTCAATAAGAATAATGTTAACCCAGCCTTTCTTGCTACAGCCTAGTTTAACAAAGGTACATTATATTGGTCCTTTCAAGAAGAAATAAAAATTACTCTTTTACGCTCCTTTTCCTTTCTTTGAATGGCATTCAGTTTGTGGTTCTGCAGGTGTTATTTCAGTGTTTATATGTTGACACTGGTGAGGGATATTTCCCTTTTGGTGGGGTTTTATCAGTTATCATAGGTTTAAACCTAAAACAGGATAGCCTTATTATAACATACAATATGAACAGTTTGGCAAGACCACTGACTTACTGTCAGTGAAACTGCTCTCCCACCCTCGCAGCTCCACCATTAAGTGAGGCCTCTCCGAGCCCTGCACTCCCGTAGGGTTGGTGCTCGAGGCCCTCCTCCACCCGCAGGTGAAGCAGGGTCTAGTTTTTACCATATAGTTCCCCAAGCCAATTCTGCCCCACACCTCAAGTATGAAACCCTCATGTAGGCCCCACCAGTCAGCACACAGGAATCTGTTAGGTTGACCATACTGTCTCAACTATTCTCTAACCATAGTAGGCCCAATGCCTCTCTGCTAACATTATAAGATATCTCCTCTGCGACACACACGAAGCTTCAGCCCTGTCCTTTTTGATAAACAGGCCACCGAGGCCCCCACTCCTTCGTTGCGTGCGATGTGCACTTCTCTCTTACACCCACGACACCGCAAGAATAGGGAACATCTTGAACTAAAAGGAACATGATGGAGTAGAATGTGGTGGGGGCCACTTGCAATCTCTCAATTTATTATATTTTTTGCTAGCTTTAATGAAACTAAGACAGCACCATGGTGTGAGTATATGACCTGTAACCTTTTTCCCTGTTCTGATTTTTGATAAATGTCCACATTGTGGTATGATTGACGTTAGATAACCTGTCAGATGACGGACTTGTGGTTAAACCATTCCGCATTAAATCAATATAAAACAGCTGCCCACAGTCCATTCGTCGGACTACCTCGCACAATTGATCCCATGGGTCATGACTCGTGTGTTTGTGCCCCCTCAGCCATCCTCTTTAGCATCCTTGGCTGAGGCTATAATGCTTATTGTATTTTGAAATTCATCTTCTCTCTCTTCTCTGCATTGCCATTGATTTAGAAGTATATTTGCATTGCATGAGTTTGTTCTCTATTTTAAAATGTGTTTTAGATGCCAAGTCTTTGCTAAGACTGCATAACCATTGATCAAAGTGTGTCTCTTTTCATTTCTTGTTGAAACGGTATCTTTGGAATAAATTCTAAACAATCTTGATTCAGTTCCTGTCTCTCACACGTGTATTTTCTTGTTTAAGATACAGCACCCCTGCAAATTAAGCTGGTGTATTGCACCCCCAAAGAGAGGAAAATCTCACCCTTTACACAGGTTATACCTGCGCCTCATCCCTGGGGGTCCAGTGGACCTCTGACTCCTTTCTCTGGCTCCGCTTTCTGCCCCTTTCTGCTCCGTTTTCACTCTTCAGCTTTTTCACCCTTTCACTCTCTATAGCACTTTTCTGCTGCTTTCTGCTCCGTTTCACCCTTTATTCTTCTCATCCTTGTACTCTTTATATCTTTTTTCCTTTTCTTTTTCACTCTTTTACTCTTTCTTCCTCTTCTTTTATTGCTTGATTTCCCCCCGTTTTTCCCACCGCTGCTGCCCCCGTGACCCCTCCCCCCAGCGCGACCAGCCCAAGCCAGTTCCCCTCCCCGCCTCCCAGCTGCCCAGCCCTCCCCGACCCCTACTTAATGGCGGCCGTGGCGGGGACAGGCGAGCAAGACCACTGACTCACTGTCAGTGAAACTGCTCTCCCACCCTCACAGCTCCACCATTAAGTGAGGCCTCTCCAAGCCCTGCACTCCCGTAGTGTTGGTGTTCGAGGCCCTCCTCCACCCGCAGGTTATACCTGCGCCTCATCCCTGGTGGTCCAGTGGACCTCTGACTCTTTTCTCTCGCTCCGCTTTCTGCCCCTTTCTGCTCTGTTTTCACCCTTCAGCTTTTTCACCCTTTCACTCTCTATAGCACTTTTCTGCTGCTTTCTGCTCTGTTTCACCCTTTATTCTTCTCATCCTTGTACTCTTTATATCTTTTTTCCTTCTCCTTTTTACCCTTTTACTCTTTTTTTCCTCTTCTTTTATTGCTTGCTTTTCCCCCGTTTTTCCCGCCGCTGCTGCCCCAGCGGCACCTCCCCCCCAGCGCGGCCAGCCCGAGTCAGTTCCCCTCCCTGCTCCCGCCTCCCAGCTGTCCAGCCCTCCCCGAACTCTACTTAATGGCGGCCACGCCGCTGGCGCATCTGCGCCCGTCCGCGACCCGACCGCTCCCAGCACCAGGAACCCTGGACATCCGCACCGCCAATGCTACAATCCAGCGCCACTCCACACACTAAACCCAGGCCGCAACAACAACTGCAAGCTAGCATCACCAGCGGACACCCACGGACCCTTCAACTGTCACCGCTGCCGGCACACCTGCAGCACCGCCAGGAACACGGACCCAGCACAACCTGCCAGCAAGAACACAACCGAACCGAAGACCCTGCAATGCATCCTCCTCAACGTCCGATCACTCCACAAACACGCCACCGAAATCTGGGACCTCCTCGACAGCACCACCCCGGACGTAGCATTCTTCACCGAAACCAGGACCAACACCACCTCGGGACCGGACATCACCATCGCCATTCCCCAAGGATACAAGATCTCTCGGAAGGACTGACCCACCCGCCCGGGAGGAGGAATCGCCATCATCCAGAAATCCAACCTCCGGCAGAGCACACTCTCCGACGAGCCCACAGACCTGATGGAACACCTACACTTCAAGATACAGGCCAGCCCTACCACCACCCTCCGAGGAACTCTCATATACCGACCCCCCAGACCCCGCGGACCTTTCACCAACTCCATCACGGATATTATCTCCCCGCAAGCCATCGCATCCACCAACTACACCCTGCTGGGAGACCTCAACTTCCACCTCGATAACCTACTAGACCCCAACACCACAGCCCTCCTCGACAACCTCCACAACATTGGACTCTGCCAGATCATGACCGAACCCATGCACTCAGCAAGACACACCCTCGACCCCCTCTTCACAACAGGAAACTCCATCACTTTCAGCCACACCACTGAACTCCCATGGACAGACCACTGATGCGTCCACTTTACCTTCAGAACACCCACCATCCACAGACACCAGTACCTGCTCCCACGTAGAAACTGGACCACAATCACTGATGACCAGCTCACCTCCTCACTCAGCAACTCCACCCCAACCACAGTGGAAGACAACGACCCCAACACCGCAGCCCGAACTCTGCACAGATGGATCTCCGACAGCGTCAACACCATAGCCCCCCTCAATAAGAACAACAACACACACGCCAAGATAGCCAGATGGTTTACCACCGAACTTCAAGAGTCCAGATGCACATGCCGCCGCCTCGAAAAGGCCTCGAGGAACTCCAAATCCACAGAAGCCCACAACAACTTCAGAGCCGCCACCAACGCCCACACCAACTCATCAGAAAAACGAGGAAAAAAGAGATCGAAGACAGAATCTCCTCACATGCGCACAACAGCAAAAAACTCTTCAGCATCATCAAGGAGTTCGCCCAACCCTTCAGCGAGTCTACTGACATTCCTCCCTCACAAGACCTCTGCAACAAACTCAGCACCTTCTTCCACCACAAAATCAAGAACATTTACGACAACTTCGACGAAGACAGCCAACACACTAAACCCTCACCAGCCACCCCGACACCCTGAAGCCAACGATTGACAACTGGACAGCCCTCACTACCGAAGACACACTGAAGACAATGAAGTCAATCCACTCCGGGGCCCCCACAGACCCCTGCCCCACCACATCTTCAACAGAGCCACCGACACCATTGCACCCATGCTCCTCCACACCATCAACCGCTCCCTGGTGAACGCCTCCTTCCCCGACGACTGGAAACACGCCGAGATCAACCCCCTCCTGAAGAAGCCCTCGGCAGACCCCACCGACCTCAAAAACTACAGACCCATCTCCCTGCTCCCGTTCCCAGAAAAAGTCATCGAGAAAGCCATCAACAGCCAACTCGCCACCTTCATCGAAGAGCACAACATCCTCGACTCCTCCCAATCCGGCTTCAGAAAAAACCACAGCACAGAAACCACCCTCCTCGCCGCAACAGACGACATCCGCTCCCTACTGGACAGAGGAGAAACAGTAGCCCTCATCCTCCTCGACCTCTCAGCGGCCTTCGACACAGTCTCCCACCGCACCCTAACATGCAGACTCCACAATGCAGGGATCCGGGACAAGGCCCTCGACTGGATCCACTCCTTCCTCTCCGGCAGAATGCAGCGGGTCAGACTCCCTCCTTTCCTCTCGGACCCTACACCAACCACCTGCGGAGTCCCCCAGGGGTCCTCCCTCAGCCCCACGCTCTATCTACATGGCTCCGCTCGCCCCCATCATCAGAACCCACGGACTCAACATTGTGTCATACGCAGACGACACCCAACTCATCCTCTCCCTATCCAACGAACCCAACACAGCCAAACACAACTTTCAAGAAGGCATGGAAGCTGTCGCCAAATGGATGAAAAGCAGCTGCCTACAACTCAACACTGACAAAACAGAAGTACTCATCATGGGCCCAAACCCCGACGCCTGGAACGACAACTGGTGGCCCCCCACCCTCGGAAGCCCACCCACCCCCATGGACCACGCACGCAACCTTGGAATCATCCTGGACTCCAAGCTCAAAATGGACCGCCAGATCAACTCCGTCACATCCTCCTGCTTCCACACCCTCTGCCTCCTACGTAAGACCTTCAAATGGATCCCCCTCGAGCACAGAAAGACCGTCACTCACGCCCTCGTCACCAGCAGACTTGACAATGGCAATGCACTCTACGCCAGAATAAACAAAAACCTCACCCGCAAGCTACAAAACATCCAGAACGCCGCCGCAAGACTGGTCCTCAACCTGCCAAGACACTGCCATATCTCCCAGCACCTGCACACACTCCACTGGCTCCCCATTGAGGCCAGAATCACCTTCAAGATTCTCACCCACGCACACAAGGCCCTCCACAACACCAGACCAGCATACCTGAACAGCCGACTCAAATTCCACGCACCCCAAAGGACCGTACGATCATCCCAGCTCTCCTACGCCATGGTCCCCCGCACCAGAAAGACCAGATCGGGAGGCCACTCCTTCTCCTTCCTCGCGGCCAGAGCCTGGAACGCCCTACCATTCCACCTCAGACAAACAACATCACTCCCCATCTTCACGAGAAACCTGGCTCTTCGACAGCCCCCCTCCTTGTTGGACTGGAACCTGCACCCCCCCTCCAGCGCCTTGAGACCCTTACGGTTGATTAGCCGCGCTTAACAAACATGTGATTGATTGATTGATTTGGTTTATCTTGCATCTAGAAGGAAAAGCTGAGGTAGAGGCTGAGGATGTCATTCCTCTTTCAGGTGAACCGCAAGTTCCTCATCCTGGTTCATCCCTCCCAGGATTCTAGTCTGGAAGTCTATAATCTACTTTGACTCCCTCTTCCTGAGCTTGAGAACTCTATCTCCACCTCTGAGATCATTAATGATCTGTTCGATGGCACAGAATGACAGCTTGGATGAGTCTTAAAACTGCATGTCCTGAAAATGTCGAGCTACAGGATACCTGGGGTCCCTATTAGTAATTGCCCTCATATGCTCCAGTATTCTCTTTTTGGCCATTAGAGTAGTGCTTCCTATGTACCATAATTTACACGGGCACTTGATAATGTATATAACAAAGGTGGTACTTCATGTAAGGAATTGAGAAATGAATCAGTTGGATGTCCCTCGTGTAACCTTCTTGCACTTTGGGCTGTTCCTGCAAGCCTTACAGTGGCCGCAAGGGAAAAGGTCCTGTAGATTGTGTGTGCTACTGCCTGCTACCTCTGTGATGTCCCTGTGGACAAGCATGTCCCCGAGAATACGTCCTTTCTTATAGGTAATGCAAGGTCTGTCTTCAATACTGTTACCAATAATGCTGTCACTTTTGAGGATATTCCAGTTCTTCACCAGAATTCGCTTGACATCACCGGCATCACCATTGTATGTCAAGATAATCCTGGCGCTATCCTCCGTTTGTTCTATCTTTGAGTTCGTCCTGTCTGAAAGAGTCTCCTGCCTACTGATGCCATCAGCCCTGTCGCTAGCCCTGTTGAGAACCCAGGTCGGGTAACCCCTCTCACTAAACCTGTCCATCATGGTCCTGCGTTCGTGTTGCTATGCTATCACTGTGTTGCAGTTGTGTTTAGCCCTCAGTAGCTCCCCATACAGAATACTCCATTTGGGGGTCTCTGGGTGGCTACTGAGGGCGTGCAACAGACAGTTACCAGCCTTACTCTTGCGGAAGAGTTCAGTGTGTATTTCTTGCTGCCTGATCTCTATCCTGATGTCTAAATACTCCACTGTAGTGCTACTGATCTTACTAGTCAGGTGTATGTTATGATTTTTACTGTTGAGTTTCTTGATGAAATCAGTGGCTAAACATTCTGACCCCCTCCAGACTATGAAAAGGTCGTAAATGTACCTAAGCCACACGGCGACCCGCCCAAAGTCTGGTGCAAGTTCAGGACAACCAAAGATTTCCTCCTCCCACAGGCCCATGAACAGATTGGCAAAGCTAGGAGCGAAACATGAGCCCGTGGCAGTCCCAGTAGTTTGTCTATAGATAACACCATTAAATAGGAAGATGTTGTTTCTGAGGCAGTGTTCAATCATCTCAAGAATCATCAAAGTGTGGTTCCTGTATCTGACCTGACTCCTGCGCACTAAATGTTGGCATGCTTCTAGTCCTTGTTTGTGGCCAATGATTGTGTAAAGCGAGTTAACATCGAGGGTGATTAAAAGAAAATCATCCTCCCACTCAATGTCTTGTAGTTTGCCCAAAAAGTCCTTGGTGTTGAAAAAACACAAGGGAACCCAATATGCAATTGGTCAGGGACCTTGGGTACGTTTGTAACTTCTAAAGACAATGGTCCCTAGACACATAAAATATTGTAAAAATAAATATAGACTAAATCAGTACTATATTCTTTGTCCAGCCGGACAGATTTTTAATATGCAATGAATGTATGACATAAAATAAGAAAAAAATCCAAGTGGGACACAACCTGCGTCCTAAAGACAATAACAAACAAACAACATTTAAGGAAGGGTTCAGGCAAGGGGGACGTGTCTGCATAAAAGTTTAAGAATATATCAGACGTAGTAACGTGAAACCACCATTACATATTTAGCATCACAATTTGGTATATGCATATGGAGTACATTACGTCGACGGCGTTTCGATCCCTTAGACCAATAGTGGGATCATCATCAGGACATTTTAAGTTAACATGCCTGTGTACATATAGCAGTTATTACTGTAATTGCGCAAACCATGAAATTAGGAAGAAAAAAGGGGGAGAAAGGAACATGAGGTTACAGAGGGCATTAGCTGATCCATACAGTATTGTAAAGGAAATTATTATAAGTGTTGTGAAACCATGCGAACGGCCGAGTGAATAATTTGGCCGTGCCAAGGAATAAAATCTGAAGAGAGAAAATGAAAAGGACAGGAAGAAGCCAAAAAACAGGAAGTCTGTCATGGCAAAGAGTGGATAAAAAGTGAATAGAAGGAATGAAATGGCCGTGCTGCATATACCACTAACGATGAAACTGTTGCAGGTACAATCAATAAAACTAAGGGGCTGAAGGGGGACTAGCTTACCTGATTTGAGCCCGAGATTCAAGTGCGCAGATCAACCTCTTGTCAATTACAAGAGTATGTGAGACAGAATTTGGCGGACAGCACAAATTGGCTTGAGGGCATCAAAAGGATCCAGACGGAATTAATGGTACACTAGGCGATTGCCTGAAAGAGGAAGACTAATTAGGTGACCTTCCCGCTGAATTATAAGGGCATACCAGTGGTATCAATCAACTGTCAGCTTACCTTAGGATAGCGGGTATGGGTGAGTACCGGGATCGCTGGCAAGGGATGTGATAATCTGCGGAGAATTGCGCAAAATTAGGGGGAGTAAGGGTCAACCAACCGAGGTCTAACGGAAGCACTCCCGTTAAAGTGTTGGGCATACCCGTAAATTAAACCAAACTGTCAGCTTACCGTAGGATAACAAGTATGGTAGGAGTGGATGCCGGAATCGCTGGCAGGGGATGTGATAATCTAAGAAGGAAAGCGCAAAATTAAGGGGGAGTAAGAAGTAAACCAACCAAGGCCTACCGTGAAAAGGAACAAGGTGAGGACACAACCTTACCCCAATCAGGTGCACGACGGCAGTCCAAGTGGAGCCAAGGTCGTGATCAGGGGTGGAAAAATTCCTAAGGATAAAATTAAGCGCTGCGGTTATTAGAGAGAACCAGGGCAGGTGCGGGGAACCAAACCAGCGTGGATACCATATGAACTTACCGAGGGGTTCTCGGCTCACAGCAATATTAAGCGATCCCGGCGGCAAACAACCAGAGTCAATACTTGTTGTTGCCTGAACGCGCAACCTGGGCGTGTACAAGTAGGCTCAGAGAAAGGCATGTGATCAAAGTCACATGACATTTCTAGACTCAGCACTAGTTGCTTAGGGTCAGTCAGTAACCTCGGCGGCCATATTGGAAAACGCACCCTGTCTATTAAGTGAGCTAATATTACCATAAATAGAAAAAGAGAAGGTGGTTAAAACCAATAAATAACAAGGAATGCTCCCAGCAATATTAAGCGATCCCGGAGGCAAACAAACAGAGTCAATACTTGTTGCTGTCTGAACGCGCAAAGTGGGCGCGTACAAGTCGACTCAGAGACAGGCATGTGATAAGGGTCACATGACATTTCTAGACTCAGCACTAGTTGCTTACGGTCAGTCAGTAAATTTAGCGGCCATATAGAAAAAGAGAAAAGTGGTTAAAACCAATAAATAACAAAGAGGGGCATTTATGGAGCAAGAGAAATCCTTTTTGGTACATTACAATTAATGAACATTTCGCAGTTAAGCGAGAACCTTATTTCGATCGGGAACAGGAGAGAGTCAGAGTAAAGAAGTCCAATCCTCAAGGCGGTTCAAGCCATTATGGATACTGCCAGTTTTCAGTATCCATTTTAATTCCTCTTTGTTGAGTAGCTGGTGGATATCAGCACCCCTTGGGGGAGGTTTAATCACATTGATGATTGTCCATTTAATGTCTTTTTCAGTGTGTCCAGTCGCGTTGAAATGATCTACCAATGGTGCATTAGGGGTATTGCAGCGTATCCTGCTACGGTGTTGACAGATCCTAATGCGTGCCTTCTGTATCGTCTGACCAATATATATCTTGTTACAAGGGCAAAAAATAGCATATATAACATTGCAGCTGTTACAATTTGTAAAAAAAATTCTTTCAAACTTAATTTTGTCATATACAAAGTCTTTTCCCTCAATTGTGGTCTCACATACAATACATTCTCCACATTTTGCATGGCCAGTAAGGCGCGGTAGCCCCAAAAATCATTCAAGGTACCTTTAGCATCCGTGAGAGGTAGTGCTGCACGAACCAGGTGGTCTTTAATGTTTTTAGCCTTACGAAAGGCAAACAGGGGACGCTCGAGATTAAGTACCCCAGCATTGAGTACTTTCCAGTGTTTGATGACGCTTTTTCTTATGGCATGCGATACGGGTGAGAAAGTTGTAACACAGACCAGCCGGTTCTGTGTGTTTTTAGTTTTGGGCTCTAGGAGCACGTCTCTGGGACAATACCAAGCCCTTTTAAGGGAATTAAGTATTAGTCTCCAAGGATAACCTCGAGTGCAGAGTTTATCACTTAGGATCTGTGCTTCAATAAAGTAATCCTCTTTCCGGTAACAGTTTCTCCTAATACGGAGGAACTGAGAATAAGGGAGTGAATCCCTAAGGGCCCGGGGGTGGTGACTATCATACTGGAGCAGCGTATTCCGCTCCATAGGCTTTCTAAATAAACTTGTTATTAGGTATCCCTCTTGATGCTGGATGTTTAAGTCAAGGAATGGAATAATCTGTTTATTGTGCGAAAGAGTAAAGGTCAATCCGCCGCAATTGTTGTTCAACCAGTGGAGGAATTGTTCCATGGAGTCATGGGAATCATGCCAGATCATGAATATGTCATCTATATACCGCTTCCACAGGGCAATGCCACTGTGGAAGGGGTTTGTAGGTGTGAGAATGCGCCCTGTCTCTAGATCATCCATGTACAGGATCGCTAAATTCAGAGCGAAGACTGCTCCCATAGATGTACCTCTGACTTGTCCATAGTAATGGTCATTAAAAAGGAAGAAGTTTTTAGTGAGACAGATCTCTAGGAGCTGCAGTATAAAAATGGTTGGAACTGCATGTGGACGTCTATTCAATACTCGTTCAATAACGAGCATGGAGTCAATTTGGGGAATATTGGTGTAAAGTGACTCCACATCTAACGTACATAGTGTGTCAGATGCAGGGTCAAAAGGGTATTCCTCTATAAGATTTATCATGGCCATACTGTCGCGTATGTAGCATTCCGTTTCTGGTACGAATTCTTTGATAAAATGATTCACGTACTGGCCCAAAGGTTCCAAAATGGACCCACACCCTGAAACTATAGGGCGGCCAGGTGGTCTGGCTTGATTTTTATGAATTTTAGGAAGGGTATATATCACCGGTGTTCTTGGTGATTTAGTATTCAAGAATAGATGTTCTTTCTTGCTGAGGAACCCTGCTTCTAAACCCTCATTGGTGACTTGGACAATGAGTTTCTGTATCTCTGTAGTCGGTTTAGTTGGAAGTCTACAATAATGCTCATTATTGCCCAGTTGTCTTAAGATTTCATTTTTATACTCTTCTTTTTCTTGTAGCACAATTCCTCCACCCTTGTCAGCAGGTTTTATGACAAGGGATGGATTCATTTTCAAAGCAGAAAGTGCCTTTCTTTCCTCAAGAGATATGTTGTAAGGTACAAATGCCCTCTGGTTTTCCAACCGTGTCACATCGTTAAGGACCTGTTTCTCAAAGGTCAGGATTTCTCCTGGAACCATATTGGAAGAGGGCGAGAAGGTTGAAGAAGGTCTAAATGGAGTATTGGTGTTGTAGCTGGGTTTAGGGTTGAAGAGGAAATAGCTATGCAACCTTATTATCCTGAAGAAACTCAGTAGTTCTGTTTGTAAATCCAAGAAGTTGGGCCTAACAGTGGGCACAAACGAGAGGCCTTTACTTAATACTTTATTTGGATGGTGCTAGGTAATGATATAGCTACTGAAGAACTTAAAAAACTTACTGATGAAATCACTGACTTGGAAAAACAGATTAAGGACAATACTCCGACCAGTGAGGGTAAAAAGATTCTAGAAGAGGTACAGAAGACTATAGACGAGTTCCATAGATTGGAACAAAACAAAAAATCTAACAAAGTGAGGAAGGATATTAAAGCATTCTCCCAGGAACGGGCATACCCCTATTTGGTTAAAGACTTTTACACTAATAGGTCTTATAATACTCCCCAAAACCATAGACCCTGGGGGCGTTTTAATAAACGCCAAAATTTAGTTGGATTCTCCGACACATCGGCTGAATCTTCGGATAGTTCAGACCAAGGTGAAGGCCCTAGCACATCCAATAAGATTCCTTTTTTAGGGCGGGGTCAAACAGAACCTTCGAAGAGAGGAAAAGTAAAGCAGCAGCAACGATGGCCCAATCCCCCGGGCGAACGATACACACGCCGCCAGCACTACCAATGGTAGCACATAATGTAGAATCTTCTACTAGTTCCACACTACCTATTTTTAACCTTTCCACACATCAATTATCCATGTATGAACAATCTTTATTAAGTAAAGGCCTCTCGTTTGTGCCCACTGTTAGGCCCAACTTCTTGGATTTACAAACAGAACTACTGAGATTCTTCAGGATAATAAGGTTGCATAGCTATTTCCTCTTCAACCCTAAACCCAGCTACAACACCAATACTCCATTTAGACCTTCTTCAACCTTCTCGCCCTCTTCCAATATGGTTCCAGGAGAAATCCTGACCTTTGAGAAACTGGTCCTTAACGATGTGACACGGTTGGAAAACCAGAGGGCATTTGTACCTTACAACATATCTCTTGAGGAAAGAAAGGCACTTTCTGCTTTAAAAATGAATCCATCCCTTGTCATAAAACCTGCTGACAAGGGTGGAGGAATTGTGCTACAAGAAAAAGAAGAGTATAAAAATGAAATCTTAAGACAACTGGGCAATAATGAGCATTATTGTAGACTTCCAACTAATCCGACTACAGAGATACAGAAACTCATTGTCCAAGTCACCAATGAGGGTTTAGAAGCAGGGTTCCTCAGCAAGAAAGAACATCTATTCTTGAATACTAAATCACCAAGAACACCGATGATATATACCCTTCCTAAAATTCATAAAAATCAAGCCAGACCGCCTGGCCGCCCTATAGTTTCAGGGTGTGGGACATTTTGGAAACTTTGGGCCAGTACGTCAATCATTTTATCAAAGAATTCGTACCAGAAACGGAATGCTACATACGCGACAGTATGGCCATGATAAATCTTATAGAGGAATACCCTTTTGACCCTGCATCTGACACACTATGTACGTTAGATGTGGAGTCACTTTACACCAATATTCCCCAAATTGACTCCATGCTCGTTATTGAACGAGTATTGAATAGACGTCCACGTCCACATGCAGTTCCAACCATTTTTATACTGCAGCTCCTAGAGATCTGTCTCACTAAAAACTTCTTCCTTTTTAATGACCATTACTATGGACAAGTCAGAGGTACATCTATGGGAGCAGTCTTCGCTCCGAATTTAGCGATCCTGTACATGGATGATCTAGATGACAGGGTGCATTCTCACACCTACAAACCCCTTCCACAGTGGCATTGCCCTGTGGAAGCGGTATATAGATGACATATTCATGATCTGGCATGATTCCCATGACTCCATGGAACAATTCCTCCACTGGTTGCGGCGGATTGACCTTTACTCTTTCGCACAATAAACAGATTATTCCATTCCTTGACTTAAACATCCAGCATCAAGAGGGACACCTAATAACAAGTTTATTTAGAAAGCCTACGGAGCGGAATACGCTGCTCCGGTATGATAGTCACCACCCCCGGGCCCTTAGGGATTCACTCCCTTATTCTCAGTTCCTCCGTATTAGGAGACCCCTAACTGCAATGTTATATATGCTATTTTTTGCCCTTGTAACAAGATATATATTGGTCAGACGATACAGAAGGCACGCATTAGGATCTGTCAACACCGTAGCAGGATACGCTGCAATACCCCTAATGCACCATTGGTAGATCATTTCAATGCGACTGGACACACTGAAAAAGACATTAAATGGACAATCATCAATGTGATTAAACCTCCCCCAAGGGGTGCTGATATCCACCAGCTACTCAACAAAGAGGAATTAAAATGGATACTGAAAACTGGCAGTATCCATAATGGCTTGAACCGCCTTGAGGATTGGACTTCTTTGGTTAGGTCTTTCTATCTGTCCCTCTTCCTCCTTTAACTGCACTGACATGAGAAGAGATTTGTACAAATACATTCGTGAACTCAAACTTAAAAAGTGGCACAAATCGAGGTCTGTGGGCACTGTTAGAACCAACATAGCACACTCACAGGGCAATGAGATGGAGCTTGACATCAGAGACATGGATACACTAGTCACACTGCTGCAGCTACAACAGGAACCCAACCAGATGGGGACTAACATCACCGAGACATCAGTGCTTAACGAGTTAGGCATCACCCATGATGCAGCAGCTAGCATTATCTTTAAGCCACGGTGCACTTTCTTTCCGACCCTCTCCCACGACAGCATCGACACCTTTCATGAGGTTGTTCCCAAATCTCTCATGGAATATCGCTGTAAATCATATCACAAGAACAGGGCATCCAACAAGCATCCCTTTATGCATAGGCAAGCACTCCTTTCCTTAGCTGAGAACAGGGAGGTAGTGGCAACATAATACTGCTTGATAGAGACATGCACATAACTGAGGCGATGAGACAACTTAATGATACCAGGTTTTACACCCCTATCTCTAAGGATGAATACACCAAGAGTATCATCACGATTTGGGACAAACTTAGTGAATGGAAGGACAAGGGGATTCTTGAGTGGGAGGAGTATTGTTTTCTTACAAAAGACCATCCAAAACTTCCAGCTTTATACTTACTACCCAAGATACACAAGGATCCCCTAGTCCCACCTGGGCGTCCCATAGTGTCATCTAGAGGTAGTGTCTTGGAACATGTGTCTAAATACGTGGACCATTTTCTCAGGGACCACGTATTCAAACTTAACTCGTACATTCGTGACACCAAGGACTTTTTGGGCAAACTACAAGACATCGATTGGGAGGATGATTTCCTTCTAATCATCCTCGATGTTAACTCGCTTTACACGATCATTGACCACAAACAAGGACTAGAAGCATGCCGACATTTCTTGCGCAGGAGACAGGTCAGATACAGGGACCACACTTTGATGATTTTTGAGATGATTGAACACTGCCTCAGAAACAACATCTTCCTAATTAATGGTGTTATCTATAGACAAACTACTGGGACTGCCATGGGCTCATGTTTCGCTCCTAGCTTTGCCAATCTGTTCATGGACCTGTGGGACGAGGAAATCTTTGGTTGTCCCGAAGTTGCACCTGACTCTGGGCGGGTCGCCGTGTGGCTTAGGTACATTGACGACCTTTTCATATTCTGGAGGGGTCGGAATGTCTAGCCACTGATTTCATCAAGAAACTCAACAATAACAATCATAACATACACCTGACTAGTAAGATCAGTAGCACTACAGTGGAGTACTTAGACATCAGGATAGAGATCAGGCAGAAAGAGAAATGCACTGAACTCTTCCGCAAGAGTACGGCCGGTAACAGTCTGTTGCATGCCCTCAGTAGCTACCCAGAGACCCTCAAATGGAGTATTCTGTATGGGGAGCCACTGAGGGCTAAACGCAACTGCAACATTGAGATAGCATACCAACACGAGCGCAGGACCATGATGGACAGGGGCAGAGAGAGGGGTTACCCGACCTGGGTTCTCAACAGGGCTAGCAACAGGGCTGATGGCATCAGTAGGCAGGAGACTCTTTCAGACAGGAAGAACTCAAAGATAGAACAAACGGAGGATAGCACCAGGAATATCTTAACATACAATGGTGATGCCGGTGATGTCAAGCAAATTCTGATGAAGAACTGGGATATCCTCAAAAGTGACAGCGTTATTGGTAACAGTATTGAAGACAGACCTCGCATTGCCTATGGGAGAGGACGTAGTCTCAGGGACATGCTTGTCTACAGCGACATCATGGAGGTAGCAGGCAGTAACACACACAATCTACAGGGCTTTTTCCCTTGCGGCCACTGTAAGGTTTGCAGGAACAGCCCAATGCACAAGAAGGTAACACGAGGGCCATCCAACAGAGTCATTTCTCAATTCCTTACATGCAGTACCACCTTTCTTATATACAATATTGAGTGTCTGTGTAAATTATGATACATAGGTAGCACTACTCTAATGGCCAAAAAGAGAATTCTGGAGCATATGAGGCGAATTGCTAATAGGGACCCCAGGTATCCTGTAGCCCGACATTTTCAGGACATGCATTTTTCAGACTCCTCCAAGCTGTCATACTGTGCCATCGAACAGATCACTTATGATCTCAGAAGTGGAGATAGAGTTCTCAAGCTCAGGAAGAGGGAGTCAAAGTACATTATAGACTTCCAGACTAGAATCCCGGGAGGGTTCAACCAGGATGAGGAACTTGCGGTTCACCTCAAAGAGGAATGACATCCTCAGCCTCTACCTCAGCTTTTCCTTCTAGATGCAAGAGAAACCAAACTGTTCATATTGTATGTTATAATATGCGTAACCTGTATCACATTGTTTTTAAGATCTTGATTTGTTTATTTTTATTCTTTGATGCTGATACCTTTCTTTTGTGTTTCTTTTTTGTAGGAGGAAATGAAGGGACCCACCACCACATCACTCACCCGCACGGGTTCCCTACCCTTTTCTTCGTCGTCACTCCTGGGATGTCATCACAGATAAGACATACTATGCATGATTTCTGATTAACATTTGTGGATCTACTTGCACTATGCGTACCTTGGTCAGAATAAGCCCGGGCATTTGCCTAAGACTGATGGTCCAGCCAGTCTTTTGAGTATTATTTCAGCAGTCAGTTGTTACTCTGACCTGGATTAGCCTACCGTAGGTGGGGTGCGATTGAGCTACACGGTTGTTGCATATGCCTTTACGCTCACTGATCTACCGGTTCTATGCTGTTAAGATGTCCCGGTTTTTGGCACTATGCCAACACTGTCTTTTGCGCCTTGCGTGCATCATTTTAAGCCATGTTTGTGTACCACATGTATCTAACCATTGTGGTGTTATAATGTTATTTGATGGTCATATGTGGTTATCACGCTTTGAATCTTCATTATATATTCTATTCTTGAAGATTGTAGCTGCACCATTACATGGCCATATACTACTTTCTTACCTAACCTTACCCCATTCCACTATGGCTGACACGTTAGAGCCTCTTGTGTCCCTCTTTTATGTTGATCATGCATTTTTAAGGACACCCATGTGGGGGTGTGAGCACATGTGACCAAGGCTGCTTGGCAGCCGAAACGCGTTGTGTGAATAAACAATTTCCTGCAACAACTTGGCTTTATTGGTGCTATAGCCTGAGAGCGCGCTTACTGAACTTTAAAAAAAAAATCTACACATTAGTTGGAGTCTGTGCCCATGTGTTTTTCCTGTGCGGTGGAACCTGGGATCTTTTGGCAATATATATATATATTACTTCATCGTAATGTGTGCGGTTCACTCCTTTCTCGGCGAGAGAGGTTTTCTGTGATGTCTACACGGCTTGGTACTGCCGCGAGCGACGCACCACCAAGAAAATGAGCGCCATCACTGCCCAAAAACGGACCCTGTTGGTATTTGTTTGTGAAAGCAATAAGGGCAGTGGCAGCCGCCAGGGACTGGACCTTGGTTTTGGGCCCCAGCAACTTGAAAGTTAGTATGCACGGGGATCACGGTGAAAATGCAAATAAGCAAGAACTTTCATGCATCGCCCACTGAAGGGTAATAATTGTGGGACTGGGAGCGAACTACTAGAACCAGAATGCTTTGATGATTCAGCCTATCGTGGCGCCCACCAGGGGGCAAACATTTAAAAAGGAGCAATCAGGTTCGTTCATTTTTCAGCCTCAAAGATGCTTCTGGCTCCCCCTTTGAAAAAGGTCAATGTGACCGAAATGCATCAGGGATACAAACGCTAGCGCTTTTTGAAAATGCAATAAAATCTGCTTACTTCATCGTAATGTGTGCGGCTCACTCCTTTCTCGGCGAGAGAGGTTTTCTGTGATGTCTACACGGCTTGGTCCTGCCGCGAGCAACACACCACCAAGAAAATGAGCGCCATCACTGAACAAAAACGGACCCTGTTGGTATTTGTTTGTGAAAGCAATAAGGGCAGTGGCAGCCGCCAGGGATTGGACCTTGGTTTTGGGCCCCAGCAACTTGAAAGTTAGTATGCACGGGGATCACGGTGAAAATGCAAATAAGCAAGAACTTTCATGCATCGCCCACTGAAGGGTAATAATTGTGGGACTGGGAGCGAACTACTAGAACCAGAATGCTTTGATGATTCAGCCTATCGTGGCGCCCACCAGGGGGCAAACATTTAAAAAGGAGCAATCAGGTTCGTTCATTTTTCAGCCTCAAAGATGCCTCTGGCTCCCCCTTTGAAAAAGGTCAATGTGACCAAAATGCATCAGGGATACAAACGCCAGCGCTTTTTGAAAATGCAATAAAATCTGCTTACTTCATCGTAATGTGTGCGGCTCACTCCTTTCTCGGTGAGAGAGGTTTTCTGTGATATACATATATATATATATATATATATATATATATATATATATATATATATATATATATATATATATATATATATATATATATATATATATATATATATATATATATATATATATATATATATATATGTGTGAATATTACCTACTGGCGGTTGCCAGTAGGTAGTAATAGTTAGGACCTAGTTTCCATAGGAAAAGCATTTTTTGACTTGGCTATAACTTTGGCATTGTTTGACCAAACAAATGTCAAGGTGGGTTCTACTATTATTGAAAGTTTGGAGGTGATCCGTGCAGTGGGGACCAAATATTTGTGGTGCAAACTAAGGTTGCATTTGTAATGTTAATTCCCATGGGAAACTTTAGCCACACTTACAGCTCAAACAGCTGAACTGACTTATACCAAATTTGGCAGGGAGGTAGATGTCCGTTCAAGGACGTGCCTTTTGCTTATTTTGTGTCAATCCGTTCAGTAGTTGTTGAGAAATTTAAGTTTAAAATGTTAGTGATATCTCTGGCCGCAGATATTTCGCAAAGGTTTCTCGATGAATCACGAATGCACGCACCAACGGGAATGCCCTGATTGGCTGGACGTAACATGAACGGATAGTTGAGGCTGCCATTTTATCTATTGAGAACTGTTCCCGGGGCTGAAGATTTCTGAAAAAGCTATCATAAGCGGTCAGAGTAGAGGTACCCTGAAACCATGTTTGAGAAACGTGAGTGTTAGTGACACAAGTTAGGTGTCCAAAATTGATTTTTTAAATTGTGTGTGAAAAAATATTAAAACATATATCAATGGATCATTAATACGCATTGTTATAGAGATATTGAGATTTTGATAAATGTTTTTATAGAGTTATTTATATAGTGAGTTATCTACTGCGATGGTTAGAATTAATTACATAGTTATAATTTTTGGAATTGTTGGTGGCCATTGTATGTCTGCTTTTGTTTTCTGTTTTCGCGAAGTGTCCACGGGGATCGCGAGTACCGACGTCATCGCAGTCTCCGGAGTCACAGAGAAAACGGAAAAAAGGTTATAGAGATAGTTGTTCTAGAAATACACTAGAAAAACATGAGTTTGAAGTGTACAATAATAAACCCCTAGTGTGTAAAATTCTGTAATATGTGTGCAGATATATGTTTTCAATTTATGGAAAGGCGCGATCGTCGCGGCTAACGATGTCATTGCAATGTCTCAAATAACCGCAAAAACAGAAAATAGGTCTGAAAGATGGTTTTTAAAGAAACTTAGTATAAAAAATTAGTTTAAATATGCTTCGAAAAAAGTATATATATAGTAATATGTGCAGGGCAATGTTCAGAATGGATTTCCTTACCTATTATTTTTGGATGTGCTCGTGGTCATTAAATGTCTGCTTTGTTTTCCGTTTTTGTGATATATCCGGGGGATCACGATTACCGGCGTCATCATGACTTCTGCTACCTTCGTGAAATTGGAAAATAGTGTTTGAAGATGATTTTTGGGATACTCACTACAAAAATATGAGTTTGAAAAGTACACTAATAAAGCTCTACTGTCAAATATATTGTAGAAAATGTCTTTATATATGTTTTACACTTCATACAAACCACGTGCTATTTACGACTACTGACGTCACTGCGATGATGTCAGTAGTCACAAATATACATTTTTTTTGTAAAGGTGGTTTACTCCTAAATTGATTTCAGAAAGAAAAGTTAAAACAATAACTTACTAAATATTTAGACTTAAAATGTATTTAAAAAATGCCTTTAAGTGTATTTTTCTGTATGGGAAATACATTTACTGATCACAGATTCTCCACAGTAAATGTGACAATGTTGTGCCGACTCACAAAACTGTTAAAAATAAAACCAGTTATTAATGTATTTTCTGATAATCACATACCAAATCAAAAAATTAGTGGTATATAATATAAATATAATACACAATATCCAATTATGGAAAGAAAATATGAAAATCTTAGAGGTTCACTTAAAAAAAATGAACGTTATATTTAAGAAATAGAAATTTTTAAAAAAACTCGAAATTCACTGAAAAAACCAAAGGTTACAAGGACGTTTTAGTTAGGAATTGACATTTAAAAAAGCCTAGAAATTCACTGGAAAAAACAAAGGTTACAAGGACGTTATAGTTAGGCAATTTAATTTAAAAAAGCATTAGAAATTCACTGAAAAAAACCAAAGGTTACAGGGACGTTATAGTTAGACTGACATTTCACTCGTATAAAACCAGAGAAACTTGTCAGTTATAGTTAGCTGAGAAATTTGTTAGTTATAGTTAGCTGAGCTAACTATAACTCGAGCCGCCCCAAGGTACTGTTTATGACCTCACATATTACATCACTCATGACATGGTCAGTGACATCACTGATTAAATCACTGATGACATCTCAAATGACATCACTCATGACATCACTCATGGCATGATCCACAGACTCTCTGACAAACCCACTCACACCCAAATATAACCTTTCATACACCCACTCCAACTTCCACACTAGCATTCTCAAAACCATTTACACACCCATACCTGTACTTACACACCCAGTCACTGATTCATAGGACTACACATATCCACTCAGTCACCCATACAGCCACACATACACCAACTCACTCACTAATACAGCCACTGATATATCCACTCATAGACCCATACAGCCACTCACACACTGTCAGTCACCCACAGAGCTACTCATACACCTACTCACTCACCCATAAAGTCAATCACACAGACTCATACTCACCTATACAGTTATACACACACCCACTCACTTATTCATGCAGATACTAACACTTACTCACTCACCTATACTGTCACTGACACAAGCACACACTCACCCATATGCCACTCTCACAATCACCTAGTCACACATAAAGTCACTCATATACTCCCAACACTCACCCATACTGCCTTTCACATATGTAGTTACTCACCCATGTACCACGGACACATCCATTCACTCAATGACACAGCCATACACACACTCAGTCATCCATACAGCCTCTCAGGGGTGCACTCACTATCCCCTACAGTCACTGACTCATCCACTCACTCATCCATGCAGGCAGTCACACACAGCCTCACCCATGCACAGAGACACTCAGAAACCCATAGAGGTACCCGGAAAACCAATCACTCACCCATATAGAATCTCATGTACCCACTCACATACCCTTACAGCCACTTAGATACCAACTGACAGACAGATACAGACATTCCCACAACCAGTCACTTACCCATACATTCACTGAGACACCTAATCACTCACTTATGCAGTTAGTCATGCACCCACTGAATCATCCATCAGGCACTCATACACTCACTAATTCACTAATACACCTTAGTATATATATTTAACACTCATAAACCTTTTAAAAACACTCACATTCACTGAATGAGGTCATCAGTGATGTCATTTGAGATGTCATCAGGGATGCCACTGATTATGTCATGAGTGATGTAATATGTGAAATCATAAGCAGTGCATTGAGGGGAGCAAGTTATAGTTAGCTCACTAACTATAACCGCTAAATATCTCTGTTTTTGTACGAGTAAAATGTCAGCCTAACTAGAAACGTCCATGTAACCTTTGTTTTTTCCTGAGAATTTCCAGTTTTTTTAGTCCATTTCCTAACTATAGCATCCCTGTAACCTTTGTTATTTCAAGCTCTATTAAGAATCCGGGAGGATTATCGGCGGCGCTACCCCCGACTGGCAGCAATCAGATAGCGGAGATACCCAGCAACAGCGCAGCCGCTGCCAGGTAGGCGACTACGGGTCGAAAGACGCGGGAGGCGCTTGATTGGCGGTGGGCTGAAGGTGAGGGGTAATCTGCTCTGCAAACAGCATATGTCGGGTAGCGAGGTTGTGCAGCGATACTACGGCGAGGCCAGCATTTGTATGTGCTTCGTTACTGGTATCCAAAAAGTTTACACAAATATCAAATATTGCTCATAAAGATCATGACAGCCGACGCGCTCTGAGAACGTGATGCGGCGGCAGCTGATATGTTTGACGACAGTAAAAGGCCAACACTGGACTCACTATCCCAGAATACAACAGTTGGGCCAAGAAACACCAGCCTGAAAGACAAAATCAGACAATTAGAAAAACTTATGAGGGCCGAGCAGAAAAAGTGGTGGGAGGCCACGTCTCTCCAACGCTATGTGGATGTTGGCAGGGTGCCAAGAGGGCTAAGAATACTGATAGCTCCGAGTTATGAGGACCCTGACAGGGAGATGATGAAAGAATGGGCAGAAACTAATCTGGACTCTTCACGTAGGTTACTGCTAATCCTGGTGAAATACGCTGTAAAAGACCGTGCCAAACTGCTTGAAAAAATTGATGAACTTAACGTGGAAATACTTAACTTGGGGCAACCAGAAGAAACTAACAAATTAAAAGAAGAAATGACGAAGAGACTCAAGAAGGAGGAAGATGTTATAAGAGAAAGAAAAGCGTTCAAATTTCACAGGGACCGCAATGACTATCAAAGCGGACGTATATTTACTTTCGCAAAAAAATATGATTCATTGAAAGTCTCCAAATATGGAGGAGGACAGTCAGATAAACGAGCACCAGGGGCCAGAGCAAATGTAGCGGAAACATCATCAAATTCAGAGCTTAGCTCAGCTCCCGAAAGTGAAACTGAAGCCGATGCTCGCAAACAGGTGCTCCAGCAGATTCCATCTAAAATTTCACTGGCCGAAGAAGTTGATTTTTTAGTAATAGAGCGCAGGCAAACCCTGCGCCCACGACATCAGCAAACCAAAACAAGAGTGGAACAACCAAACGCCGGGAAAGACGGCGGGCCAGGAAGCGAAGGTACAAACAGCGGGATGCAACAGAGGCAACAAAAGAGGAGAAATTGGAGACGTTAAGGCAACAAGAGCATAGTGCTAATTCAACGGTAATAAATCTTACAGACGTCGTCCTCAATAAAGCGGAACAACAACTCCTGTCTTTGGGTCTCTCCTATTGCCCGGAAAGTTCGTACAATTATGCTAAAACTAGATTTGACATCTACAAAAGCGTAAGAAAACTAAAATTAAGGAAACATTTTTTTCAACAAAATCTAGAGCGAGGCAGTCACAGATTGGAAACAGAAACAACTCAGGTCTCACAAAATGAACCAAATGCCCTGGAAGAACTTCCTTTCAACCTGACACCGTCGGATTTGCCTTTACTTGAAGACATACAAGAGTTAGAAAATGAGAACAGTATGTTGAACATCAGTCCTGCAATAAATGAGAGGCGGAGCAATACTGACCAGCAAATAAAATTGAAAACACCATTTAAACCCCGTTCCACCTTTAATCCAGTGATGATTAAAGACTCGATTGATATCTTTCACGAGAATGTGGTAAATGACATTAAAAAATTGAATCATAAAGTACAGAATTCTACTAAACACAAAATTAACAAACGAGAAATACAATTTCACTTACTCATGAATAAACTAAATAAGAACTCAGATATTGTCATCTGCAATGCAGATAAAGGCGGCAATGTAGTTTTATGGAAGAAGACTGATTACATCAATGAGGCCATGAAGCAACTTAAAGATATCGATTGTTACCGCCGTAGTGACCCTCCAGCTCTTCGAAAAACAACTTATGATTTTAACATAAAGTTAATTGGATGGAAGAATGCAGGATTGTTAACCCAGGATGAATTCCAATATATGAAAAATGACAAGCCAGTAGTGCCAATTCTGTATTTTATAGCCAAAATTCATAAGAATGCCCTAGCTCCACCAGGAAGGCCTATAATTTCTGCACGCAGAAGCCTACTGGAAAACACCTCGAGATATATAGACTATTACCTACAGGATCATGTTCATAAGTTGACCTCCTACATTAAAGACACTAGTGACTTTCTAGAGAAATTGATGAATTTTACCTGGCGAACAGAATATCTGTTAATAACTTTGGACGTAACATCCCTTTACACCTCTATTAACCACAAAGATGGTCTAAGAGCGCTCGAATACTATCTTGCCAAAAGAGGACCCGAACATGCACTGCACAGCACAATGCTTTTAAAAATGGTCGAATTCTGTCTGTGCAATAATCTGTTTCTATTCCAAAACAATGTGTACCAGCAATTGCGAGGGGTAGCTATGGGGGCCAGCTTCTCCCCCAGCTATGCGTGTTTACACATGGGTTGGTGGGAGGAGCTGGTCCTCCTACGAGATCATATACCCTTGGTAACTAACAATGTTAAGGTCTGGTGGAGGAAAGCGATACCAAAGGGGATAATGGACGGAGCGTTAGAGCAAATCAAACACTCACCCCCAGTCAACTGATCTGGGTTTAATCCATCATCATTCTTTAGCTCACTTCACCACCCCAGTTCAGACATGGCCATATGCAAATCAGTCTGACCCTGTGCCTCATGGGAACAGTCCAGCCCGAACTGCCAAGCCAAGTCTTCCCTGGACCGGAAACAAGCATCCTGGGACCGGTTTCGGGTTCAAAACCCTCATCAGCCAGGCTAGCTTGAATCCAGTGGTAAAGTGAGCAAGGGACCCACGTCTGGGCATACCCTGCCAACTTAGGGCGAACAAAGCGATACCAAAGGGGATAATGGACGGAGCGTTAGAGCAAATCAAACACTCACCCCCAGTCAACTGATCTGGGTTTAATCCATCATCATTCTTTAGCTCACTTCACCACCCCAGTTCAGACATGGCCATATGCAAATCAGTCTGACCCTGTGCCTCATGGGAACAGTCCAGCCCGAACTGCCAAGCCAAGTCTTCCCTGGACCGGAAACAAGCATCCTGGGACCGGTTTTGGGTTCAAAACCCTCATCAGCCAGGCTAGCTTGAATCCAGTGGCAAAGTGAGCAAGGGACCCACGTCTGGGCATACCCTGCCAACTTAGGGCGAACAAAGCAATACCAAAGGGGATAATGGACGGAGCGTTAGAGCAAATCAAACACTCACCCCCAGTCAACTGATCTGGGTTTAATCCATCATCATTCTTTAGCTCACTTCACCACCCCAGTTCAGACATGGCCATATGCAAATCAGTCTGACCCTGTGCCTCATGGGAACAGTCCAGCCCGAACTGCCAAGCCAAGTCTTCCCTGGACCGGAAACAAGCATCCTGGGACCGGTTTCGGGTTCAAAACCCTCATCAGCCAGGCTAGCTTGAATCCAGTGGCAAAGTGAGCAAGGGACCCACGTCTGGGCATACCCTGCCAACTTAGGGCGAACTAAGCGATACCAAAGGGGATAATGGACGGAGCGTTAGAGCAAATCAAACACTCACCCCCAGTCAACTGATCTGGGTTTAATCCATCATCATTCTTTAGCTCACTTCACCACCCCAGTTCAGACATGGCCATATGCAAATCAGTCTGACCCTGTGCCTCATGGGAACAGTCCAGCCCGAACTGCCAAGCCAAGTCTTCCCTGGACCGGAAACCAGCATCCTGGGACCGGTTTCGGGTTCAAAACCCTCATCAGCCAGGCTAGCTTGAATCCAGTGGCAAAGTGAGCAAGGGACCCACGTCTGGGCATACCCTGCCAACTGAGGGCGAACAAAGCGATACCAAAGGGGATAATGGACGGAGCGTTAGAGCAAATCAAACACTCACCCCCAGTCAACTGATCTGGGTTTAGTCCATCATCATTCTTTAGCTCACTTCACCACCCCAGTTCAGACATGGCCATATGCAAATCAGTCTGACCCTGTGCCTCATGGGAACAGTCCAGCCCGAACTGCCAAGCCAAGTCTTCCCTGGACCGGAAACAAGCATCCTGGGACCAGTTTCGGGTTCAAAACCCTCATCAGCCAGGCTAGCTTGAATCCAGTGGCAAAGTGAGCAAGGGACCCACGTCTGGGCATACCCTGCTAACTTAGGGCGAACAAAGCGATACCAAAGGGGATAATGGACGGAGCGTTAGAGCAAATCAAACACTCACCCCCAGTCAACTGATCTGGGTTTAATCCATCATCATTCTTTAGCTCACTTCACCACCCCAGTTCAGACATGGTCTGGTGGAGGTACATTGATGACCTCTTTATAATTTGGGATGGGTCAGCTACTGAAGCAGAGCATTTTATTGAGGGGCTTAATAGCAACCAACTAAACCTGCATTTTACAGCCTCCATAAACAACACAAGTGGTAATTTCTTAGACGTAGAGGTTTTCATAAAGGATGGTAAATTAGAGACAAAATTGCACAGAAAACCTTCAGCCGGAAATGCAGTTTTGCATGCTGGCAGTGCACACCCTAAGCATCTCATCCACAGCATTCCCTATGGGGAGATGCTTAGACTTAGATGGATTTGTAGTTGCCAGGAAGATCTTAATATGGCTCAAAAGAATAGCAAATTAAGATTCCTAGAAAGGGGATATACAACCAATTGTATTGACGCAGCAATACAAAAAAGTAGGCTGAAATCCAGGGAAACTTTGCTCAGAAAAGAAAAAGATAAAGAAAAAGATAAAGATAAAGAGGGAGGCCCAAACCTAACATTAGACACAGGCAGATCCAAGGAAGGTGATATTTTCAGATTCATCCTCCAATACAATAAACAGGAAAAACAGGTTAGAAAGATCATAACCAAAAACTGGCCCCTGGTCCTCAGCGACCCCACAATTGGTCATTTGTTGTCTAACAAGCCAGCCATCACTTACAGTAGGGCCACATCTATGAAAGACATTGTGGTTCACAATGACCCGGGTGGCCCAAACAAAAATACATGGTTGACGCAAAGAAAGGGGTTTTTCAAATGTAAAATATGTAAGGCCTGCCAATATGGCAGTAATAAAACGGCATACAGAACCCCTTTCAATGATAAGGACATACCTATCAACAAATTTCTCAGCTGCAAGTCTGATTATGTCGTCTATGTGCTGGAGTGCCCTTGTAGGTTACGCTATATTGGTAGCACTATACTACAAGGACACAAAAGGGTACTCCAGCACATTAGAGCCATAAAGAACAGAGACCAGACCTATCCTGTTGCCAGACACTTCAGTGAGATACATGATGCAGACCCAAAAGGCTTGAGCTATTATCTAATAGACTCTGTTCCTCTCAACAAGAGAGGGGGGGACAGAGAAAAAATGCTCAGACATTTGGAGTCAAACTATATAATTCATCTTAATACCAAACAGCCTAATGGTCTTAATGCCACTGAAGAATTGTACACCTGTCTGTAATTTCATGAATAAGCAAAGAGTCACAGTCAAGATATGTTTTCTCAAATAATATCAGCATTGTATTTTAATGCACAACTGTTATTATGTCAACAAAATTGTTCTATTCAAGTTTTACTGCCACCGCAAATCACAATTTTTTCACACTTAAGGTTAGGTAGTTTTTTCTTTTCCCCTTTTTTTACACAGGCATTTTTAAGGTTTTTAATTACCAATGATGGTATTGCACTGGCACCAAGCACTGTATTAGTAATACGATTACATGAATTGTTTACATCATATGTTCTGTATTTGCGTATTTTGCACTTTTCTGATTAGTTATCAATAATGTATATCAACATCAAGATATTCAGACCAGGATGCTTCAAATGTTTTTTAAAAAAAAGGCTATATTGGTCTATTATTTCCTTGTATTTTACTATCAGTTTTAAGTGCTTTTATAAATTTCCGGTACAGTTTTAAGACGGCTATTTTAGTATATATAATATGGCTATTTTGATGACGCAACATGGCAAGGTATTATACCTGGATGTAAATTATCTATTTAGATAAATTGCGAGATTGCGTCCTAAAGCCTACAATATATAACTAAAGTCTGATGTTTATTTCTATGTATTTTAAATTATAGGCACTTGTCACTTTAAGAGAACACAGGTTAAGCAAATGGGAAAAAAACGTTATAAAAGCACTACCCACCTGACAGAGCGTGTCATGTGATCAAGGCCCTTGACGGGCTGAAACGCGTCATGGCTGTAGAGGTAGGAGAGCAACAATAAACTGTTTTGCACTATCTTGTGGTCCGTGCTCCGTTTGTGGTGAGGATTCCATGGTGATTGACGGAGTTGCTGTTGATATATATATATATATATATATATATAAGCACTCACACACCCACTCACAGACCCATACAGCCACTCATACACTAACTCACCAACCTGTACAGCCACTCACACCCACTCTCAAGGTTTACAGGTTACAGTTAGAAAATAAAACTTTTTAAAAACATAGAAATTTACCAAAAAACAAAGGCTACAGTGACATTATAGCTAGGAAATGTAATTTCAAAAACCTTAGAAATTCACTGAAAAAATAAAAGTTACAGGGACATTATAGTTAGAAAATAGAATTTAAAAAAAACATGGAACTTCACAGAAAAATCAATGGTTACAGAGACGCTATAGTTAGGATATGGAATTAAAAAAACCTTAGAAATTCACTGAAAAAACAAAGGTTACAATGATGTTATAGTTAGGAAATAGAATTTTAAAAAAAGTAGAAATTCACTGAAAAAAACAAAGGTTACAGGGAATGTTATAGATTTCACTTGTGCAAAACCATAGAATTCCAGCAGTTATAATTATGTGAACTAACTATGATTTACATCCCTGCAATGCACTGCTTATGACATCACATGTTACACCACTCATAACATGGTCAGTGACATCACTGATGACATCACTGATGGCATTTCAAATAACATCACTGATGACATCAACAGAACTGCTCACACTCCCGCTCAAATCCCTATAGAACCTTTCATGCACACATTGATACTCCTATACAACCCCTCACATACCCATTCACAGACCAATACCAGGACTCACACAACCAATCACTCATCAATAGAGAAGTTCACACATCCACTCACTCATACAGCTCTCACACACCCACTAACTCACCCATACAGCCACTCATGTAACAACTCACTCACCAATACAGCCACTCACACATCCAATCATACAGACATACAGACACTTACATACCCACTCATATACCCTTATAGCCACTCACACACCCACTTATAACCTACACCGTCACTCACATACCGACTCACTTACCCATACATTGTCTCAACACAGCCACTCACTCACCTATACAAGTACTCACAACCCACTTACATACCCACAGCACCATTTACATACCCATTCACACATCCATACAACCATTCACACGCCCACTCACTCACCCTTACAGCCACTCCCTCATTCACTCTCCAAAGACAGCTACTCATACCCACTCACTTACCTATACACACACTCAGTTACTCACTCACCCAACAGCCACTCACACATCCACTCACTTACCCATACAGCCACTGACACACCTACTTAGTCATCCATATAGCTACTCACACACCTATACAGCCATTCACAAAGCCACTAACTCACCCATACAGCCAATCACACATCCACTCACTCTCCAATACAGCCACTCATTCACCCATACAGCTACTCACATACCCACTACTACATCCATACAGCCACTCACACATCCATAGAGCCATTCAGACATCCAGTCACATACTGATACAGACAGTCGCACAGCTACTCAGATAAGATATATTAGAAATATTATGACTAATTACTAGTACAAAAAGAATAGTAATTTAACTTATGATGTAGCTTAGTATATATCTTCAAGTCTCAGAAACATTTACAAAATGCTTACACTCACGGGATGATGTCATCAGTGATGTCACTGACCATGCCATGAGTGAAGTAATATGTGAGGTCATAAGTAGTGCATTGTTGGGGCATACGTTATAGTTAGCCCACTTGACTACAACTGCTGAATTTCTATGGTTTTGTATGAGTAAAATCTCAGCTTTTGGGAGTGCTGTTTTACGTGTGTTATTTAAAGGTGCAGCAGTGCATTTGCCTCCTCTCTGGAGTGCAGGGTTTGGGTGTGGCCTATTAAGTTAAATTAAAAGCATGACACCAATATCTTTGGTGCTGTTTGATGAATTTTTGCGAAATTTGCAAAACTAATGGCCCACTCACTTCAGCTGTTGTTTTGAAAGTTTCGGGGTGATTTGTCAAGCGGGGGCAGAGAAAAAGGGGGGTCCTAAAACCCTTTTTTCTTCATGTTAATTTACATAGGAACATTTAGACACGGCTACATACCGAACTGCTGAACGGAATTACACCAAATTTGGCAAAAAGGTAGCTCTTGGTTCAGAAAGCACTCTTTTTATTAAATGGTGTAAATCCGTTCAGTAGTTCCTGAGAAATTTAAAACATTTCTCAGATATACAAATATGGCCACGGAGGATCCGCGAACCCTCCCGATCTCGAGCCTGCAATCTGATTGGCTGCCAACAGTTCCAACCAGGAAGTGTTGGGAGCCATCTTGTGACTTGGTTGAACTGAGTCACAAGGAAAAAAGTTAAAAAATATAACAAATTAAGAAAAAGGGGCAGGGTAGAAACACCCTGACCCCCTAGGCCTGCTTAGGGTCCCACAGAGAACCCCAGGGCCAAAAAAGCATTTTTTTTCAATTTTCGGTGGGATTCGTGTTCGATCCGCAAATTCAGCCAAAAAAAAAAAAAAAACGAAAAGTGGCCAGGTCCCGGGGGCGATGATCTAAATACATGAGGGGGCCTGCGTGGGCCCTCTCATCCCCGGGGACCGCCACCTCTCCATTCATTAATTGCGGGAGCCACGGGAACTGCCACTTCCCTGGGATTTTATTTTTTAAATGAAGGTGTGGGGGCTCCTGCCCCTCCCCCACGCAGCCCTGTCCCGTTACCTCCAGTAAGTCCCACACAGTAGGATTGCTAAGAGGTTTTCGGACTCCATGTCCCCCTTTCTCCACAAATCTGCAAACGCACCTTCTGGCGCACTACTGGTTGGGGGCTGAAGTCCACATTACTCTTGAGGGACCTTAGGGGCCTAGAGGCCCTCCTGGTACCTCCTGTAAGTCCTACACAGCGGAATTCCTGAGCGCTGGTTGGAAGCCCAGCCCTCTTTCTTCGCCACTCTGCAAACGGGACTGCTAGTTAAAAAACCATAGAAATTCACTGAAAAAACCACAGGTTTCAGGGACGTTATAGTTAGAAATTAGCATTCAAAAAACCTTAGAAATTCACTGGAAAAAACCACAGGTTTCAGGGACATTATAGTTAGAAATTAGCATTTAAAAAACCTAAGAAATTCCCAGAAAAAAACAAAGGTTATAGGGACATTATAGTTAGGCTGACATTTCACTCATACAAAACCAGAGAAATTCAGCTGTTATAGTTAGATGAGCTAACTATAACTTGCACCCCCGCAATGCACTGCTTATAACCTCAGATATTACATCACTCATGACGTGGTCAGTGACATTACTGATGACATCTCAAATGATATCACTGATGAACCACAGAGGAATGTTTCCTCTCCAGTGTTCCATTCCTGACCCGAGCACCTGCTCCTCCCACCAGCAGATATGCAGATTAGCATAACTGGGGTCAAAGCAGGTGCCCATTGCCATTCCCTGTTGTTGCTAAAACAATTCACAATCAAATACAAAGATGTATTTAGTAAGACACCGTTCAATCATTTCGAATATCATGGCATTGTGTGTCACATCCTATTGGTCTCACTCGCAGAAAATGTTGAACTGCCTTCAGGCCGTCCTGATGTCTAATACTAGCATAAAGTATGGATACATCAAGTGTCATTACCATCATATCAGATTCCAATTTAACATCCTAAATATGCCTTAAAGAATCTACGGAGTCCTCAGTATACGATAGAAGGATAGCCACGATTGGATTCAGGAAATATTCAATATATTTGGATTCATTTTCAAAAATACAGTTCTGGGCAGAAATAATAGGCCTGCCCAGTGGTTCTTTTGAATCCTTGTGAATTTTTGGTAATACTGGGTGATCTTACTTGAGGAAACTGTATTCATCCCAACTGAGAAGTTCTTGGTTTCTCCATAATAACAACCTGCCATCAAATTCTTCCTTCACATTCATATATTCATCCATAGTCATTCGGTTGTACAATTTAATATTATTCAATTGATGTAATGCCTCTGCTTGGTACTGCTGCTTGTCCCATAATACAATATTTCCTCCTTTATCGGATGGTTTCATTACCACATCCTTTGCATCCTTGATTTTCTTTACTGTGGAAAAGAACATTTTGTCCCTTTCATTTTGCCACCTTCCTTTGCACTTAGATGCATAAACTTTGCAAGTCTTTAACAACATTTTCCCCAAAAATGTCCAGATTATCCCTTGCGATTTGCAGTACATATCTGCATTTGGGTAGGAATGGGGTGACTCCTCCCCCTTCTAGTCCTAAATTTGTGAGCTCCTGAGTCCAAGAGTTTTGAGTGTTTTGAATAATTTCTCCTTCTTCCTATACACTCCACAGATCTCCCAAAATATCCATGCCAGAGACTACTAAAATAGCATGCATGATGGTTCTTGGAGGTTCTCTGGGGGGGGGGGCTAATATCTCCGAAGATGTTTCTCGCATTTCGTGTATCTTGGTTAATTTAAATTTTCGTATGTACTTGTACAAATCTATCCTACTTTGTGAGTACTCAAAACTGTTCTCGTGATAGTATGAAAGTCCTAATTCCAAGGTGTTATTCTCCTCCTCGAGCAACTCTATTCGACTGAGGTTAACAATAGTTTTAGTGTTAGTTACTTCTTGGTGTTTTGCTGGGTGGTCAATTGAGTCATCCTTCTTGACACTCCTTCTCGTATTCCTCCTTCTGTCCCCCCTTTTCAGCCCTCCTTTGCTTCCTCCTCCATGTGGTTTCCCTCTCCCTCTTATTGCTCTGTAGTCTGTCCTCTGATCTTGTAAAAAATGTAATTCATCTGCAGCCGTGAAGCGTAATGTTGTTCCGATTCCTCCCCCTGCTAGGTCATCAAGTTCTACTTCAGATCCAGTGTTGGAGCTTAATTCGCTGCTGTGTATTCTTGCTGGGTTTTATTGGTGTCCTGTATTCTTTGCTTTCTTATATTGTCAAATCGCTTAGCGAATGTATAGATTTGGCCTCTTCGATAATCCAGGCAATCACGTAAAAATGTTATGTTTTGTCTGTCTTTTATTCTTTGCTCATTTTTCTCTAAGGTACCCTTTAAATCATTTTTAAATGTTGTTTTTCAATTTGATCTGTCTCCTGATCAAGAAAAGCACTTAGGGCCTGATTAGGATGGCGGTCGCACCTACGACCGACCGCCATCCTG
Source organism: Calotriton arnoldi (assembly GCA_963921515.1). Lineage (NCBI taxonomy): Eukaryota > Metazoa > Chordata > Amphibia > Caudata > Salamandridae > Calotriton > Calotriton arnoldi. The sequence continues at coordinate 200,704 of CAWUFW010015784.1, read as the reverse complement.
GTAGGGAACAGGACCGCCCAACAAGCTGTTGGCGGTCCCGCACTCTGAATCACGGTGTGACAGCCTTCAAGGCAGTTTCAAAGTGTATATTTGTATTGCGGTGGGTGCTGCTGGCTGCAGCACACGCTGCAGTACAAAATATGTACCCTGTGCATATCCCTGTACTATGTGGTAGGCACCATACAGTGCCTGCCACATGGTGCAGGGATATGTTGGGGGCACCATAGGTGTCCCCCAGGGGCAATGTCGGAGGGCCAGGGAGGAAGGGGGGTACGCTACAGGCCCCCAATGTCCTTTCTGTCTGCCTTTTCATGGCGGGTAAACTGCCATGAAACGGCCAGCGGGAAGGTACATTGTAATCCCTATGTGGTGCCTGGCAGGGACCGCCTCTGTTGTAGGGATACAAGTTCCTTCGGCGGGAGCCTGTTGGATCCGTGGTTGTTGGTCTCTCCGACCGCCAACCATCTGCCCGCCATCCTAATGTGGCGGGCGTTAATCAGTATTAAGATGGTGGTGGGACTGCCACCAATGGGCTGTTGGTGGCGGTCCCACTGTCATCGTAATCAGGCCCTCTGTTCCATAATTTTTTTAATTACCTTTTCCCTCTCAATTTCTGTATATTTAATCAAGATTCAAATCATTCTCCTAGAGCTCCTGGCATTATGCTTTGCTCAATCCTTCAAGAGCTCCGGATGAGGGTTTTAATATTGTAGTGTGGATTGTGGCCTCATTGTCGACATTGCTAAGTTAGCTTAGGCCTAACTGCCATGATGCCTCTTTTGCACATGTTACTCTGTGACTTTGTCTTTCCAGACTCTGCTTGTGCCTATGGTTCATGAGAACTGTCTACATTTCTGACTTTCACATTTTCTGCTGTTATCTGTGGTTTTCGTCTGCACACGATGTACAAGGTCGAAAAACAACGTCCCTTGTTATTCTGTTCTGGTCAGCAACACGCACTTAGACATATCACGAAGCACAGCTGCACTGCTGAAATTCGAGTGCTTTTAATATTGCAATATACCTGTTAGAGGCACTTGGAGAAAAACCTTTCCAGGGAGAAGAGCTGTGCTTGCCCGATGATGTAATCCTTGCATCTAGTTCTTGAGGTATGGGGGTCCCCCTGACAAAGCCCAGAGGTCTTCTATTTTTATAATAAACTAGTTACTAGCACGGGGAGGGTCGCAAGGCATTATAGTCCTTTATCCACTGTCTTTATAAAATGCTATCCCCGTTTGTATTCTATGGAATTGTAACAATGCTTACTGTTTTTTCTTTATGCATTATGCTGCTAGTACTGGCACGTGTACTGTGTCTTAGAGCACGTTAGTTGAAATAAACATTTTAAACTATACTGTGTCTCTTAATCCGCATGTTGTGGACAAGTATGAGTGAGTAATGAAAGAGTGTTCTTGCTCCCGCGATTCCTGAAAGAGTCCATGTTCTGGGATGTCTAATCATTGGTAGCTTCGCTGTAGTACAGAGAACGAATGAGACACTATAGCTAGTCGGATTGGGATTTTGGGCACTAAGGTGGATGGATGGTACACCACTATACACCAAGGTCCTGTTTTCCTGCGCATAGTTCTGCATATGTGCAGAATCCCCGCAACATGGCGCCACCAACGTTTGGTCTGCTTCTTATCTGCGAGACGCTTGAGTAGTGCTTGTGCTTGTCCACAATTCCCCTCACTTCTGTTTCCAGAAACGGATGTGAGGATGTAACCTCCTATATTGATGTTTTTATAGGTTCTTTCAAGCTTGAAGTTATTAAAAGGTATTCTCTTTAATGTTAACCCTATATTGCGCTGCCACGCACTAGGTTGTTCTTCATTCTTAGTCTTAATGGCTGTGAATATAAATATCCCGGCACATAGCCGTGCTGCGCTCCGAGCTCATTTGACAGCGTATGGAGTGCCTGACGCGGGTGTCGCTCTCATCTTTGTGGTACAAGCTGATCTGGTTTACCACTTTGAGGTGTTTTATTCATGGGTCACTTTTCCAGCGGTGGATGGTGCTGATAATTTGTTCCATGTGTACACTGCCACGGCCCTTCCTAATGCTTATTGGCCTTATCAGGCTCTTGAAGTTCCGCTCACGGCATGACAACACCGAATTTGGTTTAATGTCACCCTCCCACACCCGGTCACCCCAATTCGTTTAGGCCCTTTATCGATAGATTGGGACGCTTAGCCTGTTTTGGCTGGGTATACCCCGCATCCACGTTATTTAGCGGTTCCGGTAGATGAACTGCGCATGCTGCATACGTCTTTGGTCCGTGTGCACAGAGCTTTAGTACAATATGTCACAGGCAAAGTCCAGATGTCCCCTCCTGGAGTTGCAGCACACCCAGCCGGGCCTGGCGGTGTAACTATAAGTCCCGTCATGGTTAATTCGGTGATGGGCAAGCGGCCACAGAATAAGGATGATTTGCCTTATTGGCTTGCTGAAAAATTTGACCAGCTGGAGGCAGTTTTTCCAAATACTTCTCTTGTGGAAAAACACAGGATTTTGACTATAAATTTGCCAAAAGACTTAATTCCCGAGTTGACAGAATGCAACAACTGGGGTAAGGTATTTGCGGCAGTGTATGCGAAGTGTTTCGGCACTCCCTCAATGACGGTCCTCCCCGCCGTGATTAAGCTTGTTCAAGACGAACATGGCCCTGAAGCGGCTGTAGAATTGGGGATGAGACTAGTGGGAGTGTTCGATGTAATGGCTGATCTAATCCTTGCAAATGTCAAGGGTGATGCAGTTAACTTTCAAGTAGCTAACGCTTTGGCTTTAGTCCCAGAACTAAACAAGCCTCGCGAATTACTGAAAATTATTGCACAGGCTTATAAAACCATTGGCCGCAATAGTTTGGGAGTTAAGCCTTTTGCTAAAACGCAAACTCAAACACAACCACAACAAAAATCTCAGTCTGATAAAGACGAGAAACCGTTCTTTTCTAAAAAGAACTGGAAACTTAAGAGGCAGGGGAAGCAACAACAGAAACCGGGGTCGTGGGCAGCGTCACCGGCTTCCGAGCCTTCTGAACGCACTTATGATTTGCGCGACCGAGCAAGAATTAAGTCTCCTGATAGGTTTCAGGTCCCTGAACAGCGTTCTCCTCGTTCTTCACAGGCACCATCCAGCTCACAGGCTGGTGGAGGAGATCGCCAGGATCGAGGCAAGGGTCGCGACGCCCCACAAGGACGGGACCAACCTTGTCAGCCTGGAGGCAAAGGGAAGCAAGAAGAACTTCCACGTTCTCGTCTTCAGTTTCAGAAGAAAAAAGTTGCGCTAGATATGCCACGGACGGTGAGAACGAGACTCCTGAATTGGACGTGGGCAGTGACGCTGCTAGACAGCGCAGCGGAAGTTACCATAGTGCGGGAGGCACTACATCCTCATGTGGAGGCGACAGCAACTGACACTTTCATTACTGCCGAGACAGCTGATACCCGAGTGGCACCCCCTGACAGACTATTTAATATAGTCCTTCAAATTAAAGGTGACATTGAGCGTGTTATTAAAGGGATCTTTTGGGAAAATATGACCTCTTCTTACGACATATTATTGGCGGAGGTGGATTGGCCACCACCATTTGTTCTCACTGCTCCGAGAGGGGAGGAAGTAATCCTTCCGAGTTTTTCTCTTCATGTCCCCAAGGAGCATGCAGAGGCTTTTGCAGCTGAATGGGCTGTGGCCCAGGCCCCAGCACTGTACCGTAATCACGTGGGCTGGGATGAGGATTCTCCCCCCCCATGATATACCCTTGCGGTCTATGCCACAGGCTCAACCCAAATATCCCCTCCGGCAGGAAGCTAAAGGTCCTGTTTCAGACATTCTGACACAGTTAGAATATCAAGGAGTGATTGAGACATGCGTGTCACCAATGAATAACCCCCTTTTTGCGGTTTCTAAACACGATGGGTCGTACCGCTTAGTTTTAGATTACTGGCATTTGAACTCTCATTGTCGAACCTTTGCGGTACAGAATACCCATTTTTCTGCGCTAGTAGACAGTCTTGTTCGTAAAAAATATAAAACGACACTTGACCTTTCCGATGGATTTTACTCACACAATTTGTCACCTGAATGCAGTCAATGGACCGCGCTCACTTCCGGTGGAAAACAAATAAAATTCAGGCGTTTGCCAATGGGCTACAAGAACAGCCCGGGGGTCTTCGCCGCCCGTGTTGTCTCTTTGTTGGACAGCATAGACCCAGATGCGTATTTGTACGTGGATGATATATATCTGACAGACGACGAACTATGGCCACATCTTTCCAGAGTAGACCGCATTATTCTTGAATTTGCGGACTTCGGTTATAAATTTAATTTTGCCAAATCACACTTCGCAGAGTACGCTGTGTTGTTTTTGGGCTACGAGCTCAGCAATGAAGGTAGGGGCTTAGCTCCCCACTTCCTGGAGAAGTGCGCACTTCTGCGCCCTCCAACGACCCTGAAAAAACTTCAGTCTTTGCTGGGATTTTTGAACTTCGGGCGTTCTTACATTCCTGAGTATGCCCAGCGTATCAAGTCTCTTTATGCCTTGATACAACCAACCTTTTCGAAGTCATGCTGGTTTCCGGAACACTCAGCTATTCTACAATCTTTGCAGTCTGATCTACTTGAATCTAAGTACTTGTTGACTCGTGATAACCACATGAACCTGGTGATCAGAATCGTGCCAGGCGCAGTGGGTTTCACTTACTTGACGTTTAACGAAGGTGACACAGTACCTATTGCCTACAAGTCGCATCTTTACACTTCTGCCGAGTTGCACTTTTCAACTGTGGAGAAAGTTTTGACTGCAGTGCAAATGGCAATTCTTAAAGAACGCGCACTGGCACAGGGAAAACGCATTTTGGTGGTAACACCATATCCTGCCCTTGAGGCAGTGACAAAGGCAAGTGTACCAAACTCTAAGGCTTTGCACCCCCGTTGGATACAATGGGCTACTTATTTGACGTCTCCTGATGTCACCTTTATCTTTGATTCCTCTCTTCAGACACAGGAGCTCTTGCAGTATGAATTTGTTCATCCTCCTCCTCTGTCTTTACTGCCGCTTGAGGAGTACAAATGTATCATTTACACCGATGGTTCGGCGCAACCGGCCTGGGGTTCTAAGCATGCTTATTCAGCAGCATGTGCTATTGTGGCAGGTACTATGGTGAACGGTGAGTTCAAATCGAGTGTTGTGCACATGCAGGCACTGGGAGACAGTACCGCCCAATTGGCCGGGCTGCATGCTTTGGTGCTCGCACTTGAGTTTGCAGACCCGGATGTGACTACACTTATTGTATGCAATTCTTACTACTGTGTTCAGTCTTTTAATGACAACGTATTCTTTTGGTCTCAGAACGACTATAGAGATTCTAAAGGCAGCGCAATTAAGCATAAAATGCTTTGGGTTCGAGTAGCAGATCTTAAACGACGTATGCCTCTCACACAGGTGATTCACACTCTTGGCCACCAGCGTGTGGGCGCACACGCGGTCGGTAACAGTTTGGCGGACGAAGCTGCCAAATCAGCAGTAGCCACGTGCTCAGTAGCAGCAGTTACAAGATCCATGACAAAAATAGATAATGAGATTTTGGCAGCTATTGCTGCTACAACGGAAGGTTCTAATTACCCACAGGGTTTCCCTTCCAAGTACTCTTATCACTTAAGACCCAACCAGGTTCTTTATGTAAGAATTCCAGACGCTGGTGATCGGCTGATTACCAACGCGGACCGCAGAAATTCTTTGATAACAGCCGCACACGAAGGCTTGGCTTCGGCCCATGCTGGCGTGTCTGCAACTGTTTCACTCTTGCAGCAGCATTATTGGTGGCGTGGTTTATACAAACAGACCCGTAATTATGTCCTTTCTTGTGACATCTGTCAGCAAATTAAGCCCTCTACGGTTACACGTCCGCCACAAACACAGCTCTGAATTTCTAATAAACCTTTTGGTTGTGTATATCTTGATCACTGCGGTCCATTTTCTTCTGATACTGCATATAAATACATCTTAGTTGCAGTTGATTCGCGCACACGTTTCATCTGGGTTTGGCCACAGCGCAGTGCTGATGCTCGAAATGTCATCACGGATTTGCGTGATTTTGTGGGAATTTTTGCCTGTGGTACATTCCATTCCGACGAAGGTCCAGCGTTCGCCTCTAAGGCGTACAAGGATGCAATGAGGTCTTTGGGGGTGCTGGTGCAATTTTCGTCTCCATACAGGCCTGAGGGCAACTCAATTGTGGAGGGAATGAACCGTGACTTAAAGCAATCCTTGACAGCTAGAGTCTTAGGAACTGGCAGGAACTGGCTAGCCCACTTGTATGGCGTGCAACGTGCACTTAATAATCTCCCTAGAAGATCTCTGGGTGGGCGGACCCCATACGGAATGCTCTTTGGCATACAGATGTTTGTGCCAGACCTTGATGGTCTAGACATGGCGGCGGCTGCCGCAACCTTTGACGTAGATAATCATTCTACTATGTTACAGGACTTACAAGAGGCCAGTGACAGACTTGCAAGTGAACCCTTACCCTCAGCCACTGACGCTGCACTGCAGATTCCGGTTGCCGGCTGGCTTCCGAAAATTGGAGATATGGTCCGAGAGAAGGTGGAGAACAAAAAGAATTTGGCCCCTCTTATCGTGCACCGGTTCCAGTCCTTGGCTTGAAGGGTACTCGTACAGTCATCTTACCAACGCAAAGACAACAGATACATCTCAGTGGACAATGTCAAGCTACAACATCTGGCCGATTCTGAATAGTGTAACACCTGCTGTATCATGTCCAGCAATTTCAAGGAATCCTGCTGGTGGCCCTCCGGTCACCACATGTAACGATGTTGCCATTGGGATGGTCTCTCTACCAGATCGCCTGCTCGACCCACCAGCTTCCTCCTGCAATGAGGAAACTGAGTATGCTTATCGCACAAGCGAGTCATTGGCTGGTTTGCTTACAACACCACTGAACCAGTCCCGCTTTTCTTTTGACTCGACTTCCACTTCATCATTTGTCCCAACCAAATTCAGTGTTTTTGTATCCTGGTTTAGAGACAATTTTTTGGTCCCTCCATGGACATACATCTGGTTGGTGCTATTTCTGATTTTCCTGTTCATGTCCATTGGCTTTGTGACAGTTTTTTTTCTTGCTCATCAATGGTCACTACTTGCCAGAGTGCTCTGCGGTGAACTCTGTTGCTGGAACTTTAGCTCCGCACTCTTCTTCACACATCATGAAGCATGACCAGACATTTGTGAACATTTCCGCCTTTCCAGTCGCAGATGGCATCGTATGGGATGCAGTGAATTTCCAAATTCATGGACCAACAGAAATTATCAATGTTCCAAATGTACTTCGTGTTTCCATGGGTGATGTGGTAAAAAGAAACATACGTTCAGATGATTGGAATGTGCATGCAATTCAATCCTTGTTTTCCGATTTGAAATATTATGCGGCTTTTAATGCTGAGGATTTGTATTTAAATTCTGCTAATTATGCTGATTTGTATTGCTACCAACATTATGGTAATCATTTCTTGCATAAATTTAGTACACTTCAAGGTAGTTTTAATTATACCCTGTGGGAACACTGCCCCACCCCTCTGCAAGGGAGCTCCCAAACTCTGATAAATAAATGTACTTGTTTTACAGACTTTGATAGGTCAAACCCAGGGACCTATTATTTTAAATTAAACATTTCTTCGAATCAGAAGGTGATGTTAATCCACACCAAATTGTTGTATTCCAGTTCCTTTATGGATGCATTAGCTGTTGGTGGCTATGAGCACTGGAAAGCCACCATTGATTTAAAATCTATTTGGGGCACAAACTCCTGGCAGGTACATGGTACCGAGGCCTTACATCGCGCTTGCCTCATCCCAACCCAAATTTTATTTTGAAATAATACTATATACCAAACAACTTGTTTTGGTTTGGCGACTTCCAAACAATTGAATGCACCTACCATTCCTGCGCTGTCTTCATTGCCTAACTGGAGCTTGCATTTAAATTATTCCATTGACGAGTTGCAAGCTTTGTTTCAAAATAATTCATTTAATGTCTCTGCATTAGATCACTCAGATTGGTTAGTGTGGCCGATAGCTTCTAATGCCTGCCAACTGCATTTTCATAACTCTGCTCCTGGTTACAAACATGATAAACCATTATCCACGTTTTTATCACTCACGTTCGGTTACAACATATTCAGTTGGTAAATTATGTAAGCAGTGGTTGCAGCACTCTACACTAGAGTCCGTGAAACAACATTTATCCCTGTTATCCAGTAACATCGATCTGGCCGACTTTGTTCTGGGACCTAGAGGTCCGAGACCGAAAAGATTTCTTTATGCGACTTACAATGAAATCTGGAAGCTTTCTCAAATAGAAGCTGCATCCCGTTTACGGGAAATAGACCAAGCAAATCTAGAAAAAGTACTTGCTGTTGTTGACAATAGTATTAACACGTTGTCTTCCCGCATTTACAAATTAGATAATATTGTTTCTTCTGATGTTGATATTGAACAAGATGAAGCGTCTGTGTTATATCATGGTCAGGATCAATTGCGTTCAGTGATGCAGTTTGCATGGACTTTGCAAACTCTGAAAATGGGGAAGGTACCATGGGATTACTTAAACGCTTCCGCATTGTTTTTGCCATTTAACTTGACTGAGAAACAGCAATTCATGTCCATGAAAGATGCAACATACACTCTTCTACATATAGAAAAAATAGATCCGTTACCTTTCTCTGTAGCGGAAACTGATTCTGCAGTTTGGCTCATACACGGGGTTATCTCTTTGCGTTTTTCTTTGTTTGAATTCAGTTCCTGCATGAAACATTACACAATAGGCTGTTTTGAGCCTTTGGGCAGTACCTTTCTGCATGAAGTGTGGTCCTTGCCTTTCACATACAGATGCCTTAGGGATGACAAAGAGGTGTACCTTACAGGGGAGTCTTGCGATTCTACAGTACGTCATTCCCTTGTTTGTAAAAACATTAAATTGCACGGGGCTTGTAAAGTTTCCGCCCCGAATCTTGCATGTGCTTTAAAGGGTATTCCTGTTCCAGCTATTTCACCTACTTTCACTATGCTTGCTAACGGTAGCTATCTGCTTTTGAATAATCAAGATTGCTGTGGATTGAAAGCTGGCATACCCTACATTGTAACAGTTTCACAACGCGTAGTATGCTGCAAAAATGTGCTTTTTCCACCCCCGTGGGAAGTTAGAGAGTTCCATTTGGCCTTGCATACCGACTTTGAAGGCAGATTTCAATAAATTGAGCAGAATAAAGGTGCTATTATTAAACCAGGAGGTTAAGCTAACTTCCGCACGGGAGACCTTCGTCCTCCAGGTGGCCAGCGCCCACAGTGAAATACAGGCCCTTTTAAATACTAACCTCCCCCAACATTTCGGTGAACTGATTCACCGTATATTCAATGCATCTAATACCAACGGCCTTGTGCACTTTTTTAAAGTTGTGGGCTCTGGCCTTGTGACGTCCTTTCAGACGATATTTGGTGCAATACCGGCTTTTATTCATTCCATTTTTTCCCGCGTCTTTGGTGGCTTCCCATTGATCCTAGCCTTAGCTGCTGGAATATTGCTTTTGCTTTGCCTGTTGCGCAATGGCTGCACCTCTTGTGGGCCTACACAGCCCAGGGTGACTGCGGATGCTCCGTGACTGTATGCATGACAGCTTCGGTACACTGCCACTGGCAACACTCAGCGTGGCTTATGGATTATCTTTTCGCTTTGCGTATTTCACTTGCGTGCAACCTGTGCTGTCCTGTTTACGATGTCCGTTCTCATGGTCCTTGGATGTTTGCCTCTCCAATACGTCTTGTTCGGACCCGGATTTCGACCAGTTAATGTGCCCCTTAATGGCCCATGAACGGGAATGTTCCGGTGACGGATTAATGGCGCGTGCAGCTGCACTTGGAGTCTTGGCACAATGGGATATCTGTGCAGCTGCTCAGAATCTCCTACAACACAGTTATATTGAATATCACGCAAGTTGTCCCACAATGCTGATCGCTGCTCCCTATTATGAGGAACATGAATGCAGTTTTGATTTGTTGAACTGGATGGCATCTCTTTTTTCAAACGATGACAACAATGTCTTTTTGGAAGGAGTTGCAGTCTTCTGCGCATACACTCTGATGGATTAGTTGTGTTGGCTCTCAACAAACTGCAAATCCGGATTTTTTCTCCTCTTTGTGTGACCATTTTTTTGTTGGTTTTTTTACCCTATTTAGACTCTTTTTTCCCATTTTTTCCAAAACTTTTCCCAACTATAGACGTTTGCATTCTGCTCCAACTATTTGCACTCTGTTTTCGTCCTATGTCTTGACCTATAGACTGACCAGTGGAGGGTGTAGTGTGGATTGTGGCTAAGTTAGCATAGGCTTAGCTGCCATGATGGCTCTTTTGCACACATTACTCCTTGACTTTGTTTTTCCTGACTCTGCTTGTGCCTATGTTCATGAGAACTGTCTACATTTCTGTCTTTCACATTTTCTGCTGTTCTCTGTGGTTTTCATCTGCACACGATGTACAAGGTCGAAAAACAACGTCCCTTGTTATTCTGTTCTGGTCAGCCCCACGCACTTAGACATAAAACGAAGCACAGCTGCACTGCTGAAATTCAAGTGCTTTTAATATTGCAATATACCTGTTAGAGGCACTTTGAGAAAAACCTTTCCAGGGAGAAGAGCTGTGCTTGTCCGATGATGTAAACCTTGCATCTAGTTCTTGAGGTATGGGGGTCCCCCTGACATAGCCCAGAGGTCTTCTATTTTTATAATAAACTAGTTACTAGCACGGGGAGGCTGGCAAGGCATTATAGTCCTTTATCCACTGTCTAAATGCTGTCCCTGTTTGTATTCTTTGGAATTGTAACAATGCTTACTGTTTTGTCTTTATGCATTATGCTGCTAGTACTGGCACGTGTACTGTGTCTTAGAGCACGTTAGTTGAAATAAACATTTTAAACTATACTGTGTCTCTTAATACGCACGTTGTGGACAAGTATGAGTGAGTAATGAAAGATTGTTCTTGCTCCCGCGATTCCTGAAAGAGTCCGTGTTCTGGGATGTCTAATCATTGGTAGCTTCGCTGTAGTACAGAGAACGAATGAGACACTATAGCTAGTCGGATTGGGATTTTGGGCACTAAGGTGGATGGATGGTACACCACTATACACCGAGGTCCTGTTTTCCTGCGCATAGTTCTGTATATGTGCAGAATCCCCGCAACAATATGTCGGAGTGATCATAAATCATAATCCTCGGCTCACGTGGACGTATTGTGTGAGGGATGCGCTTTCCCACCAGCGGGATACTTCCCTCTTTTTGAGAGATATATATATACAGCGCATCCTGGAACACCTACGCGCAATTAGGAATGGTGACATGTCCTATACAGTGGCAAAACATTGTGATTTGATGCATAGGAATGTTGCAGACATCAGTGCTAAAATCTCTTATTTTGGTATTGACAGGGTTCCAGCCTCAGGACGTGGAGGAGATCGGGAAGGTCATCTGCGACGCCTGGAATCTGAATACATAGTACGACTGCAGAGCAAGATCCCTGGAGGCCTCAACCATGAGGAGGACCTCCATGTGCATCTAGGATAGGGTAGAGATGATATGATATACATCTAGTGCCCTCCCAGTTTTTCTGGACACTGTATCAATATCACCGTTCTTATCCGGGTAATCTCCCCATCTGTAAATTTCCTCCCCCTTGATCCAGCGGTCAATGGGCTCCCACCCATCGCTATTTTGGCTAACTTTACAGTTAGCACGGATCGCACCACACCCACGTCTCCAGAGCGGCTGCTCTGTTGACTCATGCCTGCTCATTCACTCTCCTTCACCCCCATTCCTTTTTCTTTAGACACACCCATAGTGGGTGAAAACCAGTGTTTTCTTTTTAAGGGCATTTCCAATCATTAAATATAGGGTTGCCTATTCTCACGTGCTCTAGGGGGCATAGCAGGGATTGCTGGATATCATTAAGTAAGGTCGCTGGACCATTATGATACCAGACGCAGCAGAAATACGCCACTGTACAGTGCATTAACATGTATTATTTTAGCGCGTAAGCTATACTGGGCACTTGCCGATCATACCGCTGCAGGCGCAGAGCTCTGACAACATGTGAAATGTTTACAACATTTTCTGCCACTTTTAGCACTTGCTTTGGCTGCAAACTACCCGATTTTTGCTGTGCTTAATATCTTGGTACCCGTTCTAATGAAATATCACATGCACTGTTTTAAACCAACTCGGATCTGAGTGTTATATATTTTTGCATTCAACTAGTATATATGCTAATCATTTGTGTGGAGTCTGTCTTTTAAACTGACACGCTCCTTTTGTGTATGCTTCTTTCTTCTATGTTTATGTTTATCAACATACAGGAAATGCTTTAAAAAGTCACTGCCACTTCCGGGTCATTGTATGACTTTGACAAAGACCGTGCTGTTGAAACGCATCAGTCAATAAATACTTGAAATTTCTTTTCCAAATCCTGAGTGCGACTCCTTCTTGCGGACTTTGTACGTGAGGATATGCAAATATATATATATATATATTCACTGAAAAAAACATAGGTTTCAGGGACGTTATAGTTTGAAATTAGTATTTAAAAAACCTTAGAAATTCACTGAAAAAACCACAGGTATCAGGGACGTTATAGTTAGTTGGACATTTCACTCTTACAAAACCAGAGAAATTCAGCTGTTATAGTTAGTAGAGATAACTATAACTCGCGCCCCCACAATGCACTGCTGATGACGTCACATATTACATCACTCATGACATGGTCAGTGACATCACTGATGACATCACTCATGACATCTCAAATGGCATCACTGATGACATCACTGATGACATCATCCAGTGAATGTGTGGTTCTGTAAAGTTTAAATATGTTTGTTATAGCTATATGCTAAGGTGTATTGAAGAATGAGTGGGTGTATAAGTGTCTGAATGGATGATTTAGTAGGTACGTGACTGACTGTATAAGTGAGTGACTAAATGTGTCTTACTGAATGCATGGGTTAGTGAGTAAACAATGTAAATGTCTGTATCAGTCTGTCAGTTGGTGTATTAGTGGCTGTATGGGTTGGTGAATAGCTACATGACTGTCTATATTGGTTATTGATTGGATGCCTGAGTATCTCTATGGGTGCCTGAGTGTCTGTGTGAGTGGGTGGGGGGTGGGTGACTCTGTGCATAGATGTGTGAGTGGGTGATTCACTGGGTGTATGGGTTCAAGAGTGCATCTGTGAAGGGCTGTATGGGTGGGTGAGCGTGTGTATGGGTGTGTTGGTGAGTGAATGGATGTCTCAGTGGAATATGTGTGAGTAACTTCATATGTGAAAGGCAGTATATGTGAGTGTTGGAGTATATAAATGACTATACTTGAGAGTGAGTGATTGTGAGAGTGGCTGTATGGATGAGTGTGTGCTTGTATCAGTGATTAAAAAAAACAGTAAGTATGTGTTAGTATTTGTATAAATAGGTAAGGTGGTCTGTATATAACTGTATAGGTGAGTAAATGGGTGTGGTTGATTCTTTGCATGACTGAGTAGTCTATGGATGAGTGGCGGTGTGTGAGTGTATGTATAGGTGTATGAGTGCATATGATAGTGCTATATTGATGAGTGACTGCATGTATGAGTTACTGTATGGGTGAATGAGTGGATGTGTGTGTGTAGACCTAGGAATCACTGAGCGGGTATGAAGTAACTGCTATTGGTCTGTCTATGTTTCAATATTAGTATTCTATATTTTAGAGTGGGTGTATAAATGTTTTATTAGGGTGTGAGGAGGTGCATCAGATTATCACATGGATGATGTCATCAGTGATGTCATGAGTGATATCATTTGAGATGTCATGAGTGATGTCATCAGTGATGTCACTGACCATGTCATGAGTGATGTAATATGTGACATCATCAGCAGTGCATTGCAGGGGCGCGAGTTATAGTTATCTCTACTACCTATAACGGCTGAATTTCTCTGGTTTTGTACGAGTGAAATGTCCAACTAACTATAACGTCCCTGATACCTGTGGTTTTTTCAGGGAATTTCTAAGGTTTTTTAAATGCTCATTTCTAACTATAACGTCCCTGAAAGCTATGGTTTCTTCAGTGAATTTCAAAGGTTTTTTAAATACTAATTTCTAACTATAACGTCCCTGAAACCTATGGTTTTTTTCAGTGAATTTCAAAGGTTTTTTAAAAGCTAATTACTAATTATAACATAGCAGTCACGTTTGCAGAGTGGTGGAGAAAGGTGAGCATGGCCTCCGAACACCTCTTAGCAATCCCACTGTCTGAGATTTACTGGAGGTAACAGGAGGGGTAGTTAGCCCCCAATGTCAACCTTGGGGGCCGGCCAACTACCCTTCCTATTATCTCCAGTAAGTCCCACACAGCAGGATTGCTAACATGTTATATCATGCCCGCCATCTCCCTGCACCACTATGCAAACGCGCTCCCTGGAACGTTGTAAGTTGGGGGATTAAGTCCCCTTGAATCTGGAGGGTCCCTGGGAGCCAACTAGCCCACCAGGTACCTCCAGTAAGTGCCACACAGCTGCGTTGCAGAGAGGTGTTCTGAGGCCACGCCCCTTTTTACACCACGCTGCAAACGTGGCTTCTGGCGCACTGCTGCTCGGAGGATGAAGTCCACTTGTGTCCTGAGGTACTCAGGACACAAGAGGACCTCATCGCCCCACCACCAGTGCACCAGAAGCCGCGTTTGCAGAGTGGTGTAAAAAGGGGCGTGGCCTCAGACCACCTCTCTGCAACGCAGCTCTTTGGCACTTACTGGAGGTACCTGGTGGGCTAGTTGGCCCCCAGGGACCCTCAGGATTGAAGGGGAATTAATAACCCAACTTACAACACGCCAGGGGGCGCGTTTGCAGAGTGGTGCAGGGAGGGGAAGGGGCCTCCGGCGAGTTTCCGGTTCCTTTTTTAAAAAAAATGTTGTTATGGGAGGGGGACTGCGTGGCCCCCCTTCCCTGGGCCACTTTTGGACCCGGGGACCCCTTCCCCCGGGGCCTGGCAGCCTTGTTTCTTTCTTTTATAATTTTGGGGAGGGGGACCGCGTGGCCCCCCTCCAGAGGCCAAATATGGCCCGGGGACCCCATCCCCCGGGGCCTGGCCAGCCTTTTATTTTAATTTTTATTTTGGGAGGTGGGCCGCGTGGCCCCCCTCCTCAGGCCAATTGTGGCCCGGGGACCCCATCCCCCGGGGCCGGCCTTTTCGCGGTTTAAAAAAACCCAATTATTATAGGGGAGGAGGGCCGCGTGGCCCCCCTCCTGGGCCACTTCTGTCCCAGGGACCCCATCCCCCAGGGCCTGGCCTCTCCGTTGGGGACCGTGGGGGGAGCCCCCATGCCCCCACGGTCCCGCTGGCTCCCCACCTCCTGCGGGAGCCGGCATTGCTTTTGAGCAAGGGGAGCTGCTGACATGCAGCTCCCCTTGCTCAAAAGCAATTCTGCTTCGCTCTGTAGAAGCGAGGGCAGGTTCCAAGCTCTCGCTTCCATGAAGCGAAGCAGAGTTTGCTATGACAGGGAGGTAGCCGCACAGCTCCCGCCCTGCCATAGCAAACAGCAGTGTCCCGGGGGTGGGCAGCCCGCGACACTGCAGGAGCTGGCCCTGGGGGGTGGCGGTCCCCAGCGCCATCAAGGGCTCCAGGAGGGGGGCTGTGCGGCCCCCCTCCCAACATTTTAAGCCCCAGGGAGGTGGTGGTCCCCGGTGCCCGGGGGTCCATAACAGACCCCCACATTTCATTACACAGTGCCCCGGGGAGGTGGTGGTCCCCGGGGCAGTGTGGGGGGGGCTGAAGCCCCCAACACTAATTATTGATTATAGCCCCGGGGAGGTGGCGGTCCACGGGACTTGGGGGGGCCTGCGAGGCCCCCCGCCCTTAATTAATTTAGCCCCGGGGAGGTGGCGGTCTCCGGGGCAGCGTGGGGGGGGTTGGGATCCCCCCACCTATTTATTTTTACAGCCCCGGGGAGGTGGTGGTCCCCAGGGCTGCGGGGGGCCGCAGTGCCCCCCTGCAGTTTAATAAATAAGCCCCGGGGAACCCCTGAGCAGGCCTAGGGGTTCAGGGTGTTTCTACCCTGTCCCCTTTTCTTGTTTTTCACCTTTTTTTTTACTCTTTTCTTGTGACTCGGTTACCGAGTCACAAAATGGCTGCCAACACACTCTGGATTAGAGTGTTGGCAGCCAATCAGAGTGAAGCTTGTGTCCGGGAGGGTTTATGAACCCTCCTCGGTGCTCAGATATCGAAACTTTTCTTTTTCTAATTTCTCAGGAACTACTGAACGGATTTACACCATTTAAAAAAAAGGTCTCTTTCTGATCCAAGGGCTACCTTTTTGCCAAATTTGGTGTAATTCCGTTCAGCAGTTCGGGCTGTAGCCTGCTCCAATTTTTCCTATGGTAATTAACATGGGGAAAACGCGTTTTGGGACCCCCCTTTTTTCTCTTGCCCCCGCTTGACGAATCACCCCAAAACTTTCCAGACAGGAGCTGACCTGAGCGGGCCATTAGTTTTGAAAATTTCTCAAAGATTCGTCAAACGACACCAAAGATATTGGCAAAAGAAAAAACGCTTTTTGAACAGAAACGAGATCCTAACTATAACTACCTACTGGTGACCGCCAGTAGGTTATATATATATATATATATATATATATATATATATATATATATATATATATATATATATATTCACTGAAAAAACCATAGGTTTCAGGGACGTTATAGTTAGTTGGACATTTCACTCGTACAAAACCAGAGAAATTCGGCCGTTATAGCTAACTAACTAACAGCTAACTATAACAATGCACTGCTGATGACATCACATATTACATCATTCATGAAATGGTCAGTGACATCACTGATGACATCTCAAATGACATCACTGATGACATCACTGATGACATCATCCAGTGACTGTGTGTTTCTGTAATGTTTAAATTTGTTTTATATATATGCCAAGGTGTATTGAAAAATGAGTGGGTGTATAAGTGTCTGGATGGATGATTTAGTAGGTGCGTGACTGACTGTATAAGTGAGTGATTAAATGTGTCTTACTGAATGCATGGTTTAGTGACTGTTACAGACATTCACACAGTTTAGTTTGTCAGTTGGTATGTAAGCGGTTGCATGGGTTGGTGAGTAGCTAATTGAGCTATATGGGTTATTGATTGGTTGCCTGAGTATCTGTATGGGTGCCTGAGTGTCTGTGTGGGTGGGTGGGGGGGTGTGACTCTGTGCATAGATGTGTGAGTGGATGATTCACTGGGTGTATGGGTTCAAGAGTGTATCTGTGAAGGGCTGTATGGGTGGGTCAGTGTGTGTACGGGTGTGTTGGTGAGTGAATGGATGCCTCAGTGGTACATGTGTGAGTAACTGAATATGTGAAAGGCAGTATATGTGAGTGTTGGAGTGTATAAATGACTATATGTGAGAGTGAGTGATTGTGAGAGTGGCTGTATGGATCAGTGTGTGCTTGTATTAGTTATTGTATAGGAGTGTAAGTATGTGTTAGTATCTGTATGAATAAGTGAGGTGGTGTGTGTATAACTGTATAGGTGAGTAAATGGGAGTGTGATTGATTCTTTGCATGATTGACTAGGTGTGTGAGTAACTCAATGGATGAGTGGCAGTGTGTGAGTGTCTTAATAGGTATGTGAGTGCATATGATAGTGCTGTATTGATGGTTGACTGCATGTATGAGTGACTGTATGGGTGAATGACTGGATGTGTGTGTAGGCCTAGGAATTAGTGAATGGGTATGTACTAACTGGTATTGGTGTGTCTATGGTTTCGAAAATGGTAGTCTGTATTTTAGAGTGGGTGTATCAAAGGTTATATTAGGGTATGAGGAG
The DNA here is from genome assembly GCA_963921515.1 of Calotriton arnoldi. Lineage (NCBI taxonomy): Eukaryota > Metazoa > Chordata > Amphibia > Caudata > Salamandridae > Calotriton > Calotriton arnoldi. The sequence continues at coordinate 182,792 of CAWUFW010015784.1, read as the reverse complement.
GTGCATCAGATTGTCACGTAGATGATGTCATCAGTGATGTCATCAGTGATGTCATTTGAGATGTCATCAGTGATGTCATCAGTGATGTCACTGACCATGTCATGAATGATGTAATATGTGACGTCATCAGCAGTGCATTGCGGGGGCGCTAGTTATAGTTAGCAGAACTAACTATAACGGCCGAATTTCTCTGGTTTTGTACGAGTGAAATCTCCAACTAACTATAACGTCCCTGAAACCTGTGTTTTTTTCAGTGAATTTCTAAGGTTTTTTAAATGCTAATTTCTAACTATAACGTCCCTGAAACCTATGGTTTTTTCAGTTAATTTCAAAGGTTTTCTAAATGCTAATTTCTAACTCTGCCTACAAAGGTAGGACATGTGAAGAAAGAGGAAGAAAAGCGCAGAAAGAAGAAAGACAAATGCAGAAAGAGGCAACAGAAGTCCAGAAAAATGAAGAAAAGTGCAGGAAGAAGCAAGAGATGTGCAGAAAGAACCAACAGAGGAGCAGAAAGTCCTCCTGTGCCCCCAACTTTTTGCTGACGGGTACTGGTGGTAACTGACTCTGACTAACCAGGCCTAGAGCCAGTGCTATGCTAAAAGACACTTAGAATACAGTGAAAACACCTACATACACTAGGGAACACTATGCGTTGGGGTACCCCTGTGATTAGCATGACCTCCTCTGTATTTGCCATGAGTTAATGCCTGGGTCATTGCATGAGTACATGAGTAGTGACTGGATGATTAGAGTGCTACAAGGAGAGTGCATGGTGATTTTATAAGTGCTTGGATTTTGGCAGAGTGATTGGATAAGTACATGGTGATGGCTGGGTGATTGGAGGAGTGCATGGGTAGGGACAGGGCGATGGCTGGACTGCATGGGTACTACCTGGGTAATTGCAGGAGTAAATCAGTACTGTGTAGGTCTCTATAGGTCTGCATGGGTAGTGCACAGGGGATTGTAGCAGTGCATGTGTTAGTGCCTGGGTCATTGCATAAGTACATGGGTACTGACTGGATGAAGAGAGTACTACAAGGAGAGTGCATGGTGAATTTATAAGTGCTTGGGTTTTGGTGGAGTGATTGGATAAGTACATGGTGCTGGCTTGGTGATTGGAAGACTGCATGGGCAGTGCACAGGTGATTGTACAACTGCATGTGTTAGTGCCTGGGTCATTGCATGAGTACATGGGTAGTGACTGGATGGTTAGAGTACTGCAAGGAGAGCGCATGGTGAATTTATAAGTGCTTGGGTTTTGGCGGAATGATTGGATAAGTACATGGTGCTGGCTGGGTGATTGGAGAAGTGCATGGGTAGTGACAAGGAGATGGCTGGACTGCATCAGTAGTGCTCAGGGGATTGTAGCAGTGCATGTGTTAGTGCCTGGGTCATTGCATGAGTACATGGGTAGTGGCTGGATGATTACAGTTCTGCAAGGAGAATGCATGGTGAATTTATAAGTGCTTGGGTTTTGGCGGAGTGATTGGATAAGTACACACATGTCACATCAGGCCCCATGCCCTGGGGGCCAACTAGCCCACCAGCTACCTCCAGTAAGCGCCACAGAGCTGCGTTGCAGAGTGGTGTAAAAAGGGGCGTGGCCTCAGACCACCTAACTGCAACGCAGCCCTATCGCGCTTACTGGAGGTACCTGGTGGGCTAGTTGGCCCCCCGGGACCCTCAGGATTGAAGGGAAATTAATCCCCCAACTTAAAACGCGCCACGGGGCGCGTTTGCACAGTGGTGCAGGAAGGGGGCGGGTCCTGGTGTGACAAGTATGCAAACGTGCCCGTGTCACGTTTTAAGTTGGGGGATTAAGTCCCCTTGAATCCTGAGGGTCCCTGGGGTCCAACTAGCCCACCAGGTACCTCAGGTAAGCGCCACAGAGCTGCGTTGCAGAGAGGTGTAAAAAGGGGCGTGGCCTCTGAACACCTCTCTGCAACGCAGCTCCCTGGCGCATACTGGAGGTACCTGGTGGGCTGGTTGGCCCCCAGGGACCCTCAGTATTCAAGGGAAATTAATTCCCCAGCTTACAACGAGCCAGGGGGCACTTTTGCTGAGTGCTGCAGTTAGGGGGCGGGGCCTCCGCAGCGATGCCGGCTTTCTTTTTCTTTATTTTATTTTACAAGGGGGGCTGTGTGGCCCCACTTCTTTTACATTAATTGGGGCCTGGGGACCCCATCCCCCAGGGCCTGCTCTTTTTAAAAAAAAAAATGTTTTAAAAAAATGGGAAGGGGGTCGTAACCGTGGCTCGTGACACACTGCTGCTTGGAGGATGAAGTCCACTTGTGTCCTGAGGTCCTCAGGACACAAGAGGACCTCATTGCCCCACTAGCAGTGCGCCAAGAGGCGCGTTTGCAAAGTGGTGTAAAAAGGGGCCTGGCCTCGGACCACCTCTCTGCAATCCAGCTCTGTGGCGCTTACTGGAGGTACCTGGTGGGCAGGTTGGCCCCCAGGGACCCTCAGTATTCAAGGGGAATTAATTCCCCAACTTACAACGCGCCAGGGGGCGCGTTTGCAGAGTGCGGGAGAAAGGGGGCTTGGCCTAGTATGAGAAGTTAGCAATCCTGCTGTGATGTCATTTGAGATGTCATCAGTGATGTCACTGACCATGTCATGAATGATGTAATATGTGACGTCATCAGCAGTGCATTGCGGGGGCGCGAGTTATAGTTAGCTCAACTAACTATAACGGCTGAATTTCTCTGATTTTGTACGAGTGAAATGTCCAACTAACTATAACGTCCCTGAAACCTATGGTTTTTTCAGTGAATATATATATATATATATGTATGTGTGTGTGTGTGTGTGAGGTAAGAAAAGTTGGAGAAATTTAGCCCTGCAGGGCCGCGTGATTTCAATGCTTCCATAGAAGAAGCGTTTTTTGACTTGCCCATATCTTTGGCGTCGTTTGACGAATCGTCAAGAAATTTTCCTAAAAAAGTGTCATAGTGAGTGTTGTGTATGCAAAGTTTCAAGGTGGTCTGTCAAGCGGGGTCAGAGAAAAAGAAGGGTCAAAAAAGTGTGTTTCCCATGTTAATTCCTTTAGGAGCTAATAATAATGAGCTCATGCAGGGAAATGCAGAGCTTTGATTGGACACCAACACTAGCCATCTTGGGACTAGGTTTCAGCCAAATATCCCAATAAAATAACAAAATAGAAAAGGAGGCAGGGTAGGAATACCACAAGCCTCTAAACCTGGTCATGGGGTCCCAGAAGGAACAAACCAGGCCTAAAAAGTATTGTTTTTAAATTCCCGGGGGTATTTATCAAAAAAAGGAGGGGGGCACATGGGGTCCTGCTCCTAAAGCTCTTTAAACCCCAAGGACCACCACCTCCCTGAGGCTTTATTTACATTTTAGAAAGGGGCCATTCATACCCCCTCAATAAGCTCAAAAGAGCCCCAGGACCACCACCTCCCAGGGGCTAATTTTTCTAAGAGGCAGGGGCCGCATGGACCCTCCGGGCCTGGGTACCACCACATCCCCAGAGCAACATATTAAATGCTTGGGGGGGACTAGCTGAACCCCAATTGCCGGGGACCACCACCCCATGGCTCAAAATAAAATGCTTGGGGGGTGCGTGTGGACCACCCTGAGCTTTGGGGACCACCTCCTCCCTGGGGCTCACTTAAATATGGAGCAGGGTGGATGGGCCCCCGCGCCCCGGGGACCACCTCCTCCCCAGGGTTTTTTTAATATGAAGAAGGAGTGGGGTTGTGGGGCCCCCCTCCTGGACTTTTCTTGGCCCCAGTACCACCCCCGGTTACAGTTACCTAAGCCAACTATAACTTACGCCCTTGCAATGCACTGCTTATAACCTCACACATTTCATCACTCATGACATGGTCAGTGGCATCACTGATGACACCATTGATGACATCTCAAATTATATCACTGATGCCATCATACACAGAACCATTCATAAACCCACTCATACCTCCATACAACCTCTCATACACCCACTCACACAGCTACTCACAGATCCATACAGCTACTCACACACTGACAAAATCAGTCACACACCCACTCACAGACCCATACAGCCACTCATAAACTCACTCACATACCCATACAACCACTCACACAGCCACTCACTCACCCATACAGATACTAACAGAACTGCTCACTCACCCATACATCCACTCATTCTCAAAACGACTTACATACCCATTTACACATCAATACACTCTATCACATGCACACTCACTCATCTATACACAACTCACACAAATATTTACTGTGTAAAACAGCCACCTACTCACATACCCACTCACATACCCATACACACAGTCAAACAGTCACTCACTTACCCATACATCCACTGACACACCCAGTGACTTACCCATGCAGCCATTCACACAGCCACTCAGTCACCCATACAATCACTCACACACCTACTCATTCACCCATAGAGCCACACACACATCCACCACAGTCACCAAAACAGCCACTCACTCACCCATACAGCCAGTCACACAGTCACTCACTCACTTATACAGCTACTCACATACCCACTCATTCACCATACAGCCAGTCACACATCAACCCACACACCCAAACAGCCACTCAGACGCCCACTCCCACATTGATACAGACAGTCATAGTACCACTGAGATGACATTTATTAGAAACAGTATCACTCATTAGAAGTACAAAAAAATAGTAATTTAATGTATGCAGTACCTTAGTATATATCTGTAACTCTCTTTAACTTTTAAAAAACACTTACACTCACTGGATGACGTCATCAGTAATGTCATCAGTGATGTCATTTGAGATTTCATCAGTGATGTCATCAGTGATGTCACTGACCATGTCATGAGTGATGTAATATGTGAGATCATAAGCTGTGCACTGGGGGATATAAGATATAGCTAGCTCAGGTAACTATAACGGCTGAATTTCACTGGTTTTGTATGAGTGAAATGTGAGCCTAACTATAACGTTTCTGTAACCTTTGTTTTTCTTCAGTGAATTTCTAAGGTTTTTATTCATTATAGTTCCTCATTATAACATCCCTGTAACCTTTGGCTTTTTCAGTGAATTTCTAATCTTTTTTTAATTATATTTTTTAACTATAACATCCATGTAACCTTTGTTTCTTTTTAGGCCTTGGCATAAAAATCTGCAGAGTTTGCAGAATTCGGCAACTCTGTATTCTGCGGAGAATGCAGAGTTACAAATAAACTCTGCAACAGAGCAGGAGTTTCGCCTCGATTGATGCGCTCATCACTTCATTTCACGTGCATGGGGAGCGTGACGAAACTTGACGGGTGATCATTAGCAGCGGGCAACCCTCAGCAGCCAAGGGGAGTTCATCCTCCAACCAGTAGTGTGCCAGAAGGACCCTTTTCAGAGTGGTTGAGAAAGGGGGAGGAGGATCCGATAAGGTCTCAGCAATCCAGCTGTGAGAGACTTACATGTCGTAATTATTGGGGTTCACGCAGCCTCCACTGATTATGTGTATTTATTGCAGACTTACACAAAAGCCGAATATGTCAATTAATATGGCCAAGTGGTTATCATCATTGAGGGATAAAAAAGCATTGAATAGTCCCTCAATGGTCAGAAGTTAGAAAAACCTACTATTCAGATCCACAAAAAGCAAAACAATCCAGGCGAGCATGCAAAAAAAGATGGATTGTAGTCAATGAGAAACTGTAGTGATGTGCAAAATTAAGATATTGGGACAGAAAAGCATGGAGATGTGAAAACATGAAGGAAACAAAAAGCTAGATGTTGAGCAAAGAAGAAAAGAATGGTTGTCTACAAAAATATATTATGTCTGAATCATGGATAATATATTATTCTAATATTTGGCATGGATTGTGCACAAGTTAAATAGTTCTTGCAAGATAATTAAAATTTGAAGGTCTGTGGTCAAATTGAATACAAATACAAATACATTGATGCACATCATACAGTGCTTAAGTAGAGGGCATGTCAGTGCAGATGCTAAATATTATTTTGGGAGGGGTTTGTTTTAAGTGCTTCTACCCACCATGCAGTGAACTCAGAGCACCTATTACTTTCATAATTGTTGGACGAATCCCTAATATACAAATCACTGAATTCTATGCCAAATGATGAGGACTGTACAGTGTGATAAATGGGACTACTGAAATCAAGAAACTTTGGATAAATGCATGTGTGGACGTGCCTCAGTTCTTTCATAAGATATCAATACTTTTTCAATAACTTAATTATTGGTGACTTCTGAACAATGTGAGAAGATTTAAACAGCATGTGATTAAGGGCAGATCAACTGTCACAAATATTAGTTATTACTTAGGATGACACTTGATTTTATGGGCTTGTAAATACCTGGCAAACCCAGCACCCAGGTAAGTGGAAACATTGAATCTGTTATACATCCCATGATACCTCTGTATCAACTACTTGCAATATCACAGATGGTACCTAAAAATACAGGGAAATGCATTCTACATTTGTGATCAGTTTCTAATCAAGGTGTATTGTTGGTTCAATACAGATGTATATTGTGTTGTGAGGCTAAGCCAATATCATGTTTAAATAAGATACAGATGTTGTGTCTACCAGACAATTGGGTATGATTAACAAGACCTTGGTGCTAGAAGTAACCACAGTATCAGAGACATTGAAATTATTTGTGAACGGTTGCTGAATAAGTGTCAAAGAGGGCATCAAATGCACTAGCATTTCGCACTCAAAATGTTTGAACTGCAGTAGGAGGTAATGAGATTTTGAGAAGTTGGGTTGTTGGTTGACTGGGGTGTTAGCCAAACCAAAGCGCCAACCATGGGTCTCTAGTCATGACAGACTGGTTCAAAGTGACAAAATATGGCTGATTGCTATATAAAAGTGGATTGGGCCTGGTCGGCCCTAACCTTCAAACTTAGAAGAATTTTAAGAACAATTTTCTGAGAAGGTAAAGTTTAGCAGGACAAGGCTGCAGGTGGTGTCCAAGGAGGGAGTGTCGTAGACGGGGAGCTGCTTGACGAAGTTGTGGTGAAGTTTTCTATATTCAGACGTAGTCACTTTTATGGAAGTCGAAAATCTCCAGCAGACAAGGCAGGAGGCTGTAGCTGACAAGAATTCCAGGAGGCCAGATATCCCTTTGGCGAAGTACTGCTTAACAGGATTTGCTGCTGCAGAGAAGAATGCAGTTTGAGCAGCCATGAAGTTAGGCCGACCGGCGATGCACCTTGGGCGTATCAACGAGCAGGGTGGTCCCAGTCTTCCTTCGGTTCTCAGAATAGTTTTAGCCAAAAAGTCATGATTTTTCTACATAAAGCCTTTGGTAGCCTTTTCAGAGTTAATCTCCGACTGTCACCTTGCAGCCTGCTGTCCCCCTCCAAGGAGGTGTGAATGGCTCCCAGGAACAGTAACATAATGGTCTTGGGTGTGAGGGGGTTTGACTTCCTCCTGACAACACATCCTGGGGGTTGTGCCCACCAACTGCACAAGGTTCAAAGGGACATCCCCTGCCACAGGTAGATATAACTCATACATAGGCCTGCCCTTTCCATTGTTCGGTTAGCCAGGCCATGTAGTCAATTCAAGTTGGGGGAAAACATGAACTGGTTTGCCGTGGTAGTTTCTCATTTCCCTCAACATACCTCATGGGTATGCCCAGAGCTCTTTCCAAAAGAAGAACGGTTCTGCCATGTTGGATATTGGCTGAGCAGTACTCTGTGGGATTGTTTAGGGCCCAAACCCCAGGAAGTGATGTCAACATGAGTAGGCTTTCCCATGGAAACTTTCTCCCTATTGGTCAGAGAGTTACTCCACTTAAAGCTGGTGCCTGGCATGGCTTCTCTGGATATGTTCTACAGAAGACATCTGGACCTGTGGAAGACAGAAGAAGGACTGCATCTGCTGCAAAACGTATAGAGAGAAATCCCAGAGGCTGGACCAGATCCCACTTGTACCCAGCAAAGAGAAGTGGACACAAGGATCAGTTGGCTGACCTCCTGATAATTACAGGGCCACCAAAGCTGTGAGAATCTACTTGTTCCAAGACCCTAGCTGAACAGTTCCAACTGGATTTGCCCTGGACTCTGTTGGTGGCTTCTGTGAGAATGAGTCCTAAACCCCAACAGGTGATCACAAGGACCTTCATCCTTGGCTGGTGTTAGAGTGTACTCTACTGACCCTAAAACCTGCAAACCTGGACACTTAGGAACCTTTTCAGAACTCTTCCTTCAGAGAACCAGTGGAAACCTGGACTGACACCAAAGCCTCACCTGCCGAAGTCGAATCATCAGCTAGATTCAAACTCTCCTGGGGTATATGCCTTTTTCATACATCTTTTTCAATAAATACTTCACATCCTTCTTCAAGATGAGTGGAACAGTTCTCAATTTGTGCGCAAAGGGGATCACATTAACTTACAGTTTAATCTAATGTTACACATCCACCAACCATCCAACTTTTGAATCAAACACACTAGCATACCTTTTCAAAATGCTGGCAAAGCGAGCTAAAGAACGATGATAGATTCAACCCAGATCTGCAACTGGGGGTGAGTGTCGGAAAAGTTTCAGCACTCCGTCCATCATCTCCTTGCATTTGTGTTATAATGTAACCCGGTGTTTCCCTATGGGTAAGGCTGCCTTGCTCCAGTAAAAAGTGTTTGAAGGATTTTCACTCCCAGTACATGTAAAGCTTTAGATGTACATGTCCTACTTTTTAAAAACAATGCACCCTGCCAATGGGAATTTAGGACCTACTTTCAGGGTAACTTATAAGTTTAAAAAAGAAAGGTTTAGGCATGGCAAAAGGTTTATTTTGCCAAGTCGAAATTGCAATTTAAAAATGCCCGCCGAGGCTGCAATGGCAGACCTGTAGAGATGTGTTTTAGTGCTACTTTAGTGGGTGGCACGATGAGTGCAGGAGTCCAAAGATAGCATTTAATATACAAGCCCTGGGTGCAGGTTGTACCATATACTAGGGACTTACTACTAAAGTAATTGTGCCAATGTGGTATATGCCAATGTTTTCATGTTTGAAAGGGAGAGCACAAGCACTTTACCACTGGTTAGCAGGAGTAAAGTGCACAGAGTCATATGGCCAACAAAACGGGTTCGGTTAGAGAAGGCAAAAATCTGGGGGAATAATACGCAAAAGATGGTAATTTCCAACGCGACTCCCTAAGAGTCTTTCATGCACTTTTTGGAGTAACAATTAAAGGCAAACTGGTCCCTTAAATAAAAGTAAAGCAACTCTTTGTCACAGTTTTCAGAAAAAATATAAAGAACCGTTATATAATCTTCCACGGCTCCTCACATTTCTGATTAGTTTTTATGAAATCGTGGCTCTCCAGTAAAACACCATAATTATCTGAAAATTGTTTCTGCATTCTAGCACCGACTTTTGAATAAACATCTCAGGACCCAAAATAATACTTGTGGTGTTTCACTTTCTGGTAGGTTGTCGAACTCCATTGGTTTAGCATCACCTAAGCAATTTAATAATCGCATCTTTTTCCTTTCCAGCTCAAAATATTTAAGTTCTATTGCAATCAAGTAATTTTCCAATGATCTAAGACAATATTTCAACAGAGCGTTCAGCTTTCCAGGACAATGTAACATTAAACTGGGTTGAAAAACCTGCTGTGCCAAAGATAGTGGAAAATCAGTATTAGCACAATAGGTGATGTATACCTCAAAAACTCAACATTATCCACAGGTGAAAACTGAGAGAAATATTTTTTTTAAATTAATTTTAATAATGTTTATTATTATTACCATTTTGGTTTCAGTACTTACTCATATTCCCTTAAATTATTAAGAAAGCTTATATAGCACAGACAGCTACCCACAATGGGATTTCCCGGCATTTAGAAACAGATAGGGTACAGTCAGAGCCCACTAACTTAGAACAACCAGGTCTTCAGCAGTTTCCAAAAAGAGGCCAGTGAGGTGCAACATCTTAAATATTGTAGAGGGTTGTTCCAAAGCTTAAAGCCCTGGTAAGCAAAGGACCGTCCTCCCATATGAGTCAATTTGATTCTCAGCACCACGCATAAGGAGAGATCACTGGAACGGAATGCGCAAGTCAGTAGATAAGGTCTTAATAGTTAATTGAGATAGCGAGGGCCAGCTCCTGATCTAGCTTGAAGCACAAAGCAGAACGCTTTAAATTGGATTCTTTTCTCCACCTTAAGCCAGTGCAACTCTCTCGGGAGAGAGGAAGCAGATGCACTTTTTGGGAGTCTGTAGAGTAGCCTGGCCGCCGAGTTTTGGACTACTTGAAGCCTTTTAAGGAGGATTTATCTGCTCTCAAATAGAGAACATTGCCATAGTTCAATTTAGATAGAATAAGGGCCTGGGCTGAAAAAGGAAGAATCCAAAGGATTCTACGCAGCCATTTCAGGATACCAAAGCAGGTGGCAGAAACCTTTGCATTCTGAGTCTTCATGGACAATATATTGTCCACCAAGAAACCAAGGTTCTTCACCTTTTGGGCCGGCATGGGAAGTACGCCCAAGCTCTGAGGCCAGTCCAGTGTAAATAGAATAGATAAACTTCTTTAACGCTTATGCAGCATAACTCCCTTAAAACTGCTAAAATCCTGACACAGTGTTTGTTAAAACGAGCACATTCGGCGATTTACAACTCAAGCAGATTCTCGCTGTCTGCATGGCCCACCAAAACAGCAAGAGCCTTTATGAGGTGTGTTGACAGTGTACTAGAAAAGACATCCCAACTCACCTCTGCATGAAGGATCAAGTTTGCGCATCACTGGAACTCTTGATTGCCATGTGTGATGACAACATAACACTACATCACTGAAACACATGCTCATATTTATCTACACTAACGTAAATCGCAAGATTAGTCCTGATTTGACATGCAATGCTGACTAATTACCAGTTCACTTACCAAAAACATACCAACAAATATCCATGTCATTCTGTGCTGTGCTTCCCCACAAAGCTGATCAGGCTCCTCTGACACTATTAGTTGAACAACAACAACACTCTGGTGGTCTCCGGCAGGCTTTGTAATTCACATGTACAGTGATCCGGTCATTGCCAAAATGTGAAAGATGGAGATAATGAAGATGAGCAGGGAGAAAAAACTGGGAAGAGGATTTATTCCAAGTATAAAAGTAGCCAAGGCCACTGGGTGCAGAGCGCAGGGTAGAGAGCAAGGCACCATTTGACAAGAGAAAGTTTAGAATCCAGAACCCTGGAGAATGCATGAGCCAATTTTTAATACAAACGTCCTAAAGCTAAGTACAGGAATGCATAAGAGAGATACAACGTGGAAACAGTATTAAAAATACAAACCAGTACAAGTACGAGAAACAGTAAAGCAATAAATAAGATGTATATACTGATACAACAGGGTGTTGTTAGAACAATTGATTGTAAAAGTAAAAATAAACAGGAAACCACACCAAGTGATGACTAAACTGCTACAAATGTACTCATATTTACACTGAACAATATATGGGAAGGAAGCCATGCCATTTTGAATTGTTGGACCAGTGTGAGGTTAATTAAGTGATTCCCAATCCGGCATTTGTCATGCCAAAAGACATAGGGCCTGATGTAGAGCTTGATAGATGGGGTTATCCCGCCCACTTTATTATAAGTGCATTATGCCCTATGGTACTTGATGTAAGGTGAAAGGGACTTCTATCACATTTGTGATGGAGTACTCGTCTGCCATTCTCTAAATGGGACAAATAGTTTTGATGACATTTACAGCCATGATGGACTTGTTGCAGAGGAAGTAGGTGACGTGTGGTGAAGCACCTAAAATCACTTGAAAAGATAAGGAGAAAGCAGATTTAATGTATGCAAAAAATGTATTTGAGGAGTGAGAGATTACAGTTACTAGGTTTTGAAAATTTGTGTCTCCCCTGATACTTAGTCAGGTAATAGCAGAGGCTAAACATGAAGTGGCACTAGCAAATATGAGTTGGCTGGGCCTGCTAAGAAATTTGAGGGGAATTAAATGCAGTGTGAACCTAACTGCAGATTATATCAGAGTTCACTTAGAACCAAGTTATGACAGATGATTTCTAATCTGGAGTTGAATGAAAGGGTGTTTGAATTGGAAGTTTTTATGTGTTTTTTACCGACTATTGTTATATATATATATATATATATATATATATATATATATATATTACCTACTGGCGGTCGCCAGTAGGTAGTTATAGTTAGGACCTATTTTCCATAGGAAATTCACAACATTCTATTTCCAATAACTTTGGCGCCGGTTGATGAATCTTCGCGAAATTTTCAAAACTCGTGGGGCGCTCCGGTCCGCTCCTATCCTGAAAGTCTCGGGGTGATTCATCAAGTGGGAGCCGAGAAAAAGGGGGGTCCTAAAACGTGATTTCCCCATGTAAATTTCCATAGGAACCTTTAGTCGCAGCTACAGCCCGAACTGCTGAACGGAATTACACCAAATTTGGCAAAAAGGTAGCCCTTGGTTCAGAATCGTGCCTTTTGGTTAAATGGTGTAAATCCGTTCAGTAGTTCCTGAGAAATTTGAAAAAGAAAACACATATATATCTGGGCGGAGCCTAACCACACATGTCATCGTGAGATCTGATTGGCTGTCAGCACTTCATCCTGGAATTACTGGCAGCCATCTTGGGACCAATATAAATGATAGTACCCCATTGAAATGCATTGTAGTGAATCGAAGATTTTGAGGGTTACCAAAAGGAGAACTGTAAAGGGTGATAACAGACTTTAGTTACATTAGAATTCATTTGTTGATGGTACCATACTAATTTCAGGAATTGTGGTGTGTTCTAAGGTGATTTTACCCTGTGAAAAACCTTCTGCTGGGATATCATGAATCATGTTTGAGAGAAAACTATTTTCACATGCTTGTCCCATACCGTTTTGGAAGGTGCTCCAGAAGCTAAAATGAGAGCATATTTTCTGTAAATTCACATTATCTTTCTCAGTCATGTGAGAATGAAGTCTGACATTCTCAGTAAAACATGTACATCCAACAAGGGCAGAGACTGTCAGTTGATTCCTTTGTGTTCTACTGCAGCTTCCCAGAGTGTTCTAAAGAACAACTAGAGTGCTAACAGCCTTACTTATGACAAAAGTATGGCACACCTGAAGCCATCTTGATTGGAATAAACTGGTAACACTTAAAACATTTAATTTAAAAAGGAACAAAATGATGGGGTTCATTTTGTCATAGAAATTATGGTTAGTGCTGTAGAAAGAAAAATTAGGACATGTTTCAAGTGTGATCTCAAATATCTTCCTGTTATATTTCAACAGGAGCAGCCTGTCAGTTGATGTATTTGTGTCCTACTGCAGCTTCCCAGAGTGTTCTAAAGAACAACTAGAGCGCTAACAGTCTTACTTATGACAAAATTATGGCACACCTGAAGCCATCTTGATTGGAATAAACTGGTAACTCTTAAAACATTTCATTTAAAAAGGAACAAAATGAGAGGGTTCATTTTGTCATAGAAATTATGGTTAGTACTGTAGAAAGAAAAATTAGGACATGTTTTAAGTGAGATCTCAAATATCTTCCTGTTATATTTCAACCGGAGCAGCCTGTCAGTTGATGCCTTTGTGTTCTACTGCAGCTTCCCAGAGTGTTCTAAAGAACAACTAGAGAGCTAACAGTCTTACTTATGACAAAAGTATGGCACACCTGAAGCCATCTTGATTGGAATAAACTGGTAACACTTAAAACATTTAATTTAAAAAGGAACAAAATGAGGGGGTTCATTTTGCCATAGAAATTATGGTTAGTGCTGTAGAAAGAAAAATTAGGACATGCTTTAAGTGAGACCTCAAATATCTTCCTGTTATATTTCAACAGGAGCAGCCTGTCAGTTGATGCCTTTGTGTTCTACTGCAGCTTCCCAGAGTGTTCTAAAGAACAACTAGAGCGCTAACAGTCTTACTTATGACAAAATTATGGCACACCTGAAGCCATCTTGATTGGAATAAACTGGTAACACTTAAAACATTTAATTTAAAAAGGAACAAAATGAGGGGGTTCATTTTGCCATAGAAATTATGGTTAGTGCTGCAGAAAGAAAATTTAGGGCATGTTTTAAGTGAGATCTCAAATCCTCTTCTATTTCATTAGAAAATTCTGACATGCAGACTGAAACAATCACTTTCAATACCAGCAGTAGAATTCCAGTTAACTCCCTGGTGAGCAGTAGCTTTACTACAGTGATCTAATGAACAACTAGAGTGCTAACATTCTGAATTTATGGCAAATGTGTGACACATCTGAATGCCTTCTTGATGGAATCAAAGTAAAAAACTGAAAGCATTTCCTACTGAGGAGACTGCAGTAAATGACGAAATTAGGAAACTTCATAACAAATAAGTCTCCCAAGATGGCCACCAGAGAAAAAAGAGCCCAAATGTAGCACAAATATCACCCAGATGTAGCCCACATATAGCCCAATGACAGAAGTGTGCAAAACACTTTTTATTTTTAGTTTTTCTGCAGTTTTATATAGTGCAAACTGGTCAGGTATTGGAGCGTTACATCTTACTTGGACCCCTTATTGCGTATTTTGCACGAAGTACATGAGATTGATCTTGCGAAACATTGAACTTTACGATTCTGTTAACCTGAAGTTGCTCTGAACCGGGCTTTGTAACACCCGTTTTTACCTACTGGTTTTAATTAATTCTCACTGTATTGTATTAGGAAAGAGGATTTACTGTTTTTATGTACACTTTTATGATCTATGTTTCTAAATCAGATCAAATAAAGTTTAATGAATTCTATGGCAGGAAGGAGGCGAGGATTATGCATATCTTTCCTCACTTTATTTGCATAGCAGTTCAAAGAAAACGTAACACAACAATCATTAAACAAAAGACTACACAACCCATGAACCATTAGGGGGTAGTCTCCAAGGCAACTATAGTCCAATCATATCACAGTCCATCGTATATAATATCGTGACGTCCCTTCCGCTTCCTCTTTCTTCACTGCTCGTCAGTTAAGTGCATTCCTTACATTCTTGGCTTAATCTGACGGTGTTGCTGTTTGTATAGCGGTTTCTTGTGCACGTTATTAGCATTATTGCCTTGGTATTGTTTCATATTCCCTGCGCAGCAGGCTCTTGCCCGAGCGCGTTCTCCCCCTCGCAGTTTCTCCCGCTGTGTGCTCTGTGCGCGGTGAGATCCTGTCAGGCGCGTCTGGTCCTAGCGAGGCAGCTCCGTCGAGCGCTCCCGCTGGTCTTTACGCGCGTTTGGGAATCCGGTCACTCCTTTAGTGTCCGCTTGATTCCCGACCAACCCTCGCCAAATTTTGACATTGCTACGCGGTGATTTCCCCACACGGCCACATTAGTGACCAGCGCCACCTGGTGGTGGTAATTGGTATTGCGCCTCAGTCTATTCTTATAACAGCTTCGGGGAAAGCCCAGCTGTTGGAGCACCGGCGAGGGGGCTGTCTTAAGGATTTTAAGGGCATTTGTTCTGTGCTCACACCCTCTGCTATCATGTCTTCTCCAGAAGACCATTTTAACTCCTCCTACCAGGAAGTGGAGGAGGAATGGCCCCCAACTTCTCCCTCCAGCAGTGGACCAAGCCCTCTCTCTGGCTATTTCTAGGGCGCTGGCTCCTCTTAGGGATCAGGTTGATAAGCTAGCGAAAAGCATCCCTGGGGTGTTCAGTGACCCAGATCTGGTGGTGGCGGGTCCAAGTAGCTCCCAGATGGGGAATAAAAGGGCCGTTAAGCATAACGCGGGGCACTTGGAAGGATTTGATAAACTTATGGAGACCTTCCTCAAGAGTGCGCGAACGCTAAAACATGCACCCTGCTGGGAGGAGGAGGGGCCCGGAGAAAATTGCGACACTGTCACCACTATTGTAGACCCTGACGGTGGGTTTCCCTTAGAGGGAGAGGGTGTATCGGAGGACGATTTCTCCTCCGATGAGGATAAGGACTCGGTTCGTCCCTGGCGTCCAGAGTCCCACTCCTCTCAGTCCCCGGTTGGGGACGGGGTCCACTCGGACATGTTTGAGCCTACCCAAATTTACCATCCTAGGTCGGCAGAGTGGACACCTGACGCCAAAGTGGCAGAGTATGTGGTGGGGAAAATCCATCAACTCCTTGAAAGGGAGGTCAGGAATAGGATGAGGGGAGAATGCCCCAGGCCCTCACTGAAGGGGAAGGTGGCACACACGCCTGAAATTGATGAGAAACTATGTACCTTTTTCTCCAAGTATATGAGGGATCCCAAGAAAGGAATTGATAGGTCTTGGAAGTGGTAGGGCCCTTGACCCAAATTATTCAATTGACGGAGCGTTCCAAAGAGTCAGGATCCCCTTTGTACACGGATATTGTGGCTGGTTGGGCGCACTACCCTAAACCCTAAAACACTACCCCCTCCACTACCCAAACACCACTGCACTACCCTAAACCCTAAAACACTACCCCCAGCACGACACCCTACATTACCCAAACATAACTGCACTACCCTAAACCCTAAAACACTACCACCAGCACAACTCCCTACACTACCCAAACACCACTGCACTACCCTAAACCCTAAAACACTACCCCCAGCACGACTCCCTACACTACCCAAACACCACTTCACTACACTAAACCCTAAATATACCCCCAGCATGACCTCCCACACTACACAAACACCCCTGCACTACCCTAAACCCCTAAAATACTACCCCCAGCATGACCCCCTACACTACCCAAACACCACTGCACTACCCTAAACCCTAAAACACTAACCCCAGCATGACCCCCTACACTACCCAAACACCACTGCACTACCCTATACCCTAAAACACGACCCCCTACACTACACAAACATGACTGCACTACCCTAAACCCTAAAACACTCAAGTAAATGAGGGATCCCAAGAAAGGAATTGATAGGTCTTGGACGTGGTAGGGCCCTTGACCCAAATTATTCAATTGACGGAGCGTTCCAAAGAGTCAGGATCCCCTTTGTACACGGATATTGTGGCTGGTTGGGTGCACTACCCTAAACCCTAAAACACTACCCCCTCCACTACCCAAACACCACTGCACTACCCTAAACCCTAAAACACTACCCCCAGCACGACACCCTACATTACCCAAACATAACTGCACTACCCTAAACCCTAAAACACTACCACCAGCACAACTCCCTACACTACCCAAACACCACTGCACTACCCTAAACCCTAAAACACTACCCCCAGCACGACTCCCTACACTACCCAAACACCACTTCACTACACTAAACCCTAAATATACCCCCAGCATGACCTCCGACACTACACAAACACCCCTGCACTACCCTAAACCCCTAAAATACTACCCCCAGCACGACCCCCTACACTACCCAAACACCACTGCACTACCCTAAACCCTAAAACACTAACCCCAGCATGACCCCCTACACTACCCAAACACCACTGCACTACCCTATACCCTAAAACACGACCCCCTACACTACACAAACATGACTGCACTACCCTAAACCCTAAAACACTACCCACAGCATGACCCCCTTCACTACACAAACACCACTGCACTGCCCTAAACCCTAAAACACTACCCCAGCACTACCCCCTACACTACCCAAACACCACTGCACTAACATAAACCCTAAAACACTACCCCCAGCACAACCCCCTACACTACACAAACACCACTGCACTACCCTAAACCCTAAAACACTACCCCCAGCACGACACCCTACACTACCCAAACACCACTGCACTACCCTAACCCCTCAATATACCCCCAGCATGACCCCTACACTACCCAAACACCACTGCACTACCCTAAACCATAAAACACTACCCCCAGCATGACCCCCTACACTACACAAACACCACTGCACTACCCTAAACCCTAAAACACTACCACCAGCATGACCCCCTACACTACTCAAACACCACTGCACTACCCTAAACCCTAAAACACTACCCCAGCACAACCCCCTACACTACCCATACACCACTGCACTACCCTAAACCCTAAAACACTACCGCCAGCATGACCCCCTACACTACTGCACTACCCTAAACCCTAAAACACTACCCCCAGCACGACCCCCTACACTACCCAAACACCACTGCACTACCCTAAACCCTAAACACTACCCCGAGTACAACCCCCTACACCACCCAAACACCACTGCACTACCCTAAACCCTAGAAAAGAAACCCCCACCCCATGCCCAATCCCCCTTACCTCTCACTCCTCATGGTTCCTCTCTCCTCGTGGTTCCTGCTTCACGTCATCGCTGAGGGGCGGTGCACGTGGTTGTGAGGATACAGAATAGCCTCTGTTTCCTTACAACGACATGGATCGTCTACATGTTTTTTAGAACGCATGGTCATTTACCATACATACCTTTACAACAAAATTTGTTGTAAAGGCATGCGTGGTAAATGACCATGCGTTCTAAAAAAATGCGTAGTAATGACTTTGTGATGATGTACAACGCATGCGTGGTTATGCATGCGTTGTAATGGTATCGCAAAGTAAAAAAGTCGTTGTAACGGCTGTTTACCGATCGAAGCTGGCCCCTGTTCTTCAGTGAGACATTTATTTGATTAATTAGGAGGAAGGAATGTGTTTTTTTTACCGAAAAGTGCATTCCCGGCTGTTGTATTGTGAAAGTGTCCGCGTGGCCTGGTTTCACTTCCGGTGAGATAGTGGAAGAGTCTGTTTGGATCTAAAGGAGTTCTGTTGTTGGACGGGGCCAGCGCGACATGTCATCAGAAAACATAGCTAATGGAAAGCGTCCTCCCTGAAGTGTGGAGCAGTGCCATGAGAGGTCAACGAGTGTGCGTCCCACCGCAGTATGACCGTACCGCGTGACCCATGTGCCGCCTCCAGGGTACGGGAGGCAGAAGCGGCATCGCAGGTCCTCTTGAAGACCATTGTAGCACTAATTCTACATTTTGGTACTAGGGCATTTTAACTTCGTTGTTCCTGCCAGATACAAAGAGAAGATCCTGTGTTATTCAGTGCCCTCGTTACCTTTTTTGTGGGTTGTGGTGCTTGTCACTTCGCTGCCCCGCCGGTGCACACGACTGGGCACCCCACCTCGTGTGACATCTGCAGGGCCTCTGCCCTCGGATCACTGGTTTCGGTTTCTGGAGTGGCAACATAAACAGTTGCTCCCAAAGGACTAGCCTGAACACTTAGGTGAATATCCCCTGCACCAGCATTCCACGGAAATTCTTTCCTAGCTCTCCCACGTCAACGAGCACGGCTCCGCTTGCGACACCGTATGACGTCATCGGAGCCATAAGAGGACCTCGTCGGCATGCTGACGTCAGTTCCACCCATTTTTTCCGTGCCACGAGGCAAACAGGGGACCGAGACATTTTCACATGTATACATAGTATAATAAATATATATATATTCACTGAAAAAACCATAGATTTCAGGCACGTTATAGTTAGAAATTAGCATTTAAAAAACCTTAGAAATTCACTGAAAAAAACATAGGTTTTAGGCACGTTATAGTTAGAAATTAACATTTAAAAAACCTTAGAAATTCACTGAAAAAACCATAGGTTTCAGGGGCGTTATAGTTAGTTGGACATTTCACTCGTACAAAACCATAGAAATTACCCCGTTATAGTTAGTTCAGCTAACTATAACTCGCGCGCCCGCAATGCACTGCTGATGACGTCACATATTACATCACTCATGACATGGTCAGTGACATCACTCATGACATCACTGATGACATCTCAAATGACATCACTGATGACATCTCAAATGACATCACTGATGACATCACTGATGACATCATCCAGTGAATGTGTGTTTTTCTGAAAATTAAATATGTTTTATATATGTATATCTCAAGGTCGATGGAAGAATAAATGGGTATATAAGTGTCTAAATGGATGATTTTTTTGTAAAATTGATTGTATAACTGACTAAGTGTATCTTAGTGAATACATGGGTTAGTGAGTAATGTTTAAATATGAAAATATCTGTATCAGTCTCTCACTTTGTGTATAAGTGGCTGCATGGGTTGGTGAGTAGCTACATGAGTGTCTATATGGGTTATTAGTTGGCTTTTGAGTATCAGTATGAGTGTCTGAGTGTCTGTATGGTTCGGTGGGGGTATTACTTAGTGCATAGATGCATGAATGAGTGACTCACTGTTTGTATGTGTTGAAGACAGCATGTGTGCAGGACTGTATAGGTGGATGAGTATGTGTATGGGTGTGTTAGTGAGTGAATGACTGTCTCAATATTGTCTTTATGAGTAACTACATATGTTTTAAACTAGTATATGTGAGTATTGGTGTATGTAAGTGAGTATATGTGAGAGTGAGAGATTGGAAGAGTTCCTGTACAAATAAGTAGGTGTTTCTATAAGTGATTGTTTAAGAGAGTAAGTATGTGTAAGTTTCTGTAGAAGTAAGTGTGGTAGTGTGTGTATAACTGTATATGCAAGTAAATGGATGTTTGATACTTTGTTTGCATGTGTGACTATGTGTGTGAGTAACTCTATGGATGAGTGGCAGTGTGTAACAGGATGTATAGGTGTATGAGTACATATGATGAGTGAGTACATGTATGAGTGACTGTATAGGGACTGTTGGTGAATGAGTGGATGTGTGTGTAGATCTTGGAATTACTGAATAGGTATGTTGAAACTGGTATTGGTATGCCCATTGTTTTGAAAATGTTAGTTTGTATTTTTGAGTGTGTGTATCAAAGGTTATATTAGGGTGAGAGGAGGTCTGCCACTCTATCACAAGGATGATGTCATCAGTGATGTCATCAGTGATGTCATTTGAGATGTCATCAGTGATGTCATGAGTGATGTCACTCACCATGTCATGAGTGATGTAATATGTGACGTCATCAGCAGTGCATTGCGGGACGCGAGTTATAGTTAGCTGAACTAACTATAACGGGGTAATTTCTATGGTTTTGTACGAGTGAAATGTCCAACTAACTATAACGCCCCTGAAACCTATGGTTTTGTCAGTGAATATATATATATATATATATTGAAGCCACAGTCCCGATTCAAACTCCAATCCACGGAAATCAGGTACGGACCACAGCGTGCTTAAATTTCATGTGCTTTATTGCAAAATCCACAGCATGACGCGTTTCGACCGGGTCTCCCCGGTCTTGATCACATGACGTGCCAGAACCTGTAACAATGTTTTATAGTGACACCTTGACTGAACAACGATAGAGCTAAATAAAATACTACTTGTGTATATTCTCAGATAGTCGTATCACAAATCTTAAATGCTGATAAATTGTAACAGCTACCAACATCCTATATTTGTATACAATAATTCATGTTGTATAACAAGCCAAGTGGCTGAATGCGATAATATACTGTCAAATTTGAATAACGACACATAGAGAATTTAACTGTATTTGAATCGAAACAGTTGTTCTTAGTTAAGAAAATATTGTGCATTGGGGAAACAAATGTGCAAATTTACAGTTAAAGTGCAAGTGCTTGTAAAGTGCTTGCGTCAAAAGTAAAAGTAAACCAGCTATTTCATCATAACTGAAACTAATACAAAATAAATGTGAATGGTTGGCCGTGCGTTGCCTGTAAACATGTATTCTTTATATCAAAGTGCTAGTGCATGTATACTTTGTACATAGTGCAAAAAATCGGACACCAGAGATGACCATTGGATATAGCATCCAAGTTGCTGGGGTGCAGCTTCAGAGAGTAATATCAATCTGATGTGCAAAATATGTAGTGCAAATAAGCAGATGTTGGACCTTGTAAGAGCCTAGTGCAAATTGTCATACAGTGCATCAATGATTCGGGGAATCCTTCACAGTTTTTCAATTCCGATTAAAATCACCAAGTAAAAACCTCACCGACACCCAGTAAAACCGATAAAAACAGGTAAAAACAGGATTAAAACCAGGCTAAAATCAATCGGATAAAAAACTGAAAATTATAGATCTCCACAGTTCATATACGAAAGGAAACAGATGCAGGGAAATGTATGCATTATTTTATAAAAAATTGTGCAAATCCTCTCCCGTATTGAGGCCATTCGGCATCTTGGTATCAAGTTGTAGGATATATTGTGTCTCCAACTGCCATAATTTCTTTTCTCTATTGCCTCCCCTTATTGACCTAGGTACTGCATCTATTACAAAGTAGCTAAAATCACACAGGTTATTATTATGAACAAGTTTAAAATGCCGTGCAACCGGATAGCTGGGATCAGAATTAACTATAGCACGTAGGTGTTGCAAAATGCGATTAAACACCTGCAGCTTAGTGCTGCCTACGTATTGCAAGTGAACATTCAAGTACGTACACCGCAAATTCAGTTTTGCAAGTGAACATTCCATTGATTTTAGAAGGAATCTGTCCAAATGCATCGGTGTATTTCTGTTTATTGACCCCAAACTTGCATGCTCGGCATGAGCTACACTTGTAAAATCCAGTCCTATTTGAGAGCCAGTGTCTAGGAGTCAGTACCTCAGGGCTGGTTTTAACCAGTGCATCCCTCATAGAGTGTGCCCTTCTGAAAGTAATTGCGGGTACTTCTGGCAGAATTGGTGAAAGAGTGATATCTGTTCTTAATATTGGCCAGTTCTTGTAAATAATACTCCTTACTTGTTTTTCATGGCGGCTGTATGTGGTTATTAGTCTAATCGTTTCATTCTTTTTGTGCAACTTAGCCTTTGTCTCGATATTAGAGGGAGTTATTTCTTGGACTGTATTAGTTGACCCTGTCTCTCTCTTGGTATTATTAGCCCTGAGTAATGCTGTTTTAAGGTCTTTTGTTTTGTAGCCCCGTGCTTGAAATCTCTGTAGTGCTTCTGCTTGGCATTGTGCAAGGTCTATGCTTGAACTGCAATTTTTTTAATTCTTAAAAACTCTCCATACGGAATACTCTTTATAAGGTGTCTGGGGTGGGAACTGCTAGCGTGTAATATTGAGTTACCTGCTGTACTTGTTCTGTGCAATTTTTTTCTGTATAGCATTGTTATTAATGTATAACTCTACATCAAGAAACTCTACCCACTCATTACTTATATTAGCTGTGAACTCAAGATTTAAATCATTGTTATTGATAGCCTTGACAAAATTCTGTGCAGATTCCCTTGAACCTTGCCAAATTACACACACATCGTCTATGAACCGCCACCATTTAAGTACATGGGTGGCGAACAGTTCCCCGTGGGTGTGCCTGAGGACATGCTCCTCCCACCAACCTACGTGCAAACACGCATAGCTGGGAGAGAAGCATGCCCCCATAGCCACCCCATGCAACTGCTGATGTACTTCTTTGTTGAACAAAAAGTAGTTATTCAATAAGCATAGTTCAATCATTTTCAATAACATAGTGTTGTGTTTAAAAAATAATTGAATATTCCTTTTGGCTAAAAAGTGTTTCATAGCTTCCAAACCATTAGTATGATGTATGCTGTTATACAGGGAACATATGTCCATGACAATAAAATGGCAGTCCTCATTCCAGGTAACTGATTGTAGTTTTGAGAGGAAATATCCTAAATCTTTAATAAAAGAGGGAGGATTTTCCACAAACTCATGTAAGTAAAAATCTACATATTTGGACATCGCTTCCAGAAGGCTTTTTTGAGCAGAAATGATAGGCCTTCCAGGCATTGGAGTCACTTTCTTATGGACCTTAGGAATAAAATATAAGGTCGGAGTGATGGGATGATCATTTCTAAGAAAATTGTATTCATGTTTGCTTATAAGTCCTTCTCTTTTCCACTGCGCTAGTTCCTGAAATACTAGATCTTTGATTTGTTTCAATTCCTGAAATGAAGCCTTTCTGTAACATAATGGATCATTCAGATGTCGTTCTGCTTCCTTCATGTACGAATCTCTGGGCCAAAGTACTATGTTCCCTCCTTTATCAGCTTTGTTCACAATTACATTCCCATTATCCTTGACTTTGCGCATCAATTTGGAGTACTGTGTTTCTAAATAGCTCCTTTGATTTTGTTTACGCATAACACTGTGGTTCAGTTTTTTCAAATCTTCAATTACACAGTCACTGAAAGTGTCTACCGAATCCTTTGGCATAAGAGAAATGAATGTAGATGGAGGGCGAAAAGGACTACCAGCTGCACAACTACTTAGAATTCCCAACTCTTGCAACTCTTCCTGTGTGTCTAAAATGGTTTCATCAATATTTCCAGCCAATGCATACATTGATCTCAACGTGGTGATGTCAGACGCTTGAAGGGTTTTGCTTGGTTGATTTGAAGCAATGATGGTTGCAGCGGTCTCAGTGACTTTATTCAATTTGAAATGCTTTAACAGTTTCAGTTTTCGTATGAATTTGAATACGTCAATGCGAGATTGCACATATTTAAAACCATTCTTTGGACAGAAGGACAATCCTAACGATAGCAGTTGTGTTTCTGCAGTACTTAATTCAATTTCAGATAGGTTAATGACAGTGTTTTCAGTACAAAGAGGATTATTTATTGTTGATGCCATTGCTTTCCCCTCCCCCTCTTGCCCCTGTTGTTGCCTCCTGCATTTGCGCCTTTGCTTGCGGCGTTTGTTTCGCCTACGCCGATTTTCTACTGGGGTGGTCTCGGTCGCAATGTATGGCGACGGACTTCGATTAAAAAACCCAATTCCTCAGAGGGGGTTAAATTGGTTGGTAGCTGCGCCTGCTGAATAGACAAACTGCCTTCATCCGAGTCTGTACTACTGGCCATCGAGCTCAGATCAGTATTGATTAATTCTATATTGGTTTGATTTGGTGCAGAGCTCACAGGATGTTTGGGGACTAATGCTTGCCTTTTTACAGTATCAAATTTTTTAGAGAATGTAAAAACTCTGCCTGTCTCATAGTCCCTTTTGTCACGGGCGAACTTGAATATTTTTTGTGCTTTTATAGTATCTTCGTGTTTGTTAAGGCGTGCGTTAATTTCATCTCTGCCCTTTTTAACCGATTCCTGTTGTTCTAATGCCTCCAATTGTTGATTTATTTTTTCAATTTCCTTTAGAATGTCCATTCTGTCTATCTCAGCATATTTGATAAGTATTGAAACCATATTCATGGACGCCTCCAAGTTGTTTGTGGCCCATTCTTTCAGCATTAGGGGGTTGGGGTTCTCAAACGATGGTGCAATGAGTACCCTCAATCCCCGTGGTACTCTGCCAGCCTCCTTATATTTCTCAAGTGATTTCTTCTCCCACCACTTGGTTAGTTCGGTACAAAGTAATTTTTCTAATTTTTTCAAAAGTGTTTTTACATCATTTTTGCTCCCCATGTTCGTGTTTTTATCTGTACTGGTCTCACTAGCGTCCGGTAAATTTTGAAAGAAGGCATCCGCCATGGCCTCCCGGTCCCGTAGCACGTCCGCTATGGTTGTCATGTTGACACCGTACGCAATAATAGGTATGCACAGGAGATCCTTGCTAAACATAGGTTTTCTGCAGGATCAAGTATCCTTTTAACACAATCTCCTCACCCGCAACTGTCAGCGTTCAATGAGCTCATACGGCTTACCGCAGTGGAGCCCGATTGGCTCGATGGCGTCCTCCGACTCCTCAGAACCGCCGGAACTCCAAAGGGATACGCCGATTTAATGCTTCTCACTATTCCTTTCGCCTGCTGACTGCGGGGGCTGGCACGGGAATACTCCTTCCGGGTCAAACAGATATCGCAGATGCGATGCCGGCTGCAGCCGGCCAGCCACTTCAAGAGGAGAGGGTCCGTTTTTTGAGCGAAGACAGCCGTACTTTGCCACAAATAGAATAATGAAGCCACAGTCCCGATTCAAACTCCAATCCACGGAAATCAGGTACGGACCACAGCGTGCTTAAATTTCATGTGCTTTATTGCAAAATCCACAGCATGACGCGTTTCGACTGGGTCTCCCCGGTCTTGATCACATGACGTGCCAGAACCTGTAACAATGTTTTATAGTGACACCTTGACTGAACAACCCCTCCCTCTCACACGATAGAGCTAAATAAAATACGACTTGTGTATATTCTCAGATAGTCGTATCACAAAGCTTAAATGCTGATAAATTGTAACAGCTACCAACATCCAATGTTTGTATACAATAATTCATGTTGTATAACAAGCCAAGTGGCTGAATGCGATAATATACTGTCAAATCTGAATAACGACACATAGAGAATTTAACTGTATTTGAATCGAAACAGTTGTTCTTAGTTAAGAAAATATTGTGCATTGGGGAAACAAATGTGCAAATTTACGGTTAAAGTGCAAGTGCTTGTAAAGTGCTTGTGTCAAAAGTAAAAGTAAACCAGCTATTTCATCATAACTGAAACTAATACAAAATAAATGTGAATGGTTGGCCGTGCGTTGCCTGTAAACATGTATTCTTTATATCAAAGTGCTAGTGCATGTATACTTTGTACATAGTGCAAAAAACCGGACACCAGAGACAACCAATGGATATAGCATCCAAGTTGCTGGGGTGCAGCTTCAGAGAATAATATCAATCTGACGTGCAAAATATGCAGTGCAAATAAGCAGATGTTGGACCTTGTAAGAGCCTAGTGCAAATTGTCATACAGTTAATAGGTTTTGAAAATTTGTGTCTCCCCTGATACTTAGTCAGGTAATAGCAGTGGCTAAACATGAAGTGGCACTAGCAAATATGAGTTGGCTGGGCCTGCTAAGAAATTTGAGGGAATTAAATGCAGTGTGAACCTAACTGCAGATTATATCAGAGTTCACTTAGAACCAAGTTATGACAGATGATTTCTAATCTGGAGTTGAATGAAAGGGTGTTTGAATTGGAAGTTTTTATGTGTTTTTTACCGACTATTGTTATATATATATATATATATATATATATGAGAGTCACAGATGCTGCACTTCGTGGTTCCCAGCCTCCGGCGTCGGTGCCTGCAAACGGCGGCAGCAGCCGTTTAACATAGAAGGATTTCCGTATTTTGTTAGATTCGTCCAAAATAACGAGATGCGGCACACCAGAAGAAGCACAAATTTTATTGTGCACAAACCAAAGACGACGCGTTTCGGCGTTAAGCCTTTGTCAAGCGCTTGACAAAGGCTTAACGCCGAAACGCGTCGCTCTCTGGTTTGTGCACAATAAAATTTGTGCTTCTTCTGGTGTGCCGCATCTCGTTATTTTGGACGAATCTAACAAAATACGGAAATCCTATATATATATATATATATATATATATATATATATATATATATATATATATATATATATATATATATTACCTACTGGCCATTTGAGATATCATCAGTGATGCCACTGACCATGTCATGAGTGATGTAATATGTGATGCCATCAGCAGTGCATTGCAGGGGCGTGAGTTATAGTTAGCTCAGCTAACTATAACGGCTGCATTTCTCTGGTTTTGTATAAGTGAAATGTCAGCCTAACTATAGCGTTCCTGTAATCTGTGGTTTGGGGTGGCCTCTCAAGTAGAGGCAGAGAAAAAGGGGGGGTTCCCAAAATGCATTTTCCCCATGTTAATCTTATAGGACGTTTGAACAAGCATACAGCCCAAACTGCTCGACTGAACTTGGCAGAAAGATAGACTTAGTCGTGCAGATCATACTTTCACTTATTTGGTGTAAATATGTTCAGTAGTTTTAGAAATATTAACTGGAAAAGCAAATTTTATATATAGGGACACAGATCCTCTGTGGATCCACTCACAGGGAATCTGCTGATTCACGTGCCACAGCAAAGTCCTGATTGGCAGGCTGAACCTTCACAAAAAAGTCACGGCCACCATTATGTTCATTGAGGAAATGGTCCCCGGGGCTGAAAATGTGTTTGCAAATTGAATGAAGGGGTCAAGTGAGATGTTTCCTGACCCCCCTCGTACATGTTGTAAAAGAGGGCCGAGCATGTATCCAGGGGTTAGAAATAAGAACAAATGGTTTTTTTTGGCCACTCACGAAATCTGCGGATCCCTTCCGAGGTTCTACATGGCCTGTGTAACTCCACGGGGGATCTGCGGATTTAGTTTGACTGGAAAAAAAAATGCACATATATATTTTTATACTCTTGCTTCCTCTCACAGCTACTCACATACCCATACAGATACTGACACACCCACTCACATACTCATACAGACACTGTCACATCCAGTCTTACACCCATAGAGACACTGTCACACCCATTCACAAACCCATACAGAGACTCTCACACCCATTCACAAACCCATACAGAGACTCTCACACCCAGACTTACACCTAAATATACAGTTTTATATCAACTCACATTCCCATACTGCCATTGTCAGACCCATTCACATTTCATACATACACTGTTACACCCATTCACAAACCCATACAGATCTCTCACATGCACACTTACATCCATACAAAGACTTTCACACCCACTCACATACCCATACAGACCCTCTCACACACACTGTTACATCTATGCAGACACTGTTAAACCCATTGACAAGACCATGCAGATGCTCTCACCCAGGCCTACATTGATACAGAGACTTTCACATCTACTCACATACCCATAAAGACCCTTTCACACCCACTCTTAGGCTTATGCAGATCCTGCTGTACCCATTCACAAATCCATACAGAGACTCTCATACCTACACTTACGCTTATATCCACTCACATACCGATAGAGACACTGTCCCACCCATTCAGTTATCATACATACACACCCAGAGTTACACCTATATAGACACTTTCATAGCCACTCAGATACTGAGGTAGAGAACCTAACTCCTAGTGATATACTCATATAGACACTGTTACAACAAGTACGATATGCTTTGAAACACTTATGCACCTAAAATCATACCCATGTACACTCTGTTATACCCACTGTGAGATCCATTCAGAACTGTCTACTAGAAATATTAAATTTGCTGTTTTCCATTGAATGTGTGCTTTTGCTTTGCAGATCCGCAGATTCGATAAATAAAGAAAAAGGATTTACAGTTAAAAATAACAACTGTTTGTGACATATGGTGGTTTTTAGAAGAGCCGTTGTGTTCATTGTGTGTATATGTTGACTACATATACGAGCGGATGCAGAGTTTGAAGTTGTTTAGAAATAATCTGTTCTCTGTGTCCGTGAAGAAAACACCATCTTTCCTGTATATTCCATGCATGTTGAAGCACAGGTTATTATTTTTTTTGTTTAAATGTGTTTATTGGTATTCTTACAGCCTTACATATATAAGCATACAGCATTTTCAAATCAAGCCGGAGAGTTTCCGGGCCAGCATTAATCAAATCAATCACTACAATGCAACATTGTTCTCAACATTCCTCCGCATCTCCAATTCTACTACTGGGGATATACAGGGTTCACCACAATATTTGTTCCACATTGACCACTTCCGATCCCATTTTTTGGGGCATCCCCTGGCCACGAACACCTCGGTCTCCGCCAGCATGCACCTGTCCATTTCCTTCGCCCACATGTTAATAGGTGGCACACTAGATGCCCCCCAACCCTTCGCCAGCTCTCGCTTAACCAACGTGTATCCCAGTGTTGTGAACTGTTGCGCAGTGTCAGTGAGATCAGTCGCCTCCCATATATTCAGCAGTCCCAGCTGTGGTGTCAATACCACCTTTTTCCTCAGGGCTGTCTGCATATGGTCCGAGGCTCCCTCCCAGAGTGTACGTATTCTAGGGCAGCTCCACAGGACATGATAAAAAGTGGCCTGCTGTCCACACCCCTCAGACACAGGTCGTCAGGTCTAGAACCGATTTTAGCCAAGGTCTTCCCTGTCATATATGATCGATGAAGTATCCTAAGCTGTATAAGCCTAAACTTAAGCGTGATGGCCGCTTCTCGAGGGGACATTAGAGCCGCCTGCCAGTCCTCGTCATTTATTTGGCCCATGTCGTCCTGCCATCTCTCCCTGAGTTGTGAAAAGGTGTCCGGTAAGTTATTACCTAGCTTTTTATATGTGAGGGATATCGCCTTGGAACTTAAGGGTCCATCTAACAACCGGTCTTCCAATGGAGACGAATCAGGTATGTCCGCACAGGATGGGAACGCCGTCTGGAGTGCATGCCTAATTTGTAAGTATCTGTACCATTCACCCTGGGCCAAATGATAGCGGCTCTGAAGCTCCCCAAATGTCAATATCGCCCCCTTCTGAACTAGATCCTTCACCACCGAGATCCCTATAAGGTCCCACTTATCAAACCCAGGCTGATAGCACAGCATTCCCAGTTTCTGCGTGTACCACAACGGCGCCATCCTTGAAAGGACACCTGCCCATCCCAGACGGGATTGCGCTATGCGCCAGACGTCCAGCGTATGTTTGGTGGGTCCAAAGAATTTCTGCTTGTGGTTCCTATCAGTATTATAAAGGGCTCCCAAATACCCGGAGCGGTCGGTTTGATAACGGTCGAGAGCATACGCTGGGTCATCAGGGGGGTGGTATATCCAATGGTTCACAGTCACCAATTGCGCCGCCCAGTAGTAGAGTTGTAAGTCGGGCAAAGCTATGCCCCCGTCGTAACACCCCTTTGTGAGTTTCTTTAGTGCCACTCGGGGGGCCCTCCCATCCCACAGCACAGGTTATTATTGTAGATAGAGCCCATGTTATGGTCTCTGAGGAATGCTGAAACAGTTTTATTAACATGTTTCCTGCATTCTCTATCTGTGGACAAAATTCAGATGAAAGCTTCCATTTCTGCCTCTGGCATATGTTAGAAAACACCAAGGCAGTGTGAGGGAAAAGTTGCATTAATTGTTCAAAGGTATTCTTCATTAGGTCTTCCAGTGCACAATCATGAGGTCTGGATGCCTGGAATCCATAATGTTTTGAACAAATGGAAGCAATTGCTGCCACTTTAACCCTCTCTGGCCAAACCACATAATATCCACATTAGGCAAGTCCAGGCCCCTGCCAATTCCACTCTTTTTAGCAAACTCTCTCACCCAGAACACAAAGCTATGACCTACAATCCATACTATAACCGTTTTGAAGGATGGAGCAGTAACACACAGGAGAAGGCTGAAGAAGGCTGCAGCTGAATGAGCAGTTTTCAAGATGAAGTGAGTTAAAAAAGACCCTATCAAGTAAAATTTAAAATACCACATTTGATTGAATGCTGTAATCATGGCACTGTTTAAAACTAGGTTGTGGTATAAATTTAAAGTAAGTAGATGTCTGATTGGCTATGTGGGATATGTTTGAAATTCCATACAGTCAACCACACCTGCTGTCTTGGGTTTAGGAGTTAGCATGCTGCTGTAGCTACTGCTAGTCGAGAATGTTCCAATTTTGGGCACCATAGAAACAGAGCTACAGAAGTATGGGGGAAGCGAACAAAGAAAGCCTAGAATGTCAATGTGAGGAGATATTGGTCGTGAAAGAAATAATAATTAAATATTATAGGCAGTGGTGTGTAACTGGTAGTGTTTAGGAATAGTTTGCAAAAATGATTTCAGTTTGCCACATGGATCTTCAAATCCACCGTGAGGTTATACGGAGGGCTGCACTGAGGGCTGCAGATTTCTTTGTGTATCCGCGAATGCCACCCAAACTTGCTACTGAATTGGGCTCTCTTTAGAAGAATCAAACAAAGGGTTAAGAAATGTCACTCACAAGTTCTGTATGATTAGTAAGGAAATGAAATGAAATGAAATGAAAGCAGTGTTTCTATTTTGTTTGCACCCTCTGTAACCTTGAAAGCAAAGTTGAATAGGGTTGCCATTAATGGTTGCCTTGTATGAGTGGTTAACCATTCTTCTGCTCTGTTTTTGTGTGCTTTCTTGAGATAAGCTTGAGTACCTGATACTGAGTAAGAGAAATAGTCACCAATGATCACATTTAACAGGTATGCGAATTAAGCTGAAAAATAAACAAAAAGTTGAGAAGAAGTTACTGTCAGTAAGGTGAATGAAACTGAGCAGGATGTTTGAGAAAACTGAAAGAAAATACAGAAAAAGAGTAGAAGATGAAAATAAAGTAAAGTGTACTGGTCAGGAACCATGAATAAAAACTGGTGCAGAAAAACAAAACAGAGGTATACAGCAATGTAGGGAGTGACACAAGGAGTGAAATGCTAATGTATGCAGTGACATAATAAGGCATTTTATTATATATACAGTTATGCAAGGACATATACACAGATATATAGATAAAGGTGAGCTGGTTTACATTGATGCTTTTGCTAAGCCAGTAAGGTATAGTTAAATTTATTTTATTGTCATAGATAATGATATAGCTATGCATACAGTAATAGAGCAAAGGGTACAGTGATGCATATATTTACTGAGTCAAAATTAAGCTGATGTATGCACTGTCATTCAGAGAGATATTGATGTATGCAGTTAAATGACTAGCTAAATAGTAAAATGCAAGCTGAAATACCCAGAGAGAAATTGAAGTCTATAGGAGGACATGTAGAGATAGTGGACAATGTAGTGAGATAATAAACTACACCATTAAATATGGAGTAAGACACTTATAGACAGAGGCACAAAGTGATAGGGCTGTAATACAGGTATGACATACAGATAGGCACTGAGAAATCCTAAGCATAGACTGTAATGTAAGGCTAACCACTATAAAGTAGATAGCAAAGTTTAGAGAAACATACCCAGCAACAAAAAAAGTAGTGGTTTTACAGGGCCATATATACAGTGAGACACACAATAATAGAGTAAGTGAAACAGTATTGTATGTAGTTTTACTCATGTGCACACATGAATACATAGAACAATATGTTCAGTGTATCTGTAATACCGATGCATAAGAGAGGTAGATGGATAGACAGTTATAAGTGTATACTGTACAAAGCAGAGGAAATAATGAAAGGACAATATTTTGTGCATAAGTATTTACAAACTGTAGACTAGAACTATAGGGAATCTATTGACACAGTGATGGGTTCAGTAATACACTCACTTATGCATACAGTTAGATAGCCTGGGAGGCATTGATACATACAGTTACACACTCATGGACACATTTATACACTCAGTGACTGACTCAGCTATTTAGTTATATAGGCAGTCAAAGACCCTGGAACAGATTAAAAACTACACTGACACATCTAAGTACAGAGTAATATGTTCACTAAGATCATTTATAAACCAACTTATACATACAATGACACACTCTGGAACAGTTAGAAACATACACTTATACAGGCATGCGCACAGAGATGCATTCACTGATACACTCACACAATCACTTATACACAGAGTAAGATATCTTGGGCATTATGATATATACACAAGAACAGTCATACATACCCTGATGTACTCCCTGACTTATTCATGTACTCACTGATGCATACACTCAGATACTATTGTAGACACTAAAACACACAGGGATGCACGTATAAACACACTGATGCATTGAGTGATATAGTGAAACAGTCACTTACACACACACTCAGATACCATGAGAGACTAATATATACAGTGAGACACTGACATACTCACTTACACAGATAGTGAGATATTCTGTGACACAGTGATACATATACTGAGATATCTGTTGATACACTGATGCAGTGTTTGACTTAGCCACATAATCTCTGATACATACAGTGAGACATCATGGGACAGATTAATACACACAAGGACACATTAATGTCACTGACACACTAAGTTATAGTTAGCGTATCTAAAGTACATATATCCAAGAGAGGTAAATGCATACAGAGTTATATGTGTGTACTGTGCAAACCAGAGTAAAAAACTTAAAGGAACGCATGTCTTGTATAACTGATTATGAACTCTAGAATAAACAATAATCAGTCAGTCAGTAAAATAAAGTTATTTGTTGTTGATGTCAATGTATTGTTTATTTTTTATAGACTTCTGATTTTATTTGTGAAAGAAGATTTGCAATGCCTGACAAGAAAGAAAGATGAAAGAAAGAGAGAAAACAGTATAATGAGCTGCAGACTCAGAGAGACAAACAAAACAAGGAGAAGAATATTCAGAGGAAAAAAGAGAAGCTGTTAAAAGGACTAAGCAGTTTCTCAAAAATATATGCTGGAAAATGCAAAACATGACTACAGTCTTGTCGAAAAATGGAGTTTACATATCAAGTGGAACAAAGCAAGGAGTATGTCTTTCTGAAAGTAAAAAATGCTCTAAGAAATCAGGGACTTTGTCATGGAGACAGAAACAGTTCGAGAAGTTAAGAGCTAAAATACTTCGGACTAGAGTAATACAAAATTTGGTTAAAAGGATTAAGAAGTATTGGAGGAGAAGTGCTGCTTTTAAGCAAAAGGAACACATTGAGAGTGTTGTTGACAAAGTATTTGCTCTGAAGAGAAAAGTATTTATATTAATAGTGAATAGAATGAGGACAATAGACAAAACAGTGTTGTATATATAGAAAATAACTGTTAGAAAACGTCGTATTAATAGAACTAATTTTTGCAAAATTTCTAAAGGTGAATGGAAGCATATGTCTAGTACAGAAGCTTATTTTAATGAAGAAAGCTATTTCCAAGAGAACACACTAGTGCATGCAGTTGATTTAACTGGTCGTTGTTATGAAGTAAAAGATGGTATCCCTTTTGCAAAAGAGGAGATGGTTCCTAAGAATGTAGAGGAAGTGGTAGCTGAAGAGGTGCAAGGTAGGCATACACAGGCCCCAGTATACAAATGGAGCAATAGTACTATTTGCAGTATTCGTCAGGAGTCAATTGATTTATTAAAACATTTTATACATGACTATCCATCTAGTAGTCTCAAACAGAAAATTGCAATCTTGCAAGGATTAGATCCATGCAAAAGGAGAAAATATACCAATTTCCAGGGACATTCATTGGCATGTCTTTCAAGGAAAGTTTGCAGAAGCAGTTTTCATCATTTTAGGATATTAGCTGTTCACCACTCCAAAATACAAACTTTGGTTAGAAGACTTTACTATGTAAAAACTCCTGCATTATGTTTAGGAGAGATGAATAGAGTTTTATTGTATGGTACACTATCAGAGGTAGAAAAAGTCTGTGAAGATATTCAGTTTCTGTTGTTTGGTCCAGAAGAAGAGTCTAGGGAAAATGTAGAGTTGGTTACTGGAGGTGTAGAAGAACAGGATACAGAAATTACTACTGAAAACGTTCCATAACAGATTGCAGTTTAACACAGTTTGCTCTGAGAAACCAAACGGTGTTGTATTTGTTGTCAATGCACTCACTACAAAAACCAATGTAGTTGTGCACTCAAAAGCTGAAAAAGAGAGCAATGATAAGTGGCAATAATTTTGTGAATATTAATTTGTTGAGGAAAGATTTGATTTGTCCTCCCAGCAGATTATATGTACGTACTGCTTTGATAAGTTTGAGAATAATAAAATGCCAGCTAGAGCCATATATAATAAGTTAGAATTGGTATCTTTTCCAGAAGAGCTTAAAGTATTAAACGTTTATGAATCAATTCTAATGCAGCTTATACATCCATTCCAAGCCGTAGTTTGTATGGAGCCAAAGACAGGAAAATTACCACCAACTTTAGCTCCAGAAAGGGCTAAAAGAAGAGTTGTGTATTTACCTTTAGATTTTAAACAGAATATAGAAACTATAGGGGTAGATAATGATATTGAAGAACCTCTTAATATTTTAGTAAATGGTGTTCCTACAAGGAGTAGAAAAATATGGCAAGACTTAGTCGATGTTAAAAAGGTCAAAAAAAGCAACATTATGCCTAGCAAAAAATAATATTTCAAGTGGAAATGTTGATGCGGCTGAAATGTAAGTTGTATAGCGGATGAGATGTTACCATCAAGTGGACAGATAGAAAAAGTGGATCTTTCCAGATCTGAACAAATTTATGAACACTGTAGCATCCATCCCCTGTATTGTAAATAAATCATTGGTGATGCTATTGAGCTGCTTCAAATGAAACAAGCAAAAGGAGCTCTCTTAAGTGTAAGGGAAAAATGTTTAGAGGCTCGCTGTCTTCCCCAACTGTTTCCCACTGGAGCAAGAGGATGCATTGATGACCGTGCTGTACAGATACCAGCAGCTGAATACTGCTCAACACCACTATATTCAGAGGATCCAAGATTTTGTCAGTGCATTCAAATTATATTCCATCTTCTGTTTGAAAGTGATTTGTCTGGACTTTCATATGCTGTGAATCATATACCTGAAGACAGGTGTGTAGTAAGTTGTCGAGACTTTGACATTTTGATGAAGAAGTTTATTGTCAAGACATACATGTACTGCGCAGCAGTCACATCAGTTCCCAGCAACCGCGCAACTGACAACACCGCCACATTCCACAATCGAATACAGAACATTACCTCACATAGGGTTCTAACTACGGATGCTGGATGAAAAGGCATCAATCCAAGGTGAACCACTACATTATCTTCTCCCTCCAGAAGTTTTTTTTAAAAGAACTAACTAACAGTATAACCACTAACCATGTTTTCGAAAATAAAAACAAAACTATACCTAAAACAAAGAAACCATGTACAAAACAAAACTAGCATGAAAAATACATGTACGTTTTGCAAAGAAAATATACAATAAATAATATAATTGAAATCTCAGTGGAACATTGCAATGTCGCTTGCTCCTATGTGGAAAAACAGAGCAACCTTCACCTTTTTTCTTTGGAAGCCAAACCAAAACGATAATTCTTGACATAGTTTCCCTGAAACCCATCGACATCGGCTCTTTTGTCATATTCCTGCTGATCCTTCAACTTAACCACTCTGGCAATGTTCCACCAGTTCTGGTTATTAACCCTAATGGCATTGCCACATACCTTGTCAACAATAACAGGTTCTGAAAACTTTATTCGTCCCTTAGGTGTGTGGACAGGACTTTTAATGCGCACCGCATCACCCACACTGATTTTCTGAGGAACAGTTTTCTTCCTCTCATCAAAATAGTTTTTCTGCTGTTCTTGAGCCCTGTTTACATTCAACCTGACAAACTCATCCACATCATCCATACCATTCATCTTGACCCATTTAGACATCCAACCTGGACAAATTTTGGAAGATAGCTTCCTGCCCCTCAAAAGTTCAAAAGGCGAAATTCTTGTAGAAGAATGGGGAGGAGTGCGGTTGAACCAAAGCATGGAACGTACTGCATTTTGCACCACACACTTGCTGGCAATGGCCCATTGGACACCATCGTTCAAAACACTATTCATACGCTCTACCAGCCCATTAGCTTGGGGATGATATAGCGAACTATTGTGGTGCACAATTCCCCCTTGTTTCAGAAAAGTTTGAACTCAGTACTGACGAATTGTACACCGTTGTCTGAAAAGATAGAAGACGGAAACCCTTCTCTTAAGTAAACATCTTTTAGAAAATGAATGATGTTCTTAGAGGTTGGTTCACTTAAGAACCGAACTTCAGGCCACTTAGAGTAATAGTCGATAGTGACCACAGCAAAACTAGAAGATACAGGAAGTACATTGAAAGGGCCAATAAGATCAATACCAATTTTTTCCCACGGTCTACTCATGAAATCAACGGGTTGCATGGGTGGAGTCCTCACTTTGAAACCTTTCTCTGCATGTCCATCTGTGGCCACCAGAAAACCTCTCTTAATCTGCGTTTGGTTAAGGTTTTTCCCAAATGCCCTTCATGCGCACCATACAGCAGTCGCGTTCTTAAACTTTCAGGGGGTACCAACCTCTCTCCTCGCATAAGAATACCATCTTCTACCGTGAGTTCTTGTGAAACTTTTACAAAAGTTTGAAACTGATAAGTGACATTCTTTTCTTTGGGCAACCCTTCTTTGACATATTTCATGACCTGCACAAGAACATCATCTCTTGCCAACTCTCTTCTCCACTCTGTTTCACTCACAGCACACATATCTTCAACATCAATAGCGGCAACAAAACAATCATCCTGATCTTCCTCCTTATCCAAATCTGAGTCGGACTCGGACACCGGGAATCGGGAAAGAAAATCTGCTCTTACATTCTTACTGCCAGGTAAGTACACCACATCAAAATTGTACTGCAACAATTTATTTGAAAGTCTTGCAATTCTAGGTGTGTGCTCCTTAATTTTCTCGTCTGACAGGATGGAAACTAAAGGACTATGATCAGTCCTCAAGACAAAATGGTTTCCCCAAATGAAAGGATTGAATTTCCTGATGGCCCACCAACAGGTTAACAATTCTTTCTGAATAACAGAAAAGTTTGTTTCTGCTCCCCTCAGTACCCTGCAGCATATCCCAATGTGTTTTCAGTGTCACCATTGTCTTGAGTGAGAATAGCTCCCAACCCGAAACCACTGGCATCGACAGTGATGGTACATTTTTTGTTTGGATCAAATGGCTTAAGAATCCTGTCACCAACCAACTGTGATTTGATCCAATCAAAAACCTCCTGGCAGCTCTTGTCCCATCTGAAAGGTAAACTTTTCTTCAACATGTTTGTTAAAGGTTGGACTTTTGTTGCATAATCTTTGAGAATTCTCGAGTACAATTCACAAAGTCCAATGAAGGACTTCAAACCTGCCTTGACTAACCCTGGTCTTGGTTCACACCCTGTTGCGATACCACATGACCAAGATATTCCACTTTTTCCTTGAGGAACAAACACTTTTCACAACAACCCCTTTGTCCTGCAAGATTCCCAAAACCTGTTTAAGAGACTTGTCATGGCTCTCTCTGGTCTCACCAAAAATCAAGACATCGTCTTGGAAAACAGCAACTCCCAGGACACACTTCAACATATGACTCATTATCCTTTGAAAAACAGCTGCCGCTGACGCTTGGCCAAACGGCATTCTGCAATATTGATAAGTGCCACCAGGTGACACAAAGGCCGTTAAATGTCTTGAAGATGGATCCAACACCACCTGGTGGTATGCGGAAGCGTGATCCAATTTTGTGAACCATCTAGACCCTTTTGTCAATGCAAATAACTCAGTTATTTTTGGTAACGGATGTGAGTCAATCCAAATGTTCTTATTTAAACTGCGTAAATCCACACAGACACGCAAATCCCCATTTTTCTTTCTTGCCACAACCAAGGGTGAAATCCACAATGAAGATTCGATTGGCTCTATAATTCCCTTTGCACATAAATCATTCAGTTCTTTCTCCAAGCCCTCTCTTACACTAAAAGGAACACTCCTTAATTTGTGTTTCACAGGGATAGCACCATCCTTCACTTTTATCTCATGTGTGAACCCTTAAATCTTTCCTAAACCCCCACCGAAAACTGTGGGGTATTCTTGAATCAGGCTTTCAGAGTAATCCAATGAATCAACTACACTAACTTACTAACTTGTTCTTTAGTACCAGGTCTGAGAATCATCTGAAACAGACCCTGGTGAAACCAGCCTAAAATAGACAGCCCTTTGATAGCCACATAAACCTTACCTAGGATTTTTCCACCCTTGAATTCCCGGAGTCTTCACTGATATTAAGAAATACCTCACTGGATTTAGCTACATTGGGACAACCTGCTCGAGACACTGGATTGTCTTAGGCATTGATATAGCAACAGATGAAATAGGCAAACTTGAGGTAGAAATAAAGGATATAGAAAAACAAATTAAGGAAAACAGTGGCATCACAGACTCCAAAACACTTCTAGAAAAAGTAGAAAAGACAGTCTCCGAACTCCATAGGATTGAGCAAAATAAAAAATCGACCAAAGTAAAAAGAGACATTTAAAACTATAAGACTGAAAGAACTTACTCCTACTTATCAGAGGACTTCTCTTTGAACAGAGCATATTCAGCACCCCGAATACAACGCCCGTGGGGCAGATTCAATAAACAGCAAAATATTGTAGGATTCTCTGACACATCCGCCAAGTCTTCTGATAACTCTGACTCAGGTAAAGGCCCTGGCACATCCAGAAATAGGAACAATAGCACAAATTTTTTAGAAAAAGATCAGGGACGTCAAGCCAATCGAGGTACGACCCGACCCCCCAGATGGTACAGTGCACCAGGAGACAGACAGACAAGACAAAGATTTTACCAGTGGTAAACAAAACCACACAACCCACACTAGAAACAGACATGCCTGAACAGGAATCTATCCCGATTTTCAATCTGTCGAACTACCTACTCTCCGAAAAAGAGATCTCATTGCTCAGTAAGGGAATGTCCTTCGTACCAACTGTCAAACCCAATTTCCTCGAATTACAGATTGAACTCCTACGATTTTCAGAAAGATACGCCTACAAGCCTTCTTCCTTGACAAACCATACGTACCGCAAACAGCATATACATCGTTCCGCCCCCCCCACCTTCTCTCCAACTCAATATAGCATACCACAGAGATTCATACCTTCGAAAAACTAGTCTTGAAAGAGATTATGGACCTGGAAAAAGAACACAAGTTCATCCCTTACAATCTCCCCTTACTGGAGAAGAATGTCCTATTGAATTTAAAACTTAACGATACCGTAGTTATTAAACCTGCGGATAAGGAAGGTGGCATTTTACTCCAAGATGTAGATAAATACAAAAACGAAATTCAAAGGCAACTGTCCAGAACTGACCACTACATATGCCTCACATCCGATCCCACGCAAGAGGTACAGACCCTCATTCATGACATCACAGAAGAGGAAAAATCAAAGGGCTTTCTTAGCAAAAATGAATTCTCATACCTAAACACCCAATCACCAAGAACCCCGGTGATCTACACCCATCCTAAAGTACACAAAAACGCTGAAACACCACCGGGTAGACCAATTGTATCAGGCTGTGGCTCTATTTTAGAGCCCCTCGGGAGATACGTTGATCACTTCATAAAAGAGTTTGTCCCCAAAACACAATGCTATATAAAAGACACTATGGCCATGGTCAATTTGATTGAAGAACTCTCATTTGACCCCATACATTGCATACTGTGTACCCTGGATGTGGAGTCATTGTATACCAACATCCCCCAGGAAGACGGTATTGATGTCATACAGTATATTCTGAACTCTAGACCCCATCCCCACGCAGTCCCTACCTCATTCATTCTACATCGTCTTAAAATCTGTCTCTCTCATAATTTCTTTCTGTTCGATGGCACCTTCTATCAGCAAATTAAAGGGACTTCCATGGGCGTAGCTTTCCCAACTTTGCCATCCTCTACATGGACTACCTTGAAACCAACACTATTCTGTCACCGCGTAACCCATTTGCCACGAATATTCTGGAGTGGAAAAGATACATAGACGATATTTTTTTAATTTGGAAAGGATCTGAAGAATCTCTTCTTCAGTTCCTGGCATGGTTGAACGCCCATTGTAATGGCCGGAAATTCACATTAACACACAGTAAGAATGAGGTGGCCTTCCTTGACCTATTAATCATAGCGGACAACGCTAGGCTTTACACCACCCTCTACCGCAAACCTACTGAGAAAAACACTCTACTTGCCTACAATAGCCACCACCCACGGGCACTGCGAGACTCTTTACCGTATTCTCAATTCCTTCGCATTACACGGAACTGTTTCCTTAAAAAGGACTACTTTAGGGAAGCACAAAACCTCTCTAAAAAACTGACCAATAGAGCCTAGCCCAGCAAACTTGTCAAGAACTCACTTAAACGCGCATGGTACTGCCCTCGCGAGACACTCCTGACCCCGAAAGCTAGAAACAACGAGGAAAAGACTGTATGTGTCACTACATTCTCTCCGATTTCTAACTCAGTCAAAAAATGTATTTTAAAACATTGGCCTGTACTTAATGCTGGGAAATTGAAACTAGAACGGCCACTGTTTGCCTTTAAGAAGAATAAGAGCATAAAAGATCACTTCGCCAGAGCAGCCCTGGCCCCCTAAAAAAACCATGCAGACTCTCACTGAGATGTGGGCCTTCCCTCCTACACGGGGCCACTACAAATGTGGTGGATGTAGTGTTTGTCATTTAACAGCTGACACCAAGAAATTTGTGTATGCAAATATTGATGTAACCCTAACCAATTTCTCCAACTGTAACACCCAAAATGTTATGTATGCTTTCACATGCCCGTGCAATCTGGTCTACATTGGGCAAACCACGCAGAAAATCAGGATCAGAATATGTCAACACCGGAGCCGTCTGAGATGCCAAACGCCCAATGCACCACTTGTGGAACATTTCACCAACCAAGGACATACAGAGGATTAATGTGATCCAGTTGCCGCCCCGCAACTCGGATATCAGTGGGATCCTAAACAAGGAGGAACTTAAATTGATCTTGCGCACGATCAGTCTCCACACTGGATTAAATCGCATGGAGGACTGGGCGAACCTGCTTTAAACAGGACTTTCACTCTGATCTAGAGAGGACGATTCACCTTTAAGAAATACGGTGGGCTTTGCCACTGTTTGTAACTGTAATTTAACACCCTTGCCCCCTTTATTATCTGAGGGTAACATGACCACCTTATGCAGGAATATAAGCCCAATTTTGCTTAATCATAATTCTTCGTACTATGGTTTAATCTGTATTATTTCCATGCTTTACCCTCACCTCCTCAACCTGTGATCCCATTCTGCTCTCTACCCACCTGCCATTACTCCCACCTTGCCTAACTCACGAGCCTTGCACAGCACCCATCATGGCGCATACCGGGTGGCTGTGGACTTTCGGGTATTGTCGGTCTAGCTTTCAGGTTACGCGCATGCGCCCTTTAATGCAATTCTTAGTTGAACGCGCATGCGCTGTCCCCGCGCTATCATTAAGTCTCCAGCACGAACACTTGACGGTCGACTCTTCCGGACCGCTCACTGCCATCATGCAGGTAAGCCCCTAGCTCTTGACTCCAGGTACTCCGTCGCATCTGCCTAATGCCCCACTGATCTCTGACCGCTCTTCCCACTTCCTTCCTATAGTCCCTAGACCGGGTGCAATTCACTCCGCAACTCCGGCCCTTCCATAACGTATACGTGCCTCCCGCATGGCCATACTCAATTCCCCGGCAACTGGACTACTGCATACTATGCACGTGCCTCCCGCACGGCCTAACCTAATTCTCCAGCCCTTGGACTACTCAGAGACCGCGATCTCCTTATTGCCGGCAGACCCCACCGGATCCCAACGTGATCGCGACTGTGCTTGCCCCGCGATTAGCATACCGGTAAGATTTTTTGCAATACCACTGAATTCATGCCCTCACGCTCCCCCTTTTTGAGGCCGCCATTCACTGAACACACCTCAATTATTGTCCTTCCCAGCGCATCCAATCCTCTGCTGCACTCACATCAGTGACCCTTGATGAGGTTATGGACCTCTTCACGTGACTCCATGTGTCAACCTACCCGGAACCTGGCAGCCCTCGCTGCTACAACTAGCCTTGGTGGTGACCCTGCTCCCTCCATGCGATATCACCAATTCAGTAAGAACCCCCCTTCTCTTTCCTGCATAACATAAGCGTCACCTTAGGACCCCTTACCTTTAACTCTCACCCCCATCTGCATATAGCTGCCTCATATCCACCATAGTGATACTATGCATGAAACTGGTCACTCCTACCTGTGTAAATAATTCTGCGAACATTGATGAAGCGTGCATTCCCACTTAGCGTGTCCCCCCTTACTAATTGCTTCCTTTTCACTTTCTATTTCCTCCTTACTTCCCTTACCCCTTTCCCCTCCCTCCTCTCTCCTTGCCACCTTATCCAGGCAACTTCTCAGGCATTCCAGATTCGTTAGTCCTGATGATGAACCCATAACCGTTGTTGGGGATCGAAACTCCGTCGACACCACATCTTAAATCTAATCACCATTTGTCAATTTTGTGGAGTACAAGATGTTTTTATTTTGACTACTGTTAATCCTTAACTCACTCATAAG
This sequence comes from Calotriton arnoldi, assembly GCA_963921515.1. Lineage (NCBI taxonomy): Eukaryota > Metazoa > Chordata > Amphibia > Caudata > Salamandridae > Calotriton > Calotriton arnoldi. The sequence goes on along the minus strand of CAWUFW010015784.1, from coordinate 139,122 downwards.
TCACTTTAAGTTACATGCCTGAGGTAAGGAAATCTTTTGATTTCCAAAACCCCGTCACGTCCTGCTCACTTTATGTTATATTATTGTTTTCATGTGATATTCTTTGGTAATAAATCCTTATTTTCCATTTGGACAAGCATAAGACCCAATCCTCATTACAGTTTTGTGGCTATGAAATTGTACTTGCTTTGAAAGGGACCGCTGTCTCTTATAATTTACTACTACCCTTGGTCCCTTCTGACTATAAGGGTTCCCTTGTTTTGTGTTTATATATTCGAAAAATCTCACAGCAAAGGAATTTGTTGATAAAGTTTAAAGAAAAGATGAAAACTTAGAATACAATTTAATTATTTGGTGGCGTGCCAATGTGGCACTAAAGAATATTGGTATCGTTGACATGGATAACTCAAATGCATCCTGAGAAACCTGAGTGCACCAACTTGGTTGCTACATTTAGTTGTGCTGAATATGCATAGTTACCTGCTTGAATTCTTAGAGAGGCAAATTCAAACATTGAGGACATCAACGTACAGTCAGGAGGAGAAATTTGCTCTTTAGATCCTGCTAATATCCTGCTAACATTTACAGATATTTTAACCACAGTTTCCAAGCCATGTTTATGGCAGTCGCCAGTAGGTAGTTATAGTTAGGACAATATTTCCATAGGAAAAGCATTTTTTGACTTGCCTATATCTTTGGCACTGTTTGACAAATCTTCACAAACTTTTTCCAAAAAGTGTGCTGGGGATTCTTATTGCGCAGGGAAAGTTTCTGGGTCAAGCGGAGGCCGAGAAAAATGGGGGGGTCAATAAAAGTGTTTTTTCAATGTTAATTTCCATCGGGAATTTTGGACATGACTACAGCCCGAACTGCTGGACGGAATTACACCAACCTTGGCAGAAAGCTAGCTCTTGGTCCAGAAAGAGTGCTTTTTGTTATTTGGTGAAAATCAGTTCAGTAGTTTTGGAAATATTAAGGGGAATCCAAATTTGTATATCTTGAGGCGCGAAGTCTCGGCGAACACTCTCAATCTTTTGCTGAGATCTGATTGGCTGCCAACACTTTAACCAGGAAGTGTTGGCAGCTATCCTGGGACTCGTCTTCTGCTGACTCCCACAAAAAACATTAACAAAAGAGAAGGGGTGGGGTAGGAATACCCTTACCCACTAGGATTCTAGGGCAAACAAATGTTTTTTGTTTACATTTTTGCCACAAATGCATGATGGAGTCATGAATCCATGGGAATTTTTTTTAAAAATGGCCACAGTCTCCTGCACTTGTTTTTATTATAGCCCCCTGGTGGACATGGTCCCGGAGGCGTACTATAAAAACAGGAGGGGGTCGCACGGGCCCCCTCTTCCAGGGCTTATGAAATCCCCTGGGACCGTCATCTCCCCATGCAAATATGTATAAATGAATGCAGGGGTCTGTGTGGCACCCCACAGTCCCTGGGACCACCACCTCCCTGGGGGACTTCAAAATATGTATGTGGGTGGACCAGCTGGGACTGCCCCACCCCTGGGGAAAATCTGTTCTGCAGAGAGGCCCGCACTGTCCCCCGCAGCCCCGGTGACCGGCACGTCCCTGGGGCACTTAAAAATATGTATTTGGATGGGTCAGCAGGGCCCGACCATGCCCCAGGGACCACCACCTCCCTGGGGCAAATTATGGTAAAAGAATGCGGGGGCCTGCACGGCTCCCCGCAGCCCCGGGTACCACCACCTCCATGGGAAATGTATTAAAAATAAGGGGGGGTGCGTGGCTCCACTGCAGCTTGGGAGACTGCCACCTCTTTTTTAGGGGGTCTGTTGCAGACCCCTGGCCCTGGGGACCACCATCTCTCCGGGGCTAAATATTACAATGGAGGGGGCCCTCGTGGAGCCATGGATGGCCCTGCGGACCGCCGCCCACCAGTACTGGCTCCTGCTTACTTCGAGGTGCCCACCCTCGGGAGGTAGCTGTTTGCTTTGGCTTGGTGGGAGCTGATAGCTCCCACCAATCAAAAGCGATCATAACTCCGCTTTTGCAAGCCCAAGCCGTCAAGCAACTCCTGCTTGCAGAAAGCAATGTTTTCATCTGTTTCTTTGCATGCAAATATGTGGGCAAGGTAACAGATGAAAACACTGCTCCCGCAGGCAGCTGCTATTTAATGCAGCTCCCCGCTTGCAGCAGCAATGCCGGCTCCTGCAGGAAGCGGGGAGCTGGCTGGGACCATGGGGGCCTTAAGGCTCCTCCCGTGGTCCCATTGCACACTTTGTGCTCTGGACCCTGGAGATATGGCCAAGCCCCAGGGTTTGGGGTCCGTGCAGCACAAATCAGCCTAGGCCGGGCCTTGTGGATGGGATACCCAGGCCAAAATTGGCCAGGGAGAGGGGGCCATGCAGCCCCCCTCCCCTATTAAAAATAGGCATTCTTAAGGCTGAAACCCAGGGATTGGGTCTCCAGGGGCAAAATCAGCCTAGGGAGGGAGGTCGAGAGGCTGCACTCCCCATTAAGTTATGTCCGGGCCCTGGGGAATGGGGTCCCTGGAGCTGGTTGTGGCCAGGGAGGGAGCTGCACTGCCCTCCTCCCACTGAGACACTCACGCACCCACTCACAGACCAAATCAGAGACTCACACACCCACTCACAGACCCACTCAGAGGCTTACACACCCACTCATAGACCTACTCAGAGACTCACACACTCACTTACAGACCCAGTGAAACACTTATGCAGCCACTCCCATGGCCACTCTGACACTCACACACCCACTCACACACATTGAGACACTCATGCACTCACTCACACACCCACTGAGACACTCATGCACTCAGTCACGCACTCACTCTAAAAGGTTACAGGTCACAGTTAAAAAGTAAAATTGAAAAACCTTAGAAATTCACTTAAAAAACCGAAGGCAACAGGGATGTTTTAGTTAGGAAAAAGAATTTAGAAAACCTTAGAAATACACTAAAGAATAGCAAAGGATTTAGGGACGTTATAGTTAGGAAAAAGAATTTAGAAAAGTTTAGAAATTCACTGGAAAAAAACAAAAGGTGATGTCATTTGAGATGTCAAGAGTGATGTCACTGACCATGTCATAAGTGCTGTAATATGTGAGGTCATAAGAAGTACATTGCGGGGGGTTCGAGGTATAGTTAGCTCAGCTAACTATAACCGCTGAATTTCACTGGTTATGTATGAGTGAAATTTGAGCCTAACTATAATGCCTCTGTAACCTTTGTTTTTTCAGTGAATATTTATATATATACGGCCACTGAGTAGTTATAGTTAGGTCAGCTGTTCCATAGGAAAAGCGTTTTTAGTGTTGCTAATAACCTTAGTTAGCACTGTTTGATGCCTCCTCACAAAACTTTGAAAATGTTAGCTACTTTTTGACTAGTTTGTGCATTGAAAGTTTTTGGGTGGTCCGCCAAGTGGGGGACGAGAAAAAAAATAGATGTCCCAAAACACAAAATCCCTGTGCATTTTCCATTGACTTCTTTAAGAAGCGTTACCGCAAAAACTGCTGAACGGAATTACACCAAATTTGGTAGACATCTAGATCTTGGTCAACAGATTGTCCTTTTTGTGATTTGGTGTAAAACGGTTCAGTAGTTTTTGAGAAGTTAAGGTTCAAAGATATTTGTATGTCTGGACTATTGGTCCTGGGAGAGGCTCAAAAGACTCTTGCGGACTGCCATTTCAAAAACAGAATGTTCTGATTGGCCCAGGGAGCTTTACGTCCCTTAGGCCAATTTTCTCTTGTAGGAGTCAGGCTCGAGCAGCAGCGAGTGTTCTGATTAGCTGCCAGCAACATCAGAAAAATGTTACACGCAGCCATCACAGGACTCGAGAACTTAGTCTCCTGTCCTGAAGTTTGAAAAAATAAAAAGGTAAAAGGGGCAGAGTAGTAATACCCTGCTCCGATAGGCCCCATGGGGTGGTCCCGAGGAACCCAGCCTAGGCCATAATAGGAAAAAATGGCAATTTTTGCTTCAAATCTATCAGGACTCCCATGGGATTGTTAAAAAACACAAAATGGCAGCCCCGGGCTGGATGATTTAATTAACGGGAGGGGAGAATTCTATGACCTGGGGATCCCACCCCTGGGGCCGCATTTCATGTGCCCCTGTCCCTGAGCCATTATAGGCCCCGGGGAGCCGACTCCAAGTTCCTAAATATTCATAAAAGGGGAGGGAGCTGTGCGTCCCCCTCCCCGAGCCTTTAATGGCCCTGGCGTCCCCATGGCTAATATTTTTACGTGAAGGGGAGGAGGGCTGCGGGCATCCTCTCCCTAAGCCTTTAAAAGGCTCTGGTACCCCATACCAAAGCTAGCAGTCATTCCTAAAGTATTGGCAGGAACCGCTGTCCAGGCAGTTCTTTTCAATCCTGTTTGCAGTTTGGTGCAGGGCTCTTTCAACATAACGGAGCCCTGCACCAGACTGAATTTGTTTTAATTTAAAAAAGAAGATCTCAAAGTGGGATTTTCTTTTAGGAATTAAAAAAGAAATTGTTCCCTTTGCCGTTATAGTCCTCTCCGGTAGCTAGGGGAGCATTTAGCAGTTTTCACTCCCCTTTACTGCCAGAGTTTTCCTAGCGGTGACGGGCATTTAAAACTGACCTCTAACTCCACCCACCTGAATTAAGTGGGTGGAATTAAAGGTCTGTATCCGACACTACAACAGGGCCATCAGAGGCGTTTAATCACGGCAGAGATGTAGTAGTCTCCACCGTGAATAAACCTAAGGTCCACCCGCTCTTACATTTCGCACATAGACCTTTATCCTAGAGGGATGTATACTAGGTCACTGTTGTGATGGAGTATAAATAAAGCCAAGATATAAATTGGACCCTAATTCATCCTTCATTTTGAAAAGCTCAAAAAAGTTTGGTTCCCATAAAAGATACTATTTTATGTTGGAGACTCACACGGTTCTCTGTCTGCATTTGCCCAAGGTAATACCAGATTGTGTCAAACTAATGAAACTTAACCCTGGGCGTAGTTCGCGTAGTAGCGCTACGCGTAGCTACGCGAAGTGCACTTTGCACTACGCGTAGCACTACGCGAACTGCGTAGTGCGGTAGGAAATGCTGTTCGCAATGATTGCACAGTGCCGGATGCTTGTCCGCACTGTGCAATCATTGCAAACGGCATCTTGCACAGTGCAAGCGGTCGTTTTCTGCCGCTCGAGTAGATTTGTACTCAAGCGGCAGTTTTCTCAACGCAGACTGGTAGTTTCTCATCGCGAGCGGTCGCGAGCATACGCGACCACTCGCAATGAGAAACCTGACCTCCCAGCTTTGAGAATCTCGCCGGGAGGTTTATTTTCCAAGCTTGCGATCCGCAACTTGATGTTGCTGATCGCAAACGAGGAAAAAGTCTTGCCGGGATATAATTTTGCTCGCTCGCGGTCGCCAACTTGACGTTGAGGACCACGAACAAGCAAAAAATGCCGGCTATGCTACACATTTTTGCACTGTGCTACGTGCAATTCGCGTAGCGCGTAGTTACACAAACTATGCAAGCGTAGCGTAGTTTTCCGCCCAGGCCTAGAAACCATTTTTTAATAAATTAAGAGTATCAACTATTAGAACTGCAGTAGATTTGTGTGCACTAGAAAATAATTGCAAGTCATTGGCAGATAAATGAACTGTGTAGACTTTGTATTAATTATGGTAAATAATAGGTGTATGAGTTTACACCACTTTCCGTGCCCAGCAAGACATCTGACCTCATCTAGGATAATACATGGTATAGACCACTGGAAAGATAACATATTGGCCTAAGACTGTCCTGGGGGCCTGACTAACATTGTTTTATGTTTTGTAATGTATGGCAGCCCCCAGTATATATGTGACACAGGGCAACAGGTGTCAGCAATAATGTTTTTAATTTTTAGGAAATGCATTTTCTTGTTTTTTTCTTTGATACAAACTTGTGGAAATAGATGGAAATCTAAAAGAATATGAGGGGAGGGTTGATGAACATTTGTTGATTTCAAAAGCAAAAGTGTTTTTAACAAATAGCTCTTAGGAATTGTCAAGGTTCAGTTCTTTAAATTGCAATAGTTCCAATTACTCAACAATAAATGATTTGCTTACTCATGCACACATACACAAGAAAAATTTGATTATTTTACTCATTAACATGACCATAAATGTCATCTTGTGTACTGATGAAGGTCAAAAGACCCAGCCCTACCTGCAGTGTACCATGGATAGAACTACCTGTAGCATGCTTTCTCTGGAATGTTCTTTCATGAAGCGAGACACCACCACAAATTGCTAGCTTTGTAAATGCCCAAGTTTGGCAGAAAGCCAAAAAAACCACATACGTGGGCTTACGCACACACACTGACAAATAATTCAGTTCCAGCTGGGGCTGAGTTTTGGGCGCTGACTGCAGAGAACAATTCAAACTGAATGACTCAACAATGCCAATAGGCCAAGTAATTGGTTAACCTTGCACTACACAAAACTGTATAACATATCATAAACAATCTCCTTCCAGCTGGTTGTTAAGCGGTTGTATTTTTTAACAACTTGGGCAAACAATTTGCAATTAAAGTAATCCGCCTAAATGTGTTATCATGAAACAGTGAACAGATGTCATTTTATTACTAAATGGTCAGCAAGCACCCTCCACAAGGCTCTGTTGTCTAATGCAAAGAGGTGACTTCTTTTGGATCGAACGTGCCAGCATTCATGTCATTTGACAGTAATTTCTAATTTTCCAACAGAAAATTTTAATCTTTTTTTAAGTCAAAGAGCTAAAGTATATTTTCTAATACCCAGAAAAGAGTAATTAATATGTCTTTCAAACTGCAACAGCGTGTCAAAATGTTTCCTTATGAAAAGAAGCCTGGAATGTGACAAAAATATATCTTTGCTGAAATGCCATATGTTAAATCGTATTCCGCCTGCTGTCAAATAACACATTTAAAAAATGTCTTAATAATGTTTTGTGAAATATTTCAATGCTTTTGATATTATTTCTTTATAAGTAAACCTAGATTTGTATTACATAGTCATCCTCCAAAGCTGAATCTTGTGAGCATGCAAAGACCAATATACCTTTCAATAAGACATTCATACCAATGTGAAAGACTTTTTCAGTTGTTGGTGCCTTCTTGATCAGCAGTTCAGAAGGTGAGCTAATGATCCCTTGCTTGTTTGCTTCGAAAGAACAGAACAGAAGATGATACAAGGGAGTAACCAGAATATTAAAATAGCCCCCACTCGAATGCCATCGTGTGAGTGAAGTGAGTGAGCCCACAAAACTTGGATGAGGCCCCATCATATCCCGCCTTACTTCTATCTATCTTTCCAACCTTTAAACCTTTCATGCATCCATCCATCCATCCATCTATTCAGCCATCTTTTTATGCTTCTCTTATAATGAATGTCAATAATGAAGGCCGACTCATGTCAATGAAAGCACCAGCAGAGAGACGTGTTCAGTGTTACATATTAAAGGAGAAATACAGGCCTAAACTGCCTTCTGTAGAAGGATGAAAAAAAAGCATGGATCGAGACAGGACCCCGGGGGAGGGAAGTAGATAAGAGCTTCAGTAGAATAGAGAAATAATTAGGCATAGTAGAAATGGAAGGTCACAGCCTGCTTTGCTAGAATACGTATTTGAGAAAATATGTAGCTAAGGCAGCTTACAGCCAAAGAATAGATGGGAGATTAGGCTTTGCCAAGCAGCAGATGTGTAGGGAGTATAGTGTTGCTATTCTTCAAGTATGAGCAAGCCAAGGACACCAGTAGTGAAGCGGTGATGTGGAAGCGCTACCAATGTTAACATGTGCACCTGAGATGCATTTTGGTAACCAAGTGACCAGCTGTTTTTGCAGAAAGAATAACTTTTGATAACAATGTTGTGCTAAGCAGATGTTCATTGATTATTTCTATGTATGACGTATTCATGATAAAACATGTATAAAAGAAGCTGTTCTTTACATTATAAGTTGAAGCTCAGATTACAATTCTTGAGAGCTGGCTCACCTTCCACCTGCGTACTTGCTGTTTTTTATATTAAAGTCTGTACTATTTTGCCAGCTGAAGTTGTGTTGTCTTTCCATCATTCGGCAACATTTTGGCGAGCCAGCCAGGAATTCATCTCAGCTTTTCGAGATGCGCCCAAAGGAGCCTTTGGTAGATTGAATCTAAATTGCGCAAATATCAGGTAAGCAGATGCCTATTCAAGAGACATGTGGGTAAGATCCCAGGTTGCCTTCAAAGGGGGGAGGAGAGATAAAACTTTGAACCTTACATTTTTTAAATTGCATAATTCTGTGGCAATTATAGTATAGGAATGCACGCATGAGGTTTTTTTCCTTTTCTTTTTTTAGAATGAAATTATATATTTTGAGAAATTAAATGTGGTAATTCCCGGTACATGCTAGAAGACTAGCTAGTGTGGATTCCTCTTTTGAAATAAAAGGGAAGCGATGCTCCTTCGGGGGTGATCTGACAGGTATCAGTGCATTACCCAGGAGACAAGCTCCTGGAAGAGACGTTCCTTCGGGGTGATCTGACAGGTATTAGTGCATTAACCAGGAGACAAGCTCCTGGAAGAGACACTCCTTTGGGGGTGATCTCACAGGTATTAGTGCACTACCCATGAGACAAGCTCCTGGAAGAGACATTCCCTTCAGGGAATGATCTAGCAGGATACTAGCGTATTACCCAGAAGTAAACTTCTGGAAGAGACGCTCCGTCTGGGATGAACTTGGATCTTATTAGTGCATTACCCAGAAGGAAACTTCTGGAAGGAACAGATCCTTTGGGTATTGTTTGCAAGCATCCTGGTTAGACCCCAGACAGCCAGTATAGAAATACGTGACGTGTGTGAACTCTGACGTGGTAAAGAGACGGTCATTCGATCGGCGATGGCAAGCATTACTCTGAATAATTCAGATGCCCGGCTCTCAGAATTCCAGAATTCTGAAATCTGAAAGAGGTCTTTAAGGAGAAACAACTAAGGTTGAGGCATCGGTTGGTGAGTCTGACAGTTAAGGACAGGGACAGCGAATTGCTGGTTTCAATTGACTTTACCCTGAGTGCAGCCAGACCCTTCGTTGTGAGTCCAAAATGCATGTGAGGTGTAAGTAGCTGGCTCTCCATGAATAAGGAAGAGATTGTAACTAATCATGAAGGACAGACCGTAGAGAAGTGGCAGGGGTCCCTGCAGGTTGTCATATAGTCTAGTATAAGCAAGGAAGAAAGGCATCGAGATCTGTCTGATATTTTTGGTATTTCAGTACAGACCCCTAAGGTGTTCTGGAAGTGGGAAAATATTATTTCAGTTAAAAGTGCAGGGAGTCAGAATAAAATGCCCCAAGACGATTCTAAAGATTAATAATAACTTCCCATGAGTGAGTCTAATAATTTACCATGGTAGGTCACAGATGAGATTGAATTAGAATTTTCATTTGTATGAGCCTGTGGAGAACCCCCGTGTCGATGTAATACCCCTCGAATTCATATAATCACGGAGTCACCCATTATTTTAGAAGCTTTTCTTGATGCATTCTTCACAGACATTCACGATTCATGAGGTGAAATATGAATGGGAGCCCACATCCTCGTGCACCTCAAATAGTCATGTATATAGCCATGATAATATTGTAACTTGTATTGCGTCAGACAAAAAATCCTCTTAGCCCTCCCATAAATACACCTGACCCAGATATAACTATGGAAGAAGTGTTACACAGATTAGTGATAAATATGCTTGATGTTCATCACGTTGGTCTCACAGTAGTATACGTGAAGTCAGGTCCCACTGCATAAGATTAATATGTGTTGCCACTACTATAGGTCAGAGATATTTATAGAATGCAAATATATTAATGAAGGAGACAGGTTTAAAAGGGCACACAAGAGTGGGCTAACGAATGAGGGATTAAAAATGACTCATTATACGTAGGAAATACGCACAGATCCTTAAGGGACCATGGAGACCCCTCTGGAACATATGATAAAGACTTTCCCTTCAGATAAGAAGATACAAAAGTAATGTTAACAATGACACAAAGGCACTAAGGGTCACGTCCAGCAATGGCCAAAGGACGGGAAATTTGACGAAGGCATATTAAACACACATTGACTTACATGTGCTATGAGTATAACAAATAGAAAAGACAGAAAAGGGAAGATACTCTGTCATTATGTCAGGTATTCCGCAATACGAAAGCAAACGTTAAACCAACAGCACCCGAAGAGGCAGTGACACCGTCCTCAAAAAGGCTCCTGCCTTATGGTCAATACCCCATTTTGCAAGTGGCAGGCTACTAAGATCCCATTTGAGTTCCACCCAAAGAGGAGAGGTGAAAATCACAGAGAAACGAAGCACATACGGACCCCACCCCTACAACTCCTCTGGCTGGTCCAGAACCGGACCGAAGAGACAGACTTATAAATGAATTGCAGCACACTGTTGGACAGGTAGAATGTTATAGAAGCCCTGCTCCCCTTTGAGCACAATGGACTATGGGACATGTAGTTCTTAGGCTGGTAGACGCATCTGAAGAGACTTGTAAGAGAGGCAACTGAGGAATGGATAGGAGAGGAAGAAAGAAGGGAAATATATAGAAATGCAACAATATCACAAACCACCAAATGAGTTACACGCTGCAGGAGGGGCAAAGGAAGATGAGGAGAGAGAAGACAGGCTAAACAGGGGTGCAAATAAACAGAACATTAACAGGAGACCATATAATTTCCACCCGTATCCTCTGTAGGGGTCATCAATGGCAGTGAGAGACATTTCACAAATGCCAAGGAAGTCAATTCTGAAAAAGAGCAGGTCAGATCTAACACCTATAGAGCTAATAGAATATAAGGAGGGTAGTCATTATTGTCAGCCCTTATCAGATAAATTGGTGGAATTGACTAAAAAGCATGGGAGGAAGCCTTGGCCCCTAAAAGGTTCTTTTCAATCTATTGATTAAGCAACTCCCAAAGATTGTATACAGCAAGGATGGGGCAACCCAGAGTGGAACTATACCTATTTGTAAGATTCCCTCGCAGTATGTGAAGAGTAAGCCATAGACAAACCAACTGAAGTTATCAGAAGTTATAGACTAGATCCAAGGTTGGAACCAAGACCAGTAAATCCCTGACCGATAACTCAGTTTTGCCTCATTTTCAATGGTAGACCACTGCCCACATACGTACCATGGCCACAAATGGATAAAGAGAATTTAAAGAAGGCACTACCCCCGCTGTCTGATGGAGCAGGAAAATGGATAGGATGCTTTGAACAAAACACAGCTGGAGTGAAACTCACCCTGGGTGAAGTCAAAATCTTGCTAAGTTCTCTGGGGGAAGATGAAGTAAATACAATTTTTGTCAGGGCAGGATTCCCTCAAAAAATATTGCTAAGTACACAGTTTAATGGGTCTTCTTTTAGTATTATTTATCAATACGTCTGCGACGCGCTACGACTGACATACCCAGACAGACCCGACATTGGAGCCCTTATCGCAGAGAGCATAAACTTGACTGAAGTCATTGCAGAATTAATTACCAGAATGAACGAACAATGGGTACATGATGCAGGATGTAACTGGGAAAATACTGGAGGAAATGTAATGCTATTTTAAAATGCATTGAAACTGGGTCAGTCCACGGACATACAAACAAGTCTAGATGGAGTGGTAGGAATAGAGACTAAACTGTGGCCAGAAATACAAGCTCATATATTACGTTATGTTAAGCAAAAAGGACAAGGAGAGAACAGAGCAGACAGAGAAGGCCACAGCTAAGTTGGTGCAACAGAAACTTAAAAAATAAATTACAGAAGGGGCACTTGTAGCAGCACCACAAATGGCTGTCACAACACTAGTGCAGGTGCAGGCACCAGGAGAACAGCCAGTAAGTAACATGAGATAGTGACAAGGAGGCTTTTCAGGAGGCCAAGGGCCAGTGTAATGAAGAAGACAAGGCGGATATAGGGTAGGACAACAATGTTATTACTGTGGTATATAAATATTTTGTGAGCGAATGTAGAATGCAAAAGAGGTTGTCGGATGACATTTTAGTGTGTAGCCCTACTGAAAACATATGCAGGGAGGATACTGTTGGTCTCCTTTGCATGCTCACAGAAAATGAATAAAAAGTTAACAAAGACAAATTGCAATATGTACAGACAGAAGTTCAGTATTTGGGATGGACAATCTCCCAAGATAGGAGGATGGTGAAACCTGAAGGAGCAGAGAGCATCAGAAACACACCCAAGTCCACAACGACAAAGCAGATGCAACAGTTCCTAGGACTTTGCAATTATGTGAGAGAGTGGGTGTTTGATTATGTCACCCTGCCTGCACCATTTTTGACCGCTCTAAAAGAGTCCCATGCCAATGGAAATAAAATAAACTGGACTGATGAAAGAGAGACAGCATTTTGGGAGCTGAAGAATGCAATCAAAACTGCTCCAGTGTTAGGTATACCTCACTACAGAAACCAATCTACCTCTTTTGTCGTACTGGAATGTCAATGATGGCCATACTAATTCAAAAGACATCCATGGGATACAAGCCAATTGCCTACTACAGTGAGCTGCTAGATCCTGTCATGCAAGGCCGCTATTCATGTGAGCAAGCACTGGCTACAGCAGAATTTGCAGTTCAATAGTGATGGGATCACCTTTAACACTGTATGTAGAGCATACTGTGTTTGCTATTTTACAAAGAAGTAAGAGCACCCTTGCAACTCAGACGGCAACTGAGTACGAAGTAATTCTTTCAGTACCATCATTACAAGTTATACACTGTCACACAGTTAATCCAGCAACATCCTTTGCACACCCAGTTTCTGACGATGAACAGGTACATGACTGTGCTAGTTGCACATCAGAAGAAGAAAGGAAAGTAAGAGAAGACCCCATCCCAGGGAGCATTGCATTCTTTTTTTATGTCTCCTCTTTCATTGTTCAGGAAACTGGGGTATGACATTCAGGAGCAGCAGTTGTAAAAGCTGAACAACAAGGATCATCTGATACATTGCAAATTATTAGTCAGATACTACTGCCTTCTAATTTTCCAGCACAGGCGGCTGAATTAGTGACCATTATTGAAGCATTGCAGCAAGCTGAGGGACTAGAGGTCACTATTTATTCAGATTCAGGATATGTCACCACCACTGTGCATTCTAGCATTCACCAATGGGAAAGGAGAGGATTCCTTAAATCTGATGAGTCCCCAGTAAAGCATAAGGATTTCTTGGAACAATTAATAGAAGCTGTAACACTTCCATCTAAAGTAGCAGTGGTGAAATGTGCAGTGCACATCAATCAGCAATATATTATCTCCCGAGGTAATGCTCTGGCGGATTGGGCAGCAAAAGAAGCAGCTAAAGCATCTCCAAATTATAACCCATGCGATGACTATACATCAGATATGATGACAAGTAAGCAACAGGATCATACAGAATTACCACGCCCATATAGGACAGCGAAACTACATTTACATGAGGTATGGGGACAAGCACTACCACACGAAAGGGAGCTGTGGGAACAGCAAGGTTGCATTCAGTCACCAACAAATTTTATTTATAGGCAGAAGAGTACAGGCAAGCCAGTAATGCCACAAGTCCTGTTGAACACGACTCTAGATCAACTACACCTCCCAGTACACACTGCAAAAGAATATCTTCTTGCTACATTACAGGTTGATTGGTTTATTCCACACCTACCTGAAATGATTACTATGTACATTGCAGAATGTGCAGTATGTCAACAGTATAGCCCCAAGCCGACCTTAAAAGAGATCACCTCAATAATACCATGACCAACAGGTCCATTTAAAAATCTACATCTAGATTTTGTCGACATGATAGCAAGATGTAACAATTACAGGTATCTTATAGTAACTGTCGGTCCATTCTCACAATGGATTGAAGCATGATCCTGTGTACGTAATGATGCTAAAGCAGCAGCCAATTTTCTGGTAAGAGAGTTGATACCGAGATGGGGCGTGGGAGAAACAATCCTTTAAGATAACGGGCCTCATTTTGTCAACAATGTATTTCAACACATTTGTGCTGCCTTAGGAATAAAACATAAACTGCCATCAGTCTATCATCCTCAAAGTAATGGAATGGTGGAGCACCTGAATGGCCTCCTCAAGAATAAAAACAGCAAACTATGTGTCACTTTGCAAAAGAAATGCTGTGCTGCCTACCACTGGTTTTGTATGCTCTCAAAAATCAGCCAAGAAGCAATCACCATTTAACGCCACATAAAATTGTGACAGGACATCCCATACCCACCCCTTTAACGATAGAGAGGCAAAAGACAGATGGCCATAAGATAGCTGAGGTTTTAGGAGATGAAAAGAGTTTTTATTTGATTGAGTTAATGAAATCTGCCAAGCTCTTCTCTAAACACGTATTGCAAAAGGAGAAGACTGATTTAGGCCAGCAGACGAGGCAAATACCTGTTGGCCAAAATGGATACATGCGGAACTTCATCCGCAATTGGAAGGATCCTCATTACGATAGTCCCTTCTCTGTGACAATGAGTACTCCCACTGCAGTGAAGGTAGATGGTTGGAAACCATGGATTCACCGGAGCCATATGTGACTGAATTCCGCTTTGCCCCAAACACTTCCACAGACAAAAAGGGAACTAGAAGGGTAAAATGAGACACAGGAATAACAATGTCTCCCTTCAAAGCTCAAGTGGAGTATTTTATCGACTCTACTATTGCAAAGTTATGTATAGCTGTTTTGTTTTTAATCCTGTGCCTTTGTATGCTGGCAGCTACCTGAAAATGATAATTTACATCCTGTATTGGATTATGTAATAATATTAAGCACTTGCAGAGAGCAGTACCTGAGCAAGAAAATATATCTCATAGTATTCATGCTGGCTTATTAGATAATGTGTGGTATCAACATATGTCCGAGATAGGTATGCAGACTGCTAATACTTCCTGTTTGTTTTGCTCTTTGATTCCACATCCCACCAACTCAGATAGGTTACGCTCAGCTAAGGAGGTGCTGCCAAATATTACTATGTGTCTGTTACATCTTTTCCTTTGCAGAATACAAGCACAGATGCAACCACTGTGGGTCAGACAGGGAACATTCTTAGTAAACACTACACAGTGTGAGGCAGATTTGGCAAATGTAATGAACGTTCTAAGAGACCGCAAAGAGTTAGTAGTGAAGTTAGATGCAATGGCCAAGACAGGGATTGTGAGGTCTAGGGATGAAACATGGAAAGCTAGGATATTGCAGCAGGGATTTTTAGGGGTATCCCGACCTTCGCTTTTCTGCCAGAATTATTCTGCTATACCTTGGCCCCACATTTGCCAGGAAAGCCCTTATCTTTGAGTAAGTGGGTCAGTATACATTTGTGATCATTGGCATCATGGCGCTACTTTGGGTGCAGGGCCCTTTCCATATGAACCGGGTTTCAGATAGACAATACTCTACAACAAAGTGTCAGGCATTGTGGGATGAGAATATAGCTCGTGGAGACAGGAGTATTGCCCGACGGCCAGGATAGCCCTTAGGAAGGCTCAAAAAGCATACTATGCATCAATAACTCAAGCAAAAAGCCTTTATTATGCAGAGCACATTGCTCTCTCTGGGAATAACTCCAAGGAAATCTTTTAGATTGTTCAAAACTTCCTTTCTCCCAGAGCAGAGAACATTACATTTCCCGCCTCGGCTGCTTGGTGAGAGATACTTTCCAGCTTCTTTATTGATAAAATTCAAGCTCTTCAGGCGAATTTTGTCACTAGTAACCACTGTGCCGTAGGGATCCTGCCTCCAACTGGCCCGTCTGCTACTTCTCAACCTTCGGCCTCTCTGGTGGCTTTCCTTCACATTGCCCCGCCAGAATCATTGATGGTCCTCAAGTCTCTGAAATCGGGTTCACCAACTGACCCTTGCCCGGCCAGGCTGCTGTCCTCAGTTGCAGAGACAGTTAACCCTGAGGTCAACATTCTAATCAACTTGTCTCTCCAGGAAGCAATGGTTCCTTGAGCTTGGAAACAGGTCAAAATTCTGCCACTTTTGAAAAAACCCTCCTTGGATCCGTTGATCCCTATCAGCTATCGCCTCATCTCTTTCCTTCCCAGTGTGGCGAAAGTCTGCGAAAAAGTGGTAAATAAACAACTTACCAGCTACGTCGAAGGTCACGGCCTACTATATCCAGCCCAATCAGGTTTCAGAGCCACATATAGCACCGACACAGCTCTTGTCGAAGTCACTGAAGCCATTCGGCAATGCTTGGATTCGGGCGGCAGGGCGCCTCTGATTTTGTTGGACCTCTCTGCGGCATTCGATACGGTGCCACATTCCCTGCTTTTGGCTCGCCTCTCTGATATTGGCATTTCGGGGTCGGTTTGGAAATGGTTGAAGTCCTTTTTAGAGGGCAGAATGTAACAAGTTTGGCTCCCTCCTTCTTCTTCCACCCCTCAGACTGTGACCACAGGCGTACCTCAAGGCTCCACCTTGAGCCCCCTTCTTTTCAATATTTATGTCACCCCCTGATCCAGTTGGCGGAGGAGCTGGGATCTAAGATCATCGCTTATGCGGATGATACCGAGCTCCTTTTCACGTGGAAGAAAGGTGACTCCTACACTTCTTTAGCCAAATCATGTCTGATGGCTGTCTTCCAATGGTTTTCCTCCGCACAATTAAAGTGTAATGAGGACAAATCGGAGATCCTTCTGTTCGGGAATTTCCCCCCTCAGTTCTGGAAATCACTCTGGCCGGTGGGATATCCCATGCCTACCTCCGAGGGCCAACCTACAAAAAACCTAGGGATATGGTTTGATGAGAAACTTCTCTTTTCTACTCAGATAAAGAAGCTGCTGGGCAATGCTGCAGCACACTCGAGTCTCTTAGGAAATTTCTACCGCTTCTCCCTAAATCAGCTAGGGGAACGGTGACTCGTGCCATGATTCTATCACGCATTGACTATGCCAATGCCCTGTACGTAGGCCTTCCGGGATACCTCCTGAACAGATTGTAGGTAGTCCAAAATGCAGCAGCAAGGACTCTCCTTAACATCCTATTAGAACCAGTGGAAGGCAACACTTGCGGGACCTTCACTGGTTACCTCTGATACAAAGAGTCAAACTCAAAGCCCTTGCCCTGGCTCACTCAGCTCTGTATGGACATGGTCTGGCCTATCTGAGAAAGCGCTTTAGGTTTTATGTTCCCGCTAGACAGCTGCGTTCAGCGTCGCAGCTTCTCGCTCATGTCCCGTGCTTCCGCCTCAAGACGATTGGAGGGAGTTCTCTTGCTTTTATAGTGGGCTCTGCCTGGAATCTGCTTCCCTTGAACCTTCGCAGTATCCAGGACTCCAAGCTCTTAAGGAAAAGTCTGAAGACTTTTCTTTTCATCTAGCGGTCTTTTCGCCTCTCCCCACTGGATTCGCGCCGGGACACTCTTTGAGTAGCTGTGCGCAACTGCAGGGACACCCTCCTGTTCTACGCCACGGTGAACCCATGTGGTTCCTTCTGAAAAAGCTGTCTGGACCAACTGGGCTACCCCACTGGTACTCCCTAGCTGTCCGCGGCCAGGACCAGGCCCTAGGCCATCCAGATGCCACTGGTCCTTGCCCATTCACAGAGTGGGGGGTAGTAACCCCTGGCACATAGTAGCCATTCTCCACTCTTCCCCTCATCAGGGCAGGTCTAGACTGCCACTGATCCTCCAGCCTAGGATCTGCCCCCTCAGGCGGACCAGAAGTCACGGGTGAGGCTCTCCTCCCCCTACCTCTTCTTCTATGGGTCCGCACTCTCCTCCTTGGAGAGGCACCCTCAGAACACAACTCTCCCACCAGTTCAGGACCTCTCTCCAAAAACTGGTCTCCCAACCTAGGGTCTAAACCCTCAGGTTGCACCGGGGTCAGAGGCGAGGACTCCCCCTCTGCACCCCCTTCCAGAGTTCTGCACCCTCCCAACTGGAGCGGTACCCCTGGAAGATGAACCGGTCAGGACACTGATTACAGATGTCCTTTCCTCCAGATCAGGCGGATCCTGAACCTGGCCTCCCAACCTTGGGGCTGAACCCCACGGCTGAGCATTTGCCTGGCACACCAGGACTTCCGGGGCGCACTCAGCAGCCCCCGAGGGTAAAACATGACTCATGTGTTGCGTGACAGTCTGCGTGGCGCAGACCTCCCGACCCCTGTCCATCTGACAGTGCGCAGAGATCCCCCACGACAGAAGTGGTGTCACCATGGTCACTTCTAGGAGACTCAGCCCTTCTGGCTGGCCCCTGACCCACTGGTTCTTCCACTGGGGAACACATCCCCCTCTCACCCCTCAATCCGGACTTCTGTACCCTCCCAACTGGAGCGGCACTGCCAGACACCAGAACCACTGGAGCTCTATTTACAGACGCTCCAGGTTCTCCAGACACTAGGAGATCCTCCTCAAATGGACTAACAGGACAGCCTAGGCTCCCAACCTGGTGTTCCCTGAAGAAACCATCCAGGTTCTGAGACTGGGTTTCGGGCACCTGGGGACACTCAGTCCCACACTCACTCCTACTCCACTGAGACAGGACGTGAGCCCCTACACCCCTCCCACTACACTGGGACCCAGCTGGGCTACTCTGCACCTCTTCCCCAATACAGGACTGGAAGATACCTGAACCATTACTTTCAGAATCACTCCCCAATGCCTCATCAGAACCTTGGGCCTCCACCCAGAGGTCTGCCTCTCGTGTAAACTCCCATAGTTCAGAAAACCCACCCTCCAACAGGTGTTGGCGCAACCCCGGCAAACAACAACTGAGCAGGTGCTCTCTGAGAACCAGATCGAACAGTCCTTCAAAATCCTGTTCCGTGTTAACCGTTACCCAATCAGCCAGTGCATCATTACATTCATCCGAAAAATCCGCCCAAGACTGGTGAGACAGTTTCCTACTGCCCCTGAACTTCAACCTGTACTCCTCTTCTCTGAAACAAGGTACCATATTTTGGGAACTGGGACTTCCTGCACTGGACTGTATATTGCTGCCACCACTGGACTCCACCCTCACTGGGGAATCCAGAAAACTACAACTGCACTCAGGGATAATCTACCCTCCCGAGCTAATTTCTCCCTGGCGAAGGCCCTCTCAGCCTCCGCCATCCTCTCCTGCGCTAAGACCCTCTCGGTCTCTAGCTTTTCTCCTCCATACTCAGCTGCGCTATCTCCCTGGTATGCTCTAACCTGAGCTTCTCCACAGCCAGCTGATGCTCCCTTTCTTCCCTCCTATCCACCCACTCCTCTGGGGACAGGAAAAGGGATGGGGCACTGCCCCCGACACTGGACCCAGCAAGGGACTCCCTATCTATGGGGTCCTCACTATCTACTGGCGTCCCTGTCCTGTCACTTTCTTCCTCCTCTTCAGACTCCTCAGGGCCCCCTCAGACCCACCACCCTCTTGGCGTGCGGCCAGGGCCCTCTTCTCCTCATTGCGCTCACAGTCCCATTCATCCTTTTGCCATTGGATCAGGTTGTCCCTCAGTTTTGACTGGGTGTCTGACCCACTCACTGCTATGTCTCTCTCCTTACAGAAGTCCACCAACTCCCACATGCTGTATCTAAACAGACCACAAAAATTAAAAGCAGACTCCATTTTGGCAGGACGCTCAGGGACACGTGCAACACAGGAGACCTAGGTTTCTGAGCTGAAGCAAGAGTATACAATTTACAAATGACACTTTTAGGAGAAGAATTAAAACAAAACTCAGAACAATAATCCCCACACACGTGATTATCTAAATGTAGAGTTTGTAGTGCAACCAGTTGTCGCTGTGGTACTGCGCAAACGCAAGTCCAAATCCCACCGCTGCCACCAATGTTAGAAATGGGATCTCTGGTTGGCTAAGGCTTGCGCCAAAGCCAGGCAGAGACCACCACTCTAGTCAGGGCGAGGGAGTTACACGCCGACGATAACCCCTGCTCACCCCCTTGGTAGCTTGGCACGAGCAGTCAGGCTTATCCCGGAGGCAATGTGTAAAGCGCTTGCGCAATACCCACTCAGCAGCAACACACTAGGCACACCACAAAAGGAGACTCCACACAAGGTTATATAAAAATAGCCTTTGTATTATAAAAACACATTAGAATATAATCACACAAGGTACACTGTGCCAACTGGCACTAGGCAGTATTTACAGGGGACTATATACAGGACCGGGCCAATCGGGCCACGGTCAGAACCATCCGAACAGGTAAGTAAAATGTAAACCACAACCAGTAATCACTGGTACCTAAGCATTATATCACATTAGACATAAAACATATTAGGCCCACCTCATCAGCATAAATCCCATTACGCAATAGGCCTCACTAGCCCAGATCAAGTGCACACCGCACCTTCCCAACTGACCCCAGGCCAACTGGCCTCTTCTCTGGGCTCAAAAGCCCTATGTCCCGCAAAAGTCAGGGCTGGCTGCACATGCAGCGAAGTCAGAGTGCGCAATTGCGCAAGCTTAAACGTGGCAGCTGCCCACTACTTGCTGGGCAGCTGTGAAAATGAACACGGGCACCAGCGTGCCCCCTGAGCCCCTCTCTGGGACTCGCAATTTAAAAGGAACCTGTCCCCCAAGGTTGCAGCTGCCTGCGCTCTCGCAGGACAGCTGGCAAAAATGCGCAGACAAAGTCCGGCACTCCTCGTGCCTCTCGGGCCCCCCACTGGGGGTCTCTAAATGATTGTGCGCAACGTTGCAGCTGCCCACTGTCAGGTGGGGCAGCTGGCGGAAATGCCTTGGTACTACTGTACCCTCTGAGCCCCCACTGGGACTCTAATCATCCCAATTGCCCCAAACGCTGCAGCTGCCCGTGAACGCTGTGCAGCTGTGAAGAAAACAGACTGGCACTACACGCGCAATGGGAGCCCCACTCCGGGACTTCCAACATAACCTCTGCCAAGCGCTTGCAGCTGCCCGCTCTCTCGCGGGGCAGCTGTGGCGAAATTGTACCGGCACTAACTGGGCCTGGGGAGCCCCACTCGGGGACTCAACAAACAAAATGACCCCCTCGGTGCAGCTGCCCGCGACTGCGGCGCAGCTGTGACTAATCAGGAAGTACTGGCCCAAGCACGATGCCCAATGGGAGCCCCACTCACCGGGACTCTCCTTGGACTGCTCCGGTCTCCTTCTCTCTGGTGCCGCCTCTGGTATCCGCACTGCTTTGTGGAGCCCCCTTCACTGGGGCTCCTCTGGCAACGACGCTGAGGCAGCGGGAGGGCACCGGCAGTGTGCGCAGGCAGCCCCACTCACCGGGCTGCTCTGGACGCTCTAGGCGGCACACGGGGCTCTCCTCACTCGCAATGGGAGCCCCGCCTCGACTTCGCCTTGCCTCGCCTCGCCTCACTTCACCCGGTCCCCCTTCTCGGGACCGGGACTTTGTTCTGGAGCCTGCGCGGCTCCCGGCTTCTTCCGCCTCGCGTTACGTGGCCCCGCCCCCAACCAGGCAAGGCCGCCTGGCTTCCGGGTCGCGTCTGCAGCGGCCCGGCGGCGGTGATCTCCCTTCAGATTTCGGCAATGCGGGGTGGGCTCCCGCTTGTTAAAATGAGCACCTAAGGCTGCCGAAACGCGGGGTGGGCTCCTGCTCGGTTTCACGGTCCTGTGGGGGAATCCCCACGCCGGGATTCCCTCGAGTCAAAGGGCAGCTCCGCGCTGCAGAGCACACACGCTCCTTCTCTGCTGCACAGAGCAAAGCGCTCTCAGGGAATAAAAATACAGCGCTCACGAGGCGCTATGCCCAAAAGTCCAGGGGGCAAAGGCTGGGCCCAGGCAGGCCAGCACACAGGGCCCTCCAGCAGGGAGGCAGTCCCTCGTGGCGGTTCCTCCTGGAGCCCAGCAACAGCAACAAGCCCCCAGTCACAAGAACAGCAGAACTGAACAATCATGGGGTCACAGCCCCTTCATTTATAGGACCTTTTCCTCTGTGACACAGCACAGGGCTGGGGATACCAGTTAGAACTGGTTTGGGGGAGCTTTGGAGCACTTTGTTTTGCTCAGCTCCTCTCTCTTTTCACAGGACAGGCTAGGGACATCAGACGCACCACAGGGGTGGAGCCAGCATTGTGGAGGGAAGGCACAGCCCTATTCAGGTCCCAGGTGCAACTCCTCCCTCCCATCTAGATGCAGATCTCCCTATTCACCACTGCGCTGACTCACCCTGCCCCTCCTGGAGCCACACACACCTCCCAGCCCCTGTCACTCACAAAGCCAGACATGCAATTCACATCAGGCAGGCAGACACAGAGCACACATAAATGCCAACTTCTAAAAGTGGCATTTCTACACCAGTCATAATAAATCTGCGCACACCATTGCGCAGCATTTATTCTCACGAGTTCGCACATACTAAACTCGCCCCTGCACTCCTCTCACACCAGGAATTACCATGGACACACATATCCCCCATGCATTCCTAAGGGAGGGCAGGACAATCTCACCACATGCACTCAGAGTGCGCACGCACTTTACACTGGGACACAGTGCTAAAGTGCGCAAAGGCCAAAAACTACTAAGATCAGGTCATATTAACAGGCAAAAAGTTTAGGGGTGAACCTGCCAAAAGGGCCAAGTCCAACAATAACTTAGGTAGAAGCGCCTACAACTCTTCGAGCGGGTAGAAAACTCATTCTTTTCTCTTTGTGTTTCAGGGGTGTTGGAACAGTCCCGGTGGGAAAAAACATCAACTGCAACGTCACGAATTTTAATGCTGAAATGCAATGGGGCACCTCCGGACTAATGAATTATTACTGGAGTTGTGGCGAATGGCTGTATACACGGCTCCCTTCAGGTTGTCAAGGCCTCTGCTCTTCAGTGACTGTGCACACTCCTTCTCTTGTGACTCTGGCAATAGATATTTCTGAACAGCATGATCACCCTATGAGACACCCAACGACCTTGTTGCATCATCATCTGAGGAAGAGAGCTGTAGAGTATTACGGTACTACAGCCTGGGAAGATGTCCTGCAGGAGCATAGACTGTTTAATGATGCCCAAATTTTCTTCGGCAGCATCCTTCCATTCTTTCAAGGAAAAGCAACTACACGTTGGTTGCGGATCATCCTTTGGGAACTGCTGAAGGCTATAAATGCCATTGAGGATTGCTTCAATGCCATCAAAGAACTGTGAGCTATTAGAGTAATGCTTATGCAGCACACATATGTGTTAGACTTGATGACAGCAATGTAAGGAGGAGTATGTGCCAAGATTCACATGGCCTGTTGTACTTACATCCTAGCCAACTACACCGATAACAGAACATTAGCAGAGGCCATACAAACTTTGCATACCTTGCAGAAGAAGATGGTGGATGAGGGGGGTGTGTCCAACAAGTGGCACATGGGGTGGTCCACTTGGGTACTATCCTGGATGTCAGGACTATTTAAGGCCTTGTTGCCTATTCTCATGATGTTGTTGCTGATATTCTGACTCATACAGATAGTGATAGGATGTTGTAAAAGGGTTAGTCAGACGTTATGGGGAATGTTCACTACTAGATTAGTTAATAGGGTGCAGGATTTTGAGGAGAATGTGTACACAGTAATGACTCTATGTAATACGGAAGGTGAGGAAGTAATTGAAAAATCAACTAAAAGGGGGAATGTTATAATGAATGTCAAAATTGAAGGCCTACTCATGTCAATAAAAACACCAGCAGAGAGACGTGTTCAGTGTTACGTGTTAAAGGAGAAATACAGGCCTAAACTGTCTTCTATAGCAGGATGAAAAAAAGCACAGATGGAGGCAGGACTCCGGGGGAGGAAAGTAGATAAGAGCTTCAGTAGAATAGAAAAATAATTAGGTATAGTAGAAATGGAAGGTCACAGCCCCCGCTTTACTAGAATATGCATTTGAGAAAACATGTAAATAAGACAGCTTAGAGGCATAGAATAGGTGGGAGATTAGGCTTTGCCAGGCAGCTGATGTGTAGGGAATATGGCATTGCTAATCTTCAAGCACGAGCAAGTCAAGGAAACCATTGGTGAAGCGGTGATGTGGAAGCGGTACTAATGATAACGTGCACCTGAGACGCATGTTTGCAACCATGTGACTTTCTTTTTTTGCAGAAAGTATAACTGTTGATAGCAATGTTGTGCTTAGCAGATGTTCATTGATTATTAAATGTATGATGTATTCATGATAAAGCATGCATAAAGAAGCTCTCCGTTGCATTGTAAGTTGAAGCGCAGATTCCAATTCTTCAGAGCGGGCTGACCTTCCGCTTGTACGTTTGCTTTGTTCTATATTAAAGTCTGTACTATTTTGCCAGCAGAAGTTGTGTTATCTTTCCTTCATTCAGCAAAGCTTCCATACAATCTCTCACCATATCATCCATCCTCCCACTCAAACTTCTAACCATTCATCCATCCTTTTCCTATCCATATTCATTCCTTTTCTTCCATTCATCTTTTCATCCTCCTTTTATCAATTCACCCGTCCATGCTTTCAACCTTCGATTCATTCATCCACTCATTCCTCCTTTTATCATTCCAGCCATTCTTTCCTTCACCCACCCATGCAAGTCTTGTTTCATCCTTCTACCCGTCAATCCCTTCAACCTTGCATCCATTCTTTTGACCTTCCCTAGTAACAGTTACTTCATTTTTTATATGTTCTTCCTTTCACTCTTTCTTTCATCCCTCACTTTTCCCCCTCCCTTTTCCCATCAGTTTACCTTCTTGGACTCCTTAACTATGATTGGCTGCACATCTGTGACCTCTGCTATGGTTTTTCCTTACTTTGGTTTTTAAGAGGTTTTGCTGTAGAGCAGCAGACAGAACAGGCTCATAAATAACTACAAATGCCAAAACCACCCCCATTTAAGCTATGAAAGTGGGGGTTTCGCGAAGCCACTGATAATACGTAGCTCTCGATCACACTCTCTTTTCTATTGTTCTCTTTCTTTTTTATTTCTATATCTTTTTTTGTCCTTGTATCATTCTTTCTCTATATCTTTCTCTTTCTGTCTCTCTTTTTGATATCTTCACCCCAGAAATATGATAGGGAGACTAAATATATTACCTTTTAACTGTTTAATACGTTGGATTGAATTATTTATTAAACAATTTACAGCTGCTGAAAGAGTGTGAGAGAAAGTTACCTGCCTGCCATCCAACAAGCTTCAGCAGCCAATATTATTATGGACATCCCTGGGGAAACGTTGTACTACTGAATGTCAATGTTGTGGCACAAGAATATCAAGGACAGAATATCGAGGGACAAAATTTAAAAAGGTTAGTGCATATAAAGTAGTATAGATTTACTATTCATATCTCCACATCTATGTACCTTGAATATATATGTACCACATAGATACATAAAGTGGATTTATGTATAGAAAATCTAGGCTTACACACTTGTCAATATTTTTTTGCGATATTTTGTCCTCAATATTCTGACCAATGATGTTGTGGATTTGATGTTCTGGGGGCATTCTCTGGAGGGGAGAAACACCCTGCCCCATAAAGCTGTTCTTCAGTTGTTCATGGGGCTAGTGACACAGAAAGAAAGTGGATATCTGTCATTGTTGCCACTCTCAAAAGATAGTCTAACTGTACACTCCTGAGTTACACCCAGGTGAGGCGTCAGCCAAGGGAGGACCTTTCCATGTCCCTCAGCCAATGGAGGACCTTTCCATGTCTATCAGGCCACACCTCCTAACATCCTTCTAACAGGATTCTGTAAGACCGGGAACATGCAGGCTGGTCCAAGCTCCACTTGCCAAGCGAGTGAAGAGACTGCTTTTTGAAACCCCAGGTGCAGCCAGAGAGCAGGTTGCTCATTCATTCTCCCAAAACCCTTTAGATGACAGGTCTGTTGCAGTTTCAGATAAAGTAATAGTTAGGGAGGCATGAAGGCATGAAGGCATGAACTAGAAGTTCTTGAGCTTGGTGAACGTTTCCAAATGATCTACTTTAACCTAAGTTATTTTTCATTACTTGCTCTCATCTAAAGTAGTCAAGAGAATGGTTGCCCTCATACGCAGCTGCACACTCCAAAAAATTCTACACTGCATACATCTTCCCTTACAGACAAACTACCTCATTACCAGTGGCACATTTGTAAGCATGACATTTTGCACCCAACCTCGGAATAGATGGTACCAGGAACTGCGGTAATTCCAGAAGGGGGAATCAACTGGTAGTCAAACTATTGGGAGATTAACATGCTGAAATTGGACTGTCTGTGCCGATTCCTACGGGCCTGATTCACAGAACTAACTTACGTCAAAAACGTAAACGTAAACGCAAAGTTAGTACTTTTAGGTATTCACAGAATACACTTACTCATTTTGGTATTCACAGAATGAACTTACTCATTTTGGTATTCACAGAATGAACTTACTATTTTCGTATTCACAGAAGCTAGTAGTCCTAACTTTAGGACTACTAACTTCTGTGAATACCGAAATGAGTAAGTGCCTTCTGTGAATACCAAAATGGTAGTAAGTTGAGGATTTTGTCTTAAGTTAGTTCTGTGAATCGGGCCCTATGTTGGCCGAAGTAGCCTAATTGATACAAGAAGTTGAATCGTTGCTGAAATATCAACCTGGGCATTCTCAAATAGTGGCTGAGGACAAGCACAGAAAGTGAGGCAAAAACCTCTAAAGACTGCGTGATGCTGCTCATTCGATCGAAAGAAGGTGGGAGAATTATTTTCACTCTGAATAAAAGACGTACTCTCATGGTACTATTTTGCCAGTATAAAAAAAATCGGATCAGTTGCCAAGGATTGTAGTGCTCTTCCCATGTATCGAGGATCGATTGCAAAAGCTGCTTTCCTCTACCGTGTCCGATCAGAGAAGGTCCCAAACGCAACATCAAGCAGCCTTTAACATAAAGCTACGAAGACTGAAGCTAAAAATGGGTACTAGTTTGACTCGCCTGGAAACGGTCAATTTTGGTTTACTGAAATAATACTGCCTAGACAAGTAATTTCTAAATTTGAATTCCCTTATAGTAGCATTAGACGTCTAGGTTTAGGGTCAAGGAATGCAAAGATATGAATAATAATAATAGCAAACATCGGGTGACGTTTAATAAAGCAACAGATTTTTCCCTCTTTTAAATGTACAGATTATGCTGAAGGAAAAGAGGATGCCACACAAAGCAATGGCTAGTCTTTTGCTTCTATATGTTCACTTGCCTAAAGAGAATATCTGGGGAGAGGATGTAGCCTTACGGCTAGAGGGGTCAACATCGAAGCTGGTGGAACCAGGTTCGAGTCTCGGCCACGACGCTCAACATCCTGTGATTCTGGGCAAAATCACTTACTCTCCCTGTGCCTAACAAAAATGAATGTGTCCTTCTGTAACGAAACTGGCGCTCATGTAAAGCGCTCTGATTCTCGGGTCTAGATCGCACTATATAAAACTCTAAAAAAAATATATCAGTATCCTCCTGAGGACATTCATGTCTCTGAACAATAATTCTCACACTGCCTGGGCACGTTCATTTTCAGTACCACAAGATGTCATTAAAAGACAGCATTTCATGAGGTCATTGATCCTTTTAGGGTCATTACACCTTGGCACCACTGATGTTCAACAAAAATGGTGCCACTAATGCTAGTTTGCATTGTTGCTGCTGATGTTTATTAATGTAAGGGGCCTTTGATACTCAGTCCTTGCAACCATTGATCACTTTGATTGCCTTAATATATTAACCCTTACTTGTTGGGACTATTATATTCAGTAATGCTGGGGCCCTTGTTTCTCATTATTCCTTCAATTTATACTCAATAATTATCGTGCCAATTGATGTTTACTAATGCATACGGAAATTAATACCCACTAACTTCTACTGTCATCCATAGTAGTCAATTCGTTGTATATTAGTCCTTCTACTGCCTGTGGACATTGATATTCATTATTGCCTCTGTTCAGTATTCGTATATCTTACTGGCTGGGCACGTTTATAGTCATTAATGCCTAGAGTAATTAAGGAGCATTGATAAGTGATGATTCAGGTGCTCATAAGAACGCATTACTGCCTAGGGACATTGACTCATCACTCACTGCTGACAATGCTTCAGACTGCAAAGTGTATTACTGCATATGCACCATTATTGCTCATTAACACCTGGGATCATTCATATTCAATAATATGTTGGCCCATTAAAGGTTCTTACACAATGGCGCCACTAATTCTTTGTATTGACTGTGGCCATTACGGTACCATAAAATGTAGGCACATTGACAATCAGAGCAAGACGGCATTAATGGCCATTACTGCTTGGAATCATTAACACCCACCTTTTACTGGGGGACATGCATCCTTATTAAGGCCTTGGTTTTGATACAACAACATTGGGTTTTCAACTACCAGAAAGCAACGAAATGCACTGAAACATCTTTAGCTAATGCTAAGCTAAGAATTATGTGGGAATACTCAGGAGCTCCCACATGACATGACTAGTGGTATCTCAATTCAGTTCAAATAACCTTATTCCGTCTAGTTAGACCATAAATGTATAAAAGCAATTACAAGGACATTCATAAAAACACCACATTAGTATACAGTGATCCGATAATAAATAATCTTTAAAAACAAAAATGTGGACAAATAAAAAGCTCGTTAAGTATCACATAAGAATGGTGGCCCTCTGCTTTATGGCACGTTCAATGCATACCGCAGCAAGAATACAGATCTTAATAGTGGGCAAAGTTTGCAGATAAGTGAAAACCTCTCTACAGTAGCGAATGTTTGCCTCCCTAAGAATGGGCAATAAATAACGTTGGTGGTATCTCAAATGGCAACATTGAAAAAATCACTGTTGAGAAGACATATTATATCGCCAACAATATCTTTAATATCATTACTTTATGAGCAATTATAATGTGTGATGTCGACCATGTGCTTGCCAAGCAAGCATGAGAAATAATTGAGGTCCATGTTGTACTTCTCCTAGAAAGGTAAAATACCTTAACATTCTATACATTTAATACCATGGGGAAGGGCTGAGATTCTAAATTGTACTTGAAAAATACTGTGTTTGTATAAAATACTCGGTACAAGTGAAATCTGTCTACCCAGAGTAGAGTGAGATGGTCAACTTCACCCAAAGCTGTGGACAGTCAATTCAGGGTGAAAGGATGGGGCCTCAGAGTGTGATTAAAGAATGTACCAATTGCATATCATACACCATAGACTAAAGTACTCTCTGCACACAAGCTTCTGAGAAACAATAACAAGCATATATTTGAAATTCACTTCTATTGCACACCAGATAGAGGCAATTTGTAAGTGCCTTTCCCGTAGATAATGGGGTTAGAGGTAGTTTATGTGGTCTAGTCATCTACATTTGTTTTCTATATTTCACCTCTTAAGGAGTGGGCTGTGCTTCCTAACTTCAAAGGGCACTAAAAGGTCTACTCCTGTGACCTGGAGCCAGCATAGAGATGAAAGCTGTGACTTAAGGTTATGCCTACTTTATGTTTAGAGTCTTTGAATCAGCACAAGATATTCTCAAAGACTCTTGGCTTAGTTAATCATACTGTTGAAACATTGATATGGAAAAAACGTAAAAGAAAATAAATGCTTAAGGCGCTGGCCATCAATGACTAAATGTTTTAATGTTCCCTGCATTGCTCATCACACAGTGACTAGATCTATCCTACGTGCATTCAAAGGAAGAGTGATGTTTATTACCCTCCAAAAGGTGCGATATTCCATCAGCTAATTTGCTGCAAGTTCTTCCAATCAGGAAAGTATGGCTGAGAGGTCACCCATTTGTTACTTGGACATTGAATATTAAAATGGGAGACCTCTACAGGGTATCATAGTAATTTATAAGACTAAATCAGTCATTCATTCATTAATGTCATTTGAGAGGTCATCAGTGATGTCATGTTTGAGATCATGAGCAGTGCATGGTGAGTTATGGTTTGTCTAGCCAACAGCATCCATCAACTTTCACCAATATGCTGATGATGCGCAACTCTACGTGAAGGTCTCATCTGCTTCAGATGTTGAATGCCTCAAACATTGCCTGCACATCATCTACACCTAGTTGTTCTGTATCTACCTGAAGTTCATCCCAACCAAGAGAGAATTCCTGTTACTTGCCAGGTACAACAAACAAGAAACAGTATATACCTGGCTAAATGACATGAGCCGTGATAACGTTGGACTCCAACTTTCAGTGAATATCAAGTCATTTGGATTCATCCAGTACACCAACTTTACCCTCACGGAACACATTGCCAAAAAATACAAAGACATCCTTGAATCAGCTCTCTCATCTAATGAAAGTGAAACTGTTTCTCCTAGTAAGTGACTTCAGAATAGGCCTGAGCAAGCTTTTTATTACGACTGAGCAATTGGCATAATTTTGGCAATTCCATGTAATTAAACATACGCAAAATGACCAAGTTTACTCTAATACGCCCCACATAGCATAACTTTGGGGAGAGATTTTAACGTGAGATGCACCATTTGGGTATTTTTTTTATACAAGCAGCCGTTCGGGTAGATTTTTTAACCAAACAGACCGTTCAGGAAGTTTTTGAGTGCAAAACTGCAAATCTGAACAAGAACAGCAGTGTTTTGAATGTGAGGAGCAGTTCCTGTGAGGTGGGTGATCAACAAACATTTCAGATAAATATTTTACCAGAGCAGACCATTCTGGTAATATTTTAATGCAAAACTACAAACTGTGTTTTTGAATGTGAGCAACTGGAAATCATTTCAAGTTTTGAAGATAACTTGTACCGGAACGGACCGTATACGTACTTTTTCAAACATGCCATGCATTTTGCCTAAATATGCTTAGTTTTGCTTAATTTTGCAGTCATTTTTTGTGATTGTGTTACACAAAATTACATGATTTATGCAAACTCCTATTTCAGAACTGCTGTCTAATCCCTCATACTCTTGCATCTGAATGGTGGTAACAACCCTACTCCCTGGTCTCCCAGACTCCACAACGGCACTCTTAATTGCATCATAAACGCCACAGAATGTCTCATCTAGGCATGAATAAATATGATTGCGTCACCCTTATCTTGATAGAACTTTATTGGCTCACATTGCCTCCCTACACCATCTCTAAAATGAGCTGCATCATTCATAAAACCATCATGACCAGCTCCCCGGCATATTTTGCAGCCATGCTCACCATCTCTGGTGATTCACAGCACAGTTAGGACACCAAGACACTAGGATACAATCAGACTGCAGGCTAAGACGTGTAAAAAAAAAGAAAAAACAAGGCAGCAGGCCTTTTACATCTATGAACTTAGGATCTGGGACAGAATTCCCATATCCATCATGACTGCCTAAATGCAGCTCCAAATTAGGAAAGAGATAAAGGTGTATCCCTTTAAAGAACACTACAACAAATGCATTAAGGGTCCACAAACCAGCTACTTCTCCGATCGCTCATCGACTTTATGCTAGATTTAGGTCATGTACAGCACTCTGCTGCTTCTTGGCTATGTTCCGCCATAGAAATACCACATACATATATAATTTGAATCCTAACTGGCAATTTCAAGGGGGCTTAAGTTTGGTCATTGACACAACTTCACTTTATCCATGCAATGTAATGTAAAATATTGTTTTTGTTAGCACATAATTCATCACTTCTCCCATGTAACATTATGGACACAAGTTAAGCTATGCGCGCACTAACAGCAGTGATTTTGCAATTTCACTATTTTATATCATACAGTACAGGGATTCTAAATCCTCTCACTTCATTCATGCCACACCTGTGGTTAGGGAGAGAATACCCAAATTCAGGGTGATTATACCATAATTAGGCAGGTTAGAGGTATTTGTCAGCTACAGATGTGGTGACTGATTTTTTTCTAGCTGCTTCTGGACTATATGTATATATGGTTCACAAGAAATCACAGAGGGGTGCACTTGCCTCAGTTTCAGACATCAATAACAGAGGATCATGAAAACAATTATTTATATATTGCCTACACAGTGCCTAGATTGTTATTACTCATCTAACATACGACAATAACCATGTTAAATTAGTGATTCTAAAGTTTGTATGTATTCTTAGTGTATGACTCAGACCCTTTCA
This sequence comes from Calotriton arnoldi, assembly GCA_963921515.1. Lineage (NCBI taxonomy): Eukaryota > Metazoa > Chordata > Amphibia > Caudata > Salamandridae > Calotriton > Calotriton arnoldi. The sequence continues at coordinate 107,108 of CAWUFW010015784.1, read as the reverse complement.
CCTACATTCTCTACACCTCTATGCCTCTTTTTCAGCTCAGAATAAAATGCATCATGCTAATTAATCACGCAAGCCAGGACAAGCCGAATAAACGTGGTACATAATTGTTCATTAAGGGACACTCATTAAGAAGTGTTCAGAGCTGTGTAATTCTGATAGTGATCAGACACCAGACCTATCATAACCCGTATGAGTGCATCATGGGAATTAGTTTCCACCTGCCACAGGTGCTGTGAGTGTTCTTAGTGACACAGCTAGTTTTGGGCATCTGATGCTCTTCCTTTCATAGTGTTTTCCTTTTCTATCACAAATGATTTTTTCGAAGCACCATGCCAAGAGCGTAGAAGAGTTCTCCAGGTAGTTGGTTTACAAATATGATTGCAGTTACTTCATTGAAAGAATACAACCTATGTCTGTTCACTGCCTGATCATGTTACATTGCATTTGCATCTTCAGGAGGATAGCTGTATAGTGCAATACCTCTTGCTCCATAATTTGCTTTGTTGGGCGTGAGGCAGGGGCCATGAGCTGGGGGAGGTGAAGCCTCAAGTGGGCCATTATGTCACTCCCTCACTCTAAAATCTTAACACATAGCATATACTTCTTGGCATAGCTAGATCTATGGCTTATGCCCTGCCACTTTTTTCATGTGCAGAAGTGATAAAGGTCTTTATACTGATCAGGAGTTGTTAAATGTATGAAGAGTGTTAAAGTATTGTTAAATAGGTTTTGTAAGTACGATCCTGCTGGTTTTCCTCTTGTAACCTCTGGTGATGCTGTGTCACCATCATTTATTTGTGATTAATGAAATGTTAACCTGTACCATGAATAACCATTGCTTATATATATATGCATGCATTATTTCACACTTTTATTTAGTGAAAAAAGTGATTAATGTGTTTTCTATTAACGCCTTCCCTGCGATCGGAATTCCGCCCAGGTGCTGGACATTACGATCGCGGGCGTGGTCGGGACGAGCTCAGCTCGTCATGCGCACAGCCCGCCCACGCAGCATGACGAGCTGAGCTCGTCATGAGCAGGGAAGGGGTTAACTATAGTTAGAATATGTACATCTTGAAAATGACACGAGTGGACATAGGCCTTCGGCACTCGACTCCATATTGAAAATAAACATTGGATTTCTGCTTGCTGTACATAACACTCTTTCTTTTTATAAAGCAGAGTTACCCTGTTCTTTTTAAATGTGTTATTTTTTTGTTAGCTGGCTGTTTGAAGGTCACGTTTGTTGAAATTAATTGGTTTAATGATGATTCTCAGCACCTGCACAGGATGGGAAGCAGAGAAGATGAATACTCCTATGTGAGATATCGTGAAGGCTGTGATGATGGAAGAACCTGGCATTGTATTATCCGATTGGCAGATTGGTGGCCTCCAGACCTTGGGCCCGCCCCTCTGCTCGAACAAGTGGTGAAGAATATTTGAGTAAAAACTGACAACACCCTATCTATGAAAGATCAAGTTAACTCCATCGTGCTATGTGTTTCTAGACCATGAGGCTCCTAAAGAAAGTCTTCCCTGGCTGCCTACCACCACTAGGAAAAGCCTGGTTCAAGATCTTATAGTCAGCCAGCTGGATTATGGGAATGTTTTTCTGGTAACCACTAATGCCTCTCCCTTGGCTAAACTACAAGTGTAAAACACACAAGATGATGTACGGAATGCTGCACATTGGCAAACATTCACCCCCAGTCACAGATCTGGGTTTAATCCATCGTTATTTTGCTTCACCATGCCACCCCAGTTCAGACACAGCTATATGCAAATCAGGCTTGACCCTGTGCCTCATGGGAACAGTCCAGACCGAACTGCCAAGCCATGTCTTCCCTGGACCGGAATCAAGCATCCTAGGACCGGTTTCAGGCTATCAGCCTTCATCAGCCAGGATAGCTTGACTCCAGTGGCGTAGTGAGCACGGGACCCACGTCTGGGCATACCCTTCCCACTTAGGGCGAAATGCAAAACACACAAGATGATGGACGGAATGCTGCACATTGGCAAACATTCACCTCCAGTCACAGATCTGGGTTTAATCCATCGCTACTTTGCTTCACCACGCCACCTCAGTTCAGACATAGCATATGCAAATCAGTCTTGACCCTGTGCCTCATGGGAACAGTCCAGACCGAACTGCCAAGCCATGTCTTCCCTGGACCGGAATCAAGCATCCTAGGACCGGTTTCAGGCTATCAGCCTTCATCAGCCAGGATAGCTTGACTCCAGTGGCGTAGTGAGCACGGGACCCACGTCTGGGCATACCCTTCCCACTTAGGCGTTAAATGCAAAACACACAAGATGATGGACGGAATGCTGCACATTGGCAAACATTCATCCCCAGTCACAGATCTGGGTTTAATCCATCGTTATTTTGCTTCACCACGCCACCCCAGTTCAGACATAGCCATATGCAAATCAGTCTTGACCCTGTGCCTCATGGGAACAGTCCAGACCGAACTGCCAAGCCATGTCTTCCCTGGACCGGAATGGATTAAACCCAGATCTGTGACTGGGGGTGAATGTTTGCCAATGTGCAGCATTCCGTCCATCATCTTGTGTGTTTTGCATTTCGCCCTAAGTGGGAAGGGTATGCCCAGACGTGGGACCCGTGCTCACTACGCCACTGGAGTCAAGCTATCCTGGCTGATGAAGGCTGATAGCCTGAAACCGGTCCTAGGATGCTTGATTCCGGTCCAGGGAAGACATGGCTTGGCAGTTCGGTCTGGACTGTTCCCATGAGGCACAGGGTCAAGGCTGATTTGCATATGGCTATGTCTGAACTGGGGTGGCGTGGTGAAGCAAAATAACGATGGATTAAACCCAGATCTGTGACTGGGGGTGAATGTTTGCCAATGTGCAGCATTCCGTCCATCATCTTGTGTGTTTTGCATTTCGCCCTAAGTGGGAAGGGTATGCCCAGACGTGGGTCCCGTGCTCACTACGCCACTGGAGTCAAGCTATCCAGGCTGATAGCCTGAAACCGGTCCTAGGATGCTTGATTCCAGTCCAGGGAAGACATGGCTTGGCAGTTCGGTCTGGACTGTTCCCATGAGGCACAGGGTCAAGACTGATTTGCATATGGCTATGTCTGAACTGGGGTGGCGTGGTGAAGCAAAATAACGATGGATTAAACCCAGATCTGTGACTGGGGGTGAATGTTTGCCAATGTGCAGCATTCCGTCCATCATCTTGTGTGTTTTAAACTACAAGTGTTACAGAACACCATCACCCGCCTCATCTGTAATCTCCCTCCCCGATCTCCCTCAGTGCCTACTTTGGAAAAATTACACAGGCTGTCCATCAGGAAAGGTACTGTTTTAAAACTCTGCTGCCTGACACATAAGGCCTTTTATACAGCCCAAACGGCCCTTCTGCATTTCAAGCTTAGATACTGCTAGCCTTCACGTATCCTTACGTACCAAGTCCGTAAGAAAGAGTCGCACTCAGGATTTTGAAGAGAAATTCAAGTATTTATTGACTGATGCGTTTCGACAGCACGGTCTTTGTCAAAGTCATACAATGACCCGGAAGTGGCAGTGACTTTTAAAGCATTTCCTTAGGTAATGATAAACATAAAAGAAATATGCACCAGAAGGAGCATACCAATTCAAACGGAAAACAGGCTCCAAACAAATGATTAGCATTTATAAATATAGATTGCTACAATGCATGACACTCAAAATCGAGTTATTTTATAATAGTGCATGAAACATTTCATAAAAGCGGGTACCAAAGTTTATGCACGGCCAAGTTAAGCAGCTGGCAGCCAAAGCAAGTGCTAAAAGTGACAGGGAGCAAAGTAATGGATGCGTTGCGTGTGTAGTAAGTACTCATCGCCTGTAGCTATGAAGTAGGCAAGTGCCTAATGTTGCTTACATGCCTGATAAATATATACCGACACAATACCAGGTGGCATCCTGCTACTGTGGCTGGTAACATATAGGTCCAGTGACCTTACTTAGTTATATACAGCAATCCCTATCAAGCCCCCTAGTGCCAAAGAGACCGGTTAACCCTCCATTTAATGAATGGAAATGCCCATTAACAAAAGCACTGAGTTATGCCCACCTTGGGTCTATTTAAAGAAAAAGAGGGTGGGGGTGGGGGAAAAATTAGTAAGCAGGCATTAGTCGACAGAGCAGACGCTCTGAGGACGTGGGTGTAGTGCGTTTAGTGCTAACTAAGAAGTTAGACACGGTGTAGAAGAGGTGGAGCCCTTAGACCGCTGGATCTAGGGGGAGGAGGGGGGGAGAATACCCACAATAGAACGATAATATATATGCAGTGTCCAGGAAATCTGAGAGGGTACCAGAGGTATATAATATCATCTCTGCCCTAACCTAGATGCACATGGAGGTCCTCCTCATGGTTGAGGCCTCCAGGGATCTTGCTCTGTAGTCGTATAATATATTCAGATTCCAGGCGTCGCAGATGACATTCCTGATCTCCTCCACGTGCTGAGGCTGGAACCCTGTCAATACCAAAGTTGGAGATTTTAGAACTGATGTCTGTAACATTTCTATGCATCAAGTCTAACCCTGGGCAAAGCACTACGCTACGCTTGCGTAGTTTGCGAAGTTTGCGCTACTTCGCACAACGCGAATTGCACGTAGCACAGTGCAAACACGCGTAGCGTAGTGCAGCGGTCATTTTTTGCTTGCTCGCGGTCCTCAACGTCAAGTTGGCGACCGCGAGCAAGCAAAATGACATCCCTGCGAGACTTTTTCCTCGTTCGCGATCAGCAACATCAAGTTGCCGATCGCGAGCGTGGAAAATAAACCTCCCGGCGAGATTCTCAACGCGGGGAGGTCAGGTTTCTCATTGCGAGTGGTCGCGTATGCTCGCGACCGCTCGCGATGAGAAACTACCAGTCCGCGTTGAAAGCTGCCGCCGAGTAAAAATCTACTCGAGCGGCAGTAAAAGACAGCTCGCACTGTGCAAGATGCCGTTTTCAATGATTGCACAGTGCGGACAAGCATCCGGCACTGTGCAATCATTGCGAACAGTGCACTATGCAGTTCGCGTAGTGCTACGCGTAGCTCGCGTAGTGCGAACGGCACTTTGCGTAGCTTCGCGTAGCGCTACTTCGCGAACTACGCCCAGGCTTAATCAAGTCACAATGTTTCGCCAATGAGTAAGACATGCCACCATTTCTGATTGCGCGTAGGTGTTCTAGGATACGTTTTTTCACAGGGAAAATGGTGCTCCCTACATAGCGTAAACAACATATGCAAGTCAAGACATAAATAACAAAATCAGTGTTACAATTGATAAAGTTGTGTATCTTCTCAGATTTGCCATTCGGAAGATTGTATGTTTTCACATTGACAATGCTACTACAGGCCTTGCAGTGCCAACATTTGTGGAAACCTGGGAGTTCCCTCGACCAGGTACCTTGTGTTTTGCTTCTCTGTGCAAAGTGGCTATGTACAAGCATGTCCTTTAAAGTTTAAAGAATTACATTTCCTATAAGTTATGTGTGGTGTGGGACTGACCAGCTTGCCTATTACCACATAATTCCTGACTATGTGCCAATGTTTGCGCACTACCGTGTGAATAGCCTGTGAGGCGTTTTTGAAAGTAGTGAAAAGTCTTACTTCTTGTTTGCTGTTGTCTTTCATCTTGGGAACAAGGAGGCTATTCCTGTCCCTTGTGGCGGCCTTCTCAGACGCTATTCTAATAGTTCTGCTAGTGTAACCCCTTGATTTGAAACGGCCATGCATGTTCTCCTTCTCTCTATTGTAGGCCTCAGTAGAACTACAGTTGCGCTTTCCCCTGAGAAGCTCTCCATATGGGATGCTTCTCTTTAGGCCGTTAGGATGATGACTATGGGCATGAAGTATACTGTTTCCTGAGGTAGACTTTCTAAACAAGCTAGTATGCAGTGTCTCGCCTTTAGCCTCGACCAGTACGTCAAGGAACTCGATGGTGGTGGCATGTGTCTTACTGGTAAACCTAAGGTTTAAAGTGTTGTCAGACAAACCTGTGATAAAGCTGTCTAAAACACCCTGTGGACCATCCCATATCAGAAAAATATTGTCTATGTGGCGGGTCCACAGGATGATGTTATCCATATAGGCTTCATTATCACTGTGCCATAGGTGCTCCGCCTCCCACCACCCCATAAACAAACAGGCGCAGCTGGGAGCGAAGCAACTTCCCATGGCGGTCCCAGTGTACTGTTCATACCATTTATCCTCAAAGAGGAAACAATTGTTATGTAAGCAAAAATGTAACATTTTCAGCAGAAGCATGGTATGATCATACATAGACAAAGGCCTGTCTCTGAGGTAATACTTGCACGCCTCCAGTCCCAAACTGTGCTCAATGCAAGTATATAATGATACTACATCCACTGTTGCAAGAATGTATGAATCCTTCCAGGGAATCTCCTGTATCTTAGAAAGGAAGTCCATAGTATCCCTACAATAGGAGGGCAAGTTGAGGACATATGGGCATAGAAGGTAATCCAAGTAAATCGAGGTGTACTCTAAAAGGCTCTGATTGGCCGAAATGATAGGTCTGCCCGGTGGGTCTGTGGGATGTTTATGTACCTTGGGTAGCATGTAGAATACAGGGATCACAGGTTTCTTCACCAGGAGAAAGAGAAATTCATTTTGACTCAACATGTCTTTCTCGTACCAATCGTTTAATAAGTTGTGATACTCCTGTACCGTCTTATTGTACTTGGTCAAACTGTATCTTAGATAGCTCCCTGAGAATTCCAATTGTCGCCTTGCCTCTGTCCTGTATTTATTAATGTCCCAGAGGACGACATTGCCCCCCTTATCCGAGGGCTTGATCACAAAGGTGTCTGCTTGTCTAAGGGACTGTTGTCCCACCCTTTGTGACGGTGTCAGGTTCCTGGCAAAGTGGTTATTCTGATTCTTCCAAAGTTCCATCAAATCTAGTAAGACAGTTTCATGATACGTGTCAATACCATCATGCAGGGTCACAGGGTTAAATTTAGATCTAGGCTTAAAATCATTTCTGGATTTCCTGTCAAAAACCATACCCATGCTGACCAGTAGTTCTCGTTCCGTTTCCCAATCTCTCGCTCCCACCTCCATTTCTCTTAGAGTGGCAAGCATTTCTATGTCACCAACGGAGAGTGACGCAGGTAAGGGGTCCGCAGAGGTGCCTGGTTGAGAAGCACTAGGGGAACCTCTGATCTGTTTAAGGGTATGGATCTTTAAGAGTTTTAATTTTCTGATAAAAAGAAAGAGGTCAATACGAGTTTTAGCGTAGTCAAAATTCGCAGTGGGGCAAAAGGACAGCCCTAATTCCAAAACAGACAGTTCTTCTGGGGAAATGACATGAGGGGAAAGGTTAATAATGGAAAGGTTAGGTTGCTCACCCATCATTTGTTGCGTTTGGAATGCCGTGTGCCTCTCCCATGCAGCGTCTCATTGTCTTTCGCCTTCACCTCCTCTCCTGATCCCTCTTTTTCTTGTTCTTTGCCTCCTCCTTTTCCTCTTCCGCGTGGTGGTTTCTTTTTCGCGCTGAGGCTCAGTTGTATAAAACGGTACTCCTCAAGAGTTGTAAATGGACCCCGGTCTGAACCTGATGCCCCTTGCTGCTCATCATCGTCCGAAGGTGCTGCAGAGCTTGATTCTGAGGTATCCGATTCTTGTACGCGTAGAGCTTCAATCTTTCGGAAATCCTTCCTTACTGCGTCATATTTGCAGCCAAATGTAAGGATGCGGCCCTGTGCGCAATCATTCCTGTCCCTCACAGATTTCCAACGCTTCTTCGATTTAATCCCATCTTCGTATTTGATCAGTCGGCTCTCCATGTCTTTGATGAAGTTTGTCACTTCGTCCTGGCACGCATGTTTCGTCAATGCCTCACAAAGTGTTTTCAGTACCTCGCCAATTTGCTGTAATTCAATTGCTGCATACTTGGATAACAGCCCCAACATCTGCTTACAGGTGGCTGCCATCAGAGAAGACCATTCCTCCAGGAGTTTAGGACTTGGTTTTTGATAAGTAGGGGTTAGTAGAATCCTTAATCCTCTTGGGACACGTCCCACTTCTATATAGATGTCCAACGAAATGACCTCCCAAGATCGGTTGATCTCTTTCTTGCACAGCTTTTCCTGCCTGTATAGTTCTTGTTTTAAGGATTTATTGTCCCCACCTTCCGCTACGTCTCCTCTCGTTGCTGATCGGTGAAGCTCACCGTCTGTTTCTGTAAAGAGCGATTTGGCCACATCCAGCCTCCTCGTATCGCCTCACACATAGTTCCCACGTGTATGTTCAAAGCGTTGCTTTATGCGCTGCTGCTCATTCTCCCGTTCCCAAGACTCTCCAAAGCAAATCCTCCTCCGCACTCGAAACCAGGCACCGCTGTGTCCGATCAAGATTAGGAGCACCCCTGCCTTTGTCGTTAGTATGCTGGGGCTTTACAGGTCGCTATGAAACCCATTCTGGGAAATCGCCTGCTGCATTCAGCTCCGGAGAGGAGTTCACAACCACCAGTATAAACTTTGGTACCCGCTTTTATGAAATGTTTCATGCACTATTATAAAATAACTCGATTTTGAGTGTCATGCATTGTAGCAATCTATATTTATAAATGCTAAACATTTGTTTGGAGCCTGTTTTCCGTTTGAATTGGTACGCTCCTTCTGGTGCATATTTCTTTTATGTTTATCAATACCTAAGGAAATGCTTTAAAAGTCACTGCCACTTCCGGGTCATTGTATGACTTTGACAAAGACCGTGCTGTCGAAACGCCTCAGTCAATAAATAATTGAATTTCTCTTCAAAATCCTGAGTGCGACTCTTTCTTACGGACTTGGTACGTAAGGATTTGTGAATGTTACAGCGGGTCCAGCGCCCGCCTGTCTGCACCAACCCCGCCTGGTGGATGTGATCGGTAGAAAGGCTGGATTTCGCTTTATCATAATACTAGCCTTCCAGGTAGCCATGGTAAGCTAACAAGGCTCTTTATCAATACCCGCGTTTTCACACTTTTCGATACGGTAGCAGGTCTTTTTCCTACCTAGCCTCTTTCCATTGGAATGATCTCCCTCTCCACATTCGCTCCTGATCTGACATCCAGCTCTTTAAAAAGAGGCTGGAAACCTGGCTGTTCTGATTTTGCCTGCCTTTGCCTTGCATCGCTAGTGCCGAAATACTTCTCCCGGGAGTGAGTCGTGCACTATATCAAGTACCAACATTATAATAAAAATAATTACCCGTGAGAAGGAGGCCGACACCAAGTACAGCGGGAACACTTTTTTATTAGTTCTTACTCTGTGGGAACCTGTGAAATGTATCACTTGGATGAAATTTCTTGGTGTCATTATGTAAGCTGATTTTAGTTAGGATTTTGCCCCTAGTCACCTTCACAGTTGGGCATCCCCATTCTCTCCTTCTCTTGAGATCCAATGCTCCGTATATTTTTGCTTATAGACTTCCATTGCAGAGCAAGTACATTCTCCTTTTCTTGATAGAAACCTTCATTTGGTTCTAACTTCAATGCTATTTTTGCTGGCACAAGCTGTTTCAAAATTTTCCAACTTATCCATACCTTTGCTTAGCATTAGGGAGTTTCCCTTTTTTGGGAACAAAATATTACCTTACTTTGCATATGCTGTCTTTATTAACATGTATTTTATTTTGCCGCTTTTAATAGCCTTGATTATATTCATGCATGTAGTAGTCAGGTGACTATTGATTTATGCTTAACTGATTCAATTTGAAATTGTAACTGCTGTAGAGGGAATCAATAACGAGAACTTTCATAGCTTTTCAAGGGTTTTATTATTTGAAAGTTTAATAGATGATCTTTATTTAAAGACTTAAGTTTTATTCATATTAGTCTCCGAATTATCAATCTTTTACAAAAAGAAATAATGGTTACCTCAATCAAATAATATGATGCATTAAGCCTGTTCCATGAGGGAAGAAAATCCCTATTCTATGAATGGGACAGTAGGAACTCATAAAGAGTTCAAATTCAAAAGAAGGTGAGATCAAGCATAAAGCTCAAAATATATTCAAATTCAATAATCAATCAAACAGAACTTCACATAAAGAGAGGTTCACGAACCTCAGTAGTCTCAAAGCAATATGGAATAGGGCAGGGTAAAATGCGCAGAAGCAGTAGCAACCGCAATCAGCAATGGAGTCTGGAAAAAGGCAAAAAGGAATCAAGGAATGGCATTAACCTACTCTAGAAAAACGTACTATTAAAAACAATCAAAATGAATGCTGCTGTTAATGTTGCATTTTCTTCTCATCCAATCATCTTTCAGGGTTCTTCCTAGGAACGGGTTCACTCCTCCGTTTCTCACGCGGGATGCTATAGCATTCAGACATCACCCTTCGAGTATGCAACTTTGTTGTTTCGAAATCTAAATAAACATGAGGTTTCTTTATTCTAAACATCCTTTCCCACTAATGGAACTACATTTCTATCATTTTAATGAAGGCAAATTAGGTGTTAGCTAACAATGGGCTATGTAAAATCCGAAACATCTGTATTAATGTAAGAACATTTTCTTCAAGATTTTATCCTTGGGAAATAGGATAAGTATGTTAAAAGAAAACAAATTCAATGTATATGCTACTTCTATGTGGTCGTTCATCATTATTCTTCTAAATAAATTCTAAACAGGCATTTTTGAACTCTTCTTGGTATAAGAAGAAACATGTTGCTGAGCTACGTGTAACATTTATTTAATAAAACTTGATCATGAAAAGGTCAAAAAGTTGAAGCACTTTCTAAGTAATGCTGCTTTAAGCAGTTATGATGCCTAGTAGGTGTAAGTATGGCTAGTTACTACATTTGAACTAAGATATGCATTTTTTTCATTTTAAAATCTGCACGTTAATATTACACATTTGTCTTTACTATATTAATTTTTGTTTCGCTCAAAACACTGCATGAATTTTGTATCACTCGGATGAAATTTCTTGTTTTAATTATGTAAGCTGATTTTAGTTAGTTAAGGAGTTTGCTCCTGTTCACCTTCGCAGGTGGATGTCCCCATTCTCTCCTTCTCTTGAGATCCAGTGCTCCTTATATGTCTGCTCATAAACTTCCTTTGCAGAGCAAGTACATTTATCCTTTTCTGGATTGGAACCTTCATTTGGTTCTACCTTTGATGCTATTTTTGCTGACACAAGCTGTTTGAAAATGTTCTGACTTATCCATAACCTTAGCTTAGTATTAGGGAGCTTCCCTTTATGGGAACAGAATATTACCTTACTTTTCATATGCTGTCTTTAATAACCTGTACTTGCATTTGCAGATTTGAATAACCTGGACTATATTTATGCATGCAGTATTCAGGTGACTATTGATTTATGCTTAACTGATTTGATTTGAGATTGTAACTTTACTAAATTGTTAATACACCAAATTACCCTATTCTGTTGGTACTGTGGGGCAAATTCTGCTTCACTGTCATTGACATGTTACTGAATTTATGATTTTAGCATCAGTTCGAGATAAGGGTCCATCCCAGTGGACATAGCGGAGATTTGGTTTGCACCAAGTTTGCGGAATGCGAACACCATCCTTGTCTCTTATGCTATCACGTCTCAGGTAGTAAACAGAATTATCAGGTTATTTAAGCTGTACAATGTCCAGAATTAAACTTAAAATAAGCCCTTTAGGAATTTCCAGCCCAGCCCCGCACTCAGAGGACATGACTAGAATGAGGTAAAAGTCGCTTTCATGGTTGGGTCATAGCAGCCTATCCTGCTCCAACAGCCGCCCAAGGAGCTTGCAGACCAAGAGGAGATTCAGAATTGCTAGTGGAGCCGCCCTGGGCTGTAGTATGGAAATAACGTGGGATTCGACCTCTGCATTGCAGTGCTAAATATTTGAATGTACGTTTATGTGTATATCTTTTACTTGCTGCTTCATAAAAAATTTCTAGCAGAGCTGCGTATATTCAACGATGAGAACAGAGAACAAGGGGAGGAGCTCTTGGAATGCGTCGTTAATTCATATAAAGACTTCTTGTGAGGAGAAGTTACTTGCTTCTACTATCTACATAATGAATCGCCGTCCTTAAGGGGATGCATTATTTATTGGAGTAATGAACAGATCAATCAGCGCGGGCGCGCAAGTGAAACTTACAGCTTGTTGCCAAAGCCGGGTTCAGATATTTACATTTATCACAGAAAATCCTTGACTTTGATGCAGACCTTTGAGAGGCATTTATTAATCATGATCTCATTACAGTTTTTGGCAGACTAATAGCCTTTTATTTGTCAGGATTCTGTTTCCGATGAGAGGGTTAGCGCGCCTACCCAAAAGTACAAGAGCGATATTGCTATTTAACCTTCGACAAAATTGTTGAGAAATACATCAGTACATTTATAATTTCAAGCATGATAGGAAGGGTGCAGAGAGGCAGTGCAATTTCTGACACGGAAGTGGCATGGCGCTGCTCCCCGAGGAATGCTGGGAGCTGGAGAGCACTCGGCGCGTGATTACCGTTGCTGACAGCACCTGGCACTCAGGATTTATCGTGCATGAGCTTTTCACACGGAATATGACTGCCAACGCCGCGCGCCTGGCAGCTTTTTAGGGACAGGCTTGAACAATATGGAATCATGCAAACGTAGGTGACAATTCATCTGTGCATCTCCTTTATCGGGTGTCCTCGTGCACGGAATAAAAATAGAGGAACGTGCGTGCCATCGGCTAGACTTGTGATGATGACTTTGCAGAGTGCTTTTCGCGCAGAGACAAAAAACCACTCGTTGTTGATAGTTAGCAAAAAAGGTCACCTTTATTTAATAAGACAGGTAAGATTTAAAATCGTACTAAGTAAATAAATAAATAAATATATATATATATAAATATCAAAATTCATAAACATTGTGAACAATCCAAAACCCCCATAAACACATTAAACTTTGAAAGACAAACCCCCCCCCTCCAAAACATTTGAATGATAAATACCAATTCTTTTTTCCAACAAAAAGTTGCATCATTAAAAACATGTAAAGCAAGAAACCCCATCATTTCTTTTCCCCTCGTTTGCTTACTGAACCATCCCCCCCCGCCACCCCCGAGGGATGGATAGCCCGCTCTAGACTATCCCAACCCCCAACAAATGCGCCTAAAATTAGAAAAGTTTTTAAGAACAGCAAAAGTCTGACCTGCCTTACGGTGACAATTTTTTTTTATATATATATATATATATATATATATATATATATATATATATATATATATATATATATAGGTGGGAGGGCGGGACACAGGAAAAACCTCTCTCCCAAGCCGCCGTCACAAACTTCACCCGCCCACAAAACCGCCTCACAGAACAAACCCCATAAACCCCGCCCCTTACCTTATTTGGCAATCACGCCACGTGGATTTTACCACTGCGCGAAAAACCCCAGGGGGACACAGCGGGCTCGCGCCCTGGTCCCCCTGGGACCCCATCGCGCAGAGACAAAAAACCACTCGTTGTTGATAGTTAGCAAAAAAGGTCACCTTTATTTAATAAGACAGGTAAGATTTAAAATCGTACTAAGTAAATAAATAAATAAATATATATAGATATAAATATCAAAATTCATAAACATTGTGAACCTATCCAAAACCCCCATAAACACATTAAACTTTGAAAGACAAACCCCCCCCCCAAAACATTTGAATGATAAATACCAATTCTTTTTCCAACAAAAAGTTGCATCATTAAAAACATGTAAAGCAAGAAACCCCATCATTTCTTTTCCCCTCGTTTGCTTACTGAACCATCCCCCCCCGCCACCCCCCGAGGGATGGATAGCCCGCTCTAGACTATCCCAACTCCCAACAAAAGCGCCACCCAGGAAAACCCAAAGAGTTTTCCTGGACGCCACCAAAGACCTTGAAAATCAAGCAACATAATCTAGACGACATTCCTATTACACCATAGATCTACATTCTAAAAGCGAGCAAGGAGATCGCGTATTTCCAAAAGGTAGTAGGCTTGACCCATTTGAGAAAGGTGTACACCATCTTCCCTAAATAGATGACCTTCTGTACCCAAAATGTTATCATGCAACAATACCTGGATGCCCATTGCTTGGCAAAACACTGTCATCGCTCTATTGAGCTTCCGCCTAGCCTTTTCTAAAGCTGTGTGGTCCCTCGCACCCCTCCAATGTTGCCTATAAACGAAACCTGTCCACACCACTGATGTATTTGCCCAGTTTCCCTTCAATACTACAAGATCAAGTTTCATTTTCTTTATCAGGGATAAACCCGACAATTGCCCAAGATCATTTTCGCCAAGGTGTATGATTAATAAGTCCGGAAAACCTCGCTCCGCAGACAACTCTGACAATGTTGGAAACAAAGAAGACCACTTCATTCCACCTTTGCCTTTCCAGAAGACTTCGTGGCCCTTCCCTGGAAGCCCAAGTGATCTTCCGTAAATCTGCTGCTCTGCAAAGAATGCCGCCCATTTAATAAAAGAGTGGCCCACTAACCACGTGTGCCTTTTCGTAGACAGGGGAACTCTTAAGCAACCTAGACAAAAAGACAACATTTTTTTGAATAAAACAAAAACTATAAACAGGATAAACACTTCTTTATTTTCTCATGTAACGAGCACAACAAGCTGATTTCCACCTTCCTATTTTTTTAATGTCCTCCCGAGCCCAACCCATTCTGCCAGCCTCCGTAGCAGCCCCAATCCCAAACGAGTGCGTGCCAAACGTTAAAGGATCCAACCCCAACACCACCAACTCCTTCCTTAATACTGCCAGGAACTGAGCACTGGAAATCTTCTTTCCTGACAAATGACAAAATATGCTACCTGCTCTAAAGGCTGACGACTGCAAAAATGAACTCCACTCATTCAACGGACAACAATCCCAAACCCCACTGCCATTTAAATGAACCCACATACCTCTACCTAGTTGGTCCGTTTTTGAACTGTTTAACCAAATCCTCAACTTGCCATCCTTTATCTGAACCTCACCTGTCTGAATGCCCGGTTTACCACCCAGACCTAGCAATTCTGAAAATCTAAATGCGCCAAAAAACAACCAAATCATACATAACCTAAATCTCCTGAGTTCCCAAACATCGTAGCAGCAAGATGGTAAACTTAACAGCAACTGCTGTAATAAATCAAACGTGATCGGTTCTCTCAAACTTGAGTCGCAAGCATGTTCCCTACTAAGCCCTTTTAACATCCTTCGCAACAAAATGTCGTCCACTGGATCGCAACCCCACCATAGAAGGCCGTAAAACGAAATTCCAGCTAACTTACCATAAATCGTTGTGTGAGATAAACCCTTCCTGCTCAAATGTAATACAAATTGATGAATAAAACTTTTGTTAACTTCCACTGACCCAACACTACCTTGCGCTTGGTCAACATAACACAAAAATTCTGTCCAGGCCTGTTGGTAGCTCCGTCTGGTAGAAGGGGGCTATAGAATGCTCCACTAATTCAGCGATCCTCATTCCCCAAGCACCCAGATGTTCTGTGGAACCGGCGTTTTGACTCTGTCCGCCCCCGGCGCCAAGCTGTGAAATCTCTGCCAATTAAAACGAGATAAAGAATCTGCAACTGAATTGTTAATGCCAGGAATGTGTTTAGCCTTGAAAACAATATTTAATCTTAAACATTGCAGCATGAAGACCCGTAACAGGCGCAAAACTCTTAAATCTCTCACCCTTTGTATGTTGACCAGGTTCATAACTGACATATTATCCACGCGAAAGAGAACAGTTCTGTCTCGAAATTCAGCACCCCATATCATTAGAGCCACTATAAGGGGAAAGAATTCTAAAAAGGCAATACTTCGCCCTTGCTGGATCCAAAGAGGGGGCCATTTCTCCGCACATCAGCGGCCCTCCCAAAAGATGCCAAAACCATGAGCCCCTGCAGCGTCTGAAAAGATCTAAAATTGCCAAACTGTGTCATTTTCCATAAAATATAGAGAAACACCGTTGAAATCTTCCAAAAAACACAGCCATACGGAAAGGTCTTCTTTGATGGCCCTAGTTAAACGAATCCTATGATGTGGAAGATAAGCCCCAGACATTGAGAAGCCTAAACGTCTGCAGAAGGTTCTACCTGCTCTGACCACTCTACAGGCGAAATTTAGATATCCTAGTAACTTCTGAACCTGCCTGAGTTCCAACTTGTCTTTGACCATGACTTCCAAAATAAACGACTTGATTTCGTGCACCTTACCAGCCGGCAAGCGTGCCATCATGTCATGAGTGTCAATCTCGATACCTAAAAATGTCAACTTGCAACTTGGGCCTTCTGTTTTCTCCAAAGCTAGCGGAACACCCAGCTCACCTGCCATGTCCTGAAATTGATTCAGAGCCTTGCTACACTGACCTGAAAAAGCCGAACCAACAAACAAGAAGTCGTCCAAATAATGGCACACCGCATTGTGTCCACTCCTCTTGGAAAAAACCCACTGTAAAAAGGTGCTAAAAAGTTCGAACAAAGCACACGACACTGAACAGCCCATAGGCAGGACTTTGTCAACGTAGAAAGCTCCGTTAAAAAACATGCTCAGCAACTCAAAATCGGAGGGATGTATCGGTAGCAATCTAAAAGCCGACTGAATGTCACTTTTTGCCAATTCTGCTCCTGCCCCAACCTCCCGAACTATCCTCAATGCATCATCAGCTCACGTGTAAACTACATTAGAATCTTCTGTAGATATAAAATCGTTGATTGAATTGCCCTCTGGCCAGGAAAGATGATGAATAAAGCGAAATTCACCAGTCGTTTTCTTAGGAACTAAACCCAGTGGTGACACAATCAAATGTTGTAAAGGAAGTTGCTGAAAAGGACCTGCTATTCTTCCTGCCTCCAATTCGGCATCCAATTTTTTCTGTACTATACTAGGCAGCTCTTTAGCAGACTTGAGATTATCGGACCATCTATGCAACCTAGGTCCCTGGTAGCCAATCTTGAAACCTTCACAAAAACCCCAAAAGAGCTTTGCCGCCGCCTCCTCATCTGGGTAATCAATCAACCATAATTCTAATATCTCAATCCTAATTGGAGTAGGAGCCCTTTGTGATAGGTTGAAACGCTGATCCCCTACCTCTCTGAAATCTTCCTTGATCACCAAATTTTTGATTGGAAAAACATTTTGTGATGGCATGTCTCCCCCACACTGCGAACACTCGTGTTTGAATCTGCAAAACTGTCGAGAACACGAACCCCTGTTGAAGTTCCAACATGTTCCATATACTTGGGTTTGTCCCCGGTTAACCCAACCCGCCCCAAATTGAGCGGGGCGAGGCTGAAAGGGCCGGTAAGTAATCGGAAAACCACTAGCCGTGTGTGTCGTAGCCGGCGGATGTGCAGAGGACATCCACTGGACACACAGCTCCATATCTACGTCACCCCAAGGTTTATCTTGAAAAATACTAACTCTAGCCCTAAACTCCTCATCATATGACAGCCAAGCAAAACCACCGAAGTGCATTTGCGCTTTCCGGATCGTGTCCATATATTTAAATATTGCCACCGCCCTGTCAGAATACCTTTCGCAATAAATGCTCGCATAAATCAAAAATGCTGATGTCCAATTATCTATGTTCCTAGGTACCCTAGGGCGTCTGGCCAGCTCCCATTCCTCCTCTTTAGACCCTTCTTTAGCCTGAATATCTCTGTGTAAAAGCTTAAACACATCTATAAACTCGTGATTCCAAATCCTGTTCTTTGTCTTTTCCGATAAATGAGTACCCAACGGCATTGCTATGCCCATATAAGGCAACTTCTTGTGAATATTCCTATCTTCTGCCCCTCCCTTTTTATCTTTACCAGTATTACCATCTCCCACAGGAGCCTGATTATTGGACACGCCCACAGCTTGATCAACCAACCCTTCAGAAACACTCCCACTCTTAGCCCCAACCTCAGGTTGCACCCCAGACTCATGTTCCAATATGGCATCCCCCACACCTATTGAACGAGAACTGCCTTTGTTTACAACTGGTTGCTTCCAAGAAACCCACCAACGCGGCTTACCTTTTGGTAGTTGCGCAGAACGCTGTTGAAAATTCTCAGAATCATCGCGTTGACGATGACCGCTCTTCTGCACATGTTCCGGTGCAAAGTCCGCTCTTGACTCCTGCAATGAAACAATGACATTGTTTGCCCCCCTACCACCCCCCGCATACTCATCACCCAACAGTAAATCTTGAACCATGTCATCATTATCTCGACTTCCAAAACCCTCCTCTGCAACAAAAACATCATCTTCTTCAAAAACATCTTGATCATCCATAAAATCCAGAATATCATTACTGTGCCCAGGCAATTCCCCATCCCCAACACCCCCATCATATGCCCTCCAATTGGTCACAGCCGTCCGCTCTGGACGACCGGCCGAAACCTGATGAACCGCTCGTGTTCCGCTTTGCTTGCTTAAACTCTTACCCCGACCCGCACTTGGCTCCCTAGCTGATGAAGTAGCGACGCCGGCTGATGACTGTACCTCTGGCGACACTTGAAACTTCGAACCGCTCCTGTTCAAAGCTGCTGATGCGCTCCGATCTCTCCCCTTTGACACCTTTCCCGATGATACTCCTGAAAAAAGAAGAGGATTAGTATGTTCAACCCAAACCCATTGCCCTTCCTGAGGATTGAATGAATCGTCAAAATTTGTAAAGTGACAAGCAGGAAGTTCACGAGGAGTGGGAAAAAGATCAACGTTTCTTTTAGCTTCACAAATGTGCGCCGACCGCTGCTCAGAAACTTCCTCCGAAGGCAACAATGTATTTGATGGTGAATCTTCTGATGCCTGCCCTTGGGAAGAAAACCCCTTTCTTTCCAACAATGTGGATGTGGCTGAACTAATTACTTCAAAACTGTGCACTTGACCAGGCGGACCTCTAGGTTGTGGAGACAAAGTAAACACCCCATCACCCCCACCTGACCCAACATTGGAAACATAAGCCGGTGCCAACACTCTTGCGCCAGAGCATAGCCTAGGTGTTGGATATAAAATGTTGCCTTCTAGCATGTCTTCATCACTATCAATTGCATAATCCACCAATGATGACACACTCTCATTAATGTGCACATGTGGAGCAATGTCTATTTGACTGTGGGGCATGTCACTGTTAAAATCCTCCAAATTGATATCCTGTGACAAACTGCCCTTCTGTGTAGACAAAACATTGACAAAGTCTTTGCTATGAGGAGGCTGCTTCATAATTACATTGGCCTGTTGTTGCCGAAAATTAGAAGCCACCATAGGGTTAAATATTAGAGAGTCATCCTTCAAATTTGATGAAAGTCCCCATTTACCCCTTCTCCCTCTACGAGGGACGGAGACCGACCTGACCCGCCTCCCCACACTGCCAGGTGCTGATGCACAACGCGCCGTTACCCGCGAGACTCTGTGTCTCTTCAGCAGAGGCCCGCTTCTGGTCTGCAGACTCACCGCTTCTAAGGCGCTTCCTGATACGGTCTCTTCCGCCCTGGCTGGCGGAGGTAAACATGCAGCTACCGCCACTGCAACCCCTGCGCAGCCAACCTACGTGGCCGAGACATACCTGCTCCCACCGCCACCGAAACACCAGGACGTAATAAGTCCTCTCTCCCGGCTTCACACAGTATGCGAAGGGCGTCCGCAACAGCTCCCACCTCCGCCATCACCAAAACGATGCTTCCGCTCAACACAGGCTGACTGACGACACCGTCTACTCAGGAAAAAACACCTCACGCGGCGCCTGAGGAAAGGCGACACAGGAAAAACCTCTCTCCCAAGCCGCCGTCACAAACTTCACCCGCCCACAAAACCGCCTCACAGAACAAACCCCCTAAACCCCGCCCCTTACCTTATTTGGCAATCACGCCACGTGGATTTTACCACTGCGCGAAAAACCCCAGGGGGACACAGCGGGCTCGCGCCCTGGTCCCCCTGGGACCCCATACTAATCTTTCTTCCGAGACTATTATACTGTGCTCGAAGTCTTTGTTAATGTGATATTTATGATGCACCTAGGCAGAATGAGCCAGACTCGTTTTTTTGTGTGTAAACTACATGCACTTGCTCATTGTGCATTCTGAGCAGAAGGGCAGAGTATGACGCACCTTTCTTTGAGGATTACTCGGCAGAGCCTTCTGTCTAAGAGCATCATATATATAAGAATTTTTTAAACATAAAAATTCTTCTAAAATAGATCTATAATCTACCTATTAGTTTTAAGGTCCTCATGCTTTTGCTATGGGGTTTCTCTCAACTGTTCCAATTTTCAATTAAAAGTCAAAGATACATGTACAAAAAAATTATAGGGTGCAGAAATTTATCAGAATACGTTCCCAAGTTTCATTTTTTTAATGAAAAAATTATTTTAAAAAATCCACACATACAAATCATTTTTGAGATTCCCTATAATGTTTAATTCTAAGATTCGTTTTATTCAGCTAGTTTAATATTCCTCGAGATACACTTTGTAAAGGACCATCCATAATAGTGTGCGCTGTAGACTCTATCTGTTGAGTAAAGAATCTACAAGGTATTATCTTTTTTGGAAGATAGCACCAAGTCTTCGTAATCAGAAGGGTCAAAAAGAGAGCCCAATCTAAATCGTATAAATCCGTTTTCATGCTCTAAACACTGGCAACATTTCTCTGTGACTCAATTACATATGTCAATGAATTTCCAGATAACCTGAACAGTATAAAGCACCTGTTTGAAAATACGAGCGAAGCTCTGTCTCTACACGCCCAGGTCTAGCTCTAATTCCATCATGTCAGGTTTACACCAAGTGAATCTGTTGTATGTCTTGATGGAGTGCAGCTACTTATTCGCCCATGGAGATATGCGGTCTATCGATGTAAAGTATGAAACAGCACAGTCTATTGCTATGACTACCTTCAGCTATTATCAATTTTCAGAGTAGCTAGATCCCCAAAGTCTCTCAGTTGGCCATGTGATTGCACAAAAATGTCCTTGACTCAGCTCCTGTTGAACCAGCAACGATGGCTATTTCAGCATCATTCATCCACACAGACTCCCTTTCAATACAATGTAAATTAGCCCATACGAGAACATTGAAGACCACATCAGACTTTAGCTGCAACAAGTGTGCCACAAACGAAGGAAAAATGACCAAACAATACAACAGGTGGCTCAGATGGTGACTTCCTATTGGGCAGGATGGACCAGGAAGGTTGCCTTGAGCCATAGAGTCTATGCCTGAACTCTGAACAAAAAAACATATTACTGCTATCCAAGCATTAATACAGAGACCCTAACAGCAGAGTACTGCTAAAAAATAGCAGAGAACTCTGTGTAGTTCTCAAGTTTAGATATAGAGCAGCTCCTGTATTGAGCACCCTACAACACCAGCGACACTCTGAATCTGCTCACCTCAAATGTCTGTTTTTCTAGCAAAGTTTTTAAGCATAGAATTGGTACAGTGCCATCCTGCTGAGCTAGAAAGGGTCAAAGTATTTTGCCACGTCTACAGCAAAATCTTTAAGCCTAGAATTAGCACAGTGCCATCCACTCCGAGCTGTAAAATGACAAAAGCCTTTTACCACTCCAGGAACAGCATTACAGCTTTAGATTGGTAAAATAACATCCAAGCCAACATGGAATGAAAAAAAGCAACCCCTGACATGCTCAAAAGCCCTGCTTGGAGCCCACAGGCGCCTTCATTGACAATGCCTTGCTAATGTTTACCTACTCACTCTATCATGAATTTTCGTATTTCACTTGCAGTAGATCAGGTGTGCTATAAAACACTTTTGTCTCCATGAATGATGTGCCTTGAAAGATAAATATACCATCAAACCTGCATGACTTTCATGACCTCATTATAAATAATAAATTCAACATATGGCTTATCACAGAAACCTGTTGCACAGACATTCCTCTTTTTCAGTACATAGTATACTAAGACAAATCTATAACACATGCCAGCAGACAAAGACGGTGGAGTGGAGCTTTAGCCATGACGCACAGAAACCTTTTCACAATACCAGCATAATGCCACTCCACAATAACTAAGAAATCATTGGATTCTTCAAAAAGGGCTTGCCTAATTTCATTAGGTAGAATTAACTTTCGACTCCTACCTTGCTAAGTGAAAGCTTTCCTCAATCTCTTCTTGACTATTCTCTTATGTCTTCCTCAACTACATTCACATCCTATGAGACAGAACTTTTAACATGTTATTAGAGAATAGCTTCATACCTTCCTGTAGAGAATGTTTGGCCATGTGTGATAGTCTAAACTTAGAAGGCATAGTTAAGAAATTCTAACATATCTACATCCACTGCCAAAAGGTATGACCAGACCCCCTTTCTTTCCAACACAGTTCTACCAAAACCTCTCAAATTAATGACTAACTTAAAGAAATCCAAACTGACTCAAACTCTTTCCCAAGTCAATCTACACTGTTTTTCTACATCTCTTTGAATCATTCTACTTGGCTAGCAACCAGGCCATAGACACCTAGGGCCCACCTCCTGCAAAGCAAAACCAGAACTTAGCACAATCCCTATTTAATTGAAACCCTCAAAAAGTCAAGGAAAGTTCAACAATCTAGGGTCCACCTGATGCAGGTAACATGGCCTGATCACAGCAACCAGATGCTCTGATGTCTTTTCGTGGAAGGCCTGGGAGGGAGGCTGATCACCACTGCATATGATATTATTGATTAAATAACGGAGCCTCGCCTGGCTCGGGCTGTGGAGCAGGGGAGGAGGCAGCGGGCACTAGGAGACAAAGGGACCCGAAGGCTGCTGTCATCATCTCTGTGTCTGGAGGCTCAAGAGTCCTCACGACCTCAGCACTGGAGCCCTAGGAGTACCGAGCACCACTGACGCAGTACCGAAAAACAGCAGTGGCTGCTTCTGGAGGCAAAGCCCTGTTCATCACCCCGAGTCGGCACTGGATCTCTGCTGACCCTCCTGGTACTGAACCAGCTAGTGAGGAGCATCACTGCAGTACTGGTTCTCTGGTGACCCCTGCAGACCTTCAAGTCCCGTACATCGCTGTAGTAGTGGAGCACCACTGAACACTTGGTGTTGGAGCCCATCGGGGTACTGGTGACCCCCCATGCTGACACACAGCCAGGAAGCAGAACGCCAGGTCTGGACCCCAGGTGTCCCCAATGAAGGCCCCACCATGCCCACTAGGCTGGGCCTATTGGCCTGGGCCCTGCTGCCACTGTTCAGCGTGACCACTCCGGCCCCGGGGGTGTTGAGGATCTCTGCCTCCTGGGGTGCCGAGTTTGGGCAGCTCTATCAGGGCAAGTTGTCCAGGATCGATGAGCAGATTTACTTCTTCAACTACTACACCCGGCCGGGCCAGGTAAGGTGCCCCCTGCAGGGCAGTGCTGCAGCAGGTAAATGAAGTTGATTCTGTCACACTCATTGGCATGCAGGAAGTGTTCTTTTTATGCTTGAACAACCTAATAGAATGGGACGCTGAGAGTAGCATCACATTTCCATAGCAATGCAGCACTTAAAATGACTAGAGGTCCTGGACATCTGTATGGGGAAGGGAGTGCTATATGAAAGAAAATCTGAACTTAGCATTATAATCTAGGGAGGAACGTAACTCCACGGAATTCCACCGAGTTTTTATGCAACTCCACGGAATTCCACATAGTGCAACTCTGCGAGCTCTGTCCACCCCTAATAAAGACAGCCTTTGCTGTCAACAAGGTATGCCATGCATCTCTTCTTCCTAAGAAACTCTAGACTGCAAGTTGCTCTGTCTTCCATGCTCTGATAGTATAGCGCATAGAAGTAGCTTGTATTTTACGGTTGTGCTTTGAGTCATTTATACTTATCACACACATGCAAACAATTATTACAACATTACGGAGACATCCTTAGTAATCATGGTTACCTGCTGTTGGGGATATGTTAACACCTATCTCCGCAAGTTCGTCAAGCTTGATTCTCAAAAGGTTATTCCTCATTCTGTGGGTTTCTAATTCTTTGATTCCAAATTTAAAATGGAATCTATTCATCATGGCAGCACCTATTGTTATCGGGGTTAATTTCAAGGAAGCAGTTACGCAACACCTCAAATCTCAAAGTGTCCCCAAAGGGGGTGGTGGGGGCAGTTACTTTTGTAAGAGCTGCACATCCAGTGTATGCCTTTGAGAGTTTTTACCCATGGGTGGAGTTCAAACCTATTGATGTCTCCTCAGGCCAGTTTGAAGAATATACAGAGGTAGACCCCCACAGCACATTATAGGGCTTACCAAGATTTGGAGTTCCCTTTAACTTATCAGGAACACCAAAAATTGGTTTGGTGGTCAATTGCCACATACGCACAGAACCATTTGTTTGGGGCCTCTGAGCAATGATGGGGCTACGTGGTCAGTCTTGGCTGGTTACACTCCCATTCCTCATCCTGACAACCTACCCCATACAGAGGTGGTAGGGGTATTAAGTTACACAGTTGTCCTATACTGGAGACTCGTACAGAATGTACAACAAACTTTGAATCCAGACCTGCTGTCGCAGCAGGGCTGCCTCTGCCACACAAATACAAATCATTAGTCAACAGACTATTATTGATATCATGGGAAAAGTGCCCGCAAAGCATGATGAAATGGCTTTCTGGATTGCATGTAAGACCAATCAGTTAGAAGCAGTGCATCCGTATACTAACGCTCAAGATAAACACAGAATATAGACTATGTGTCTTCCTCTTGGGATGGTGCTACAGTAGATGAGTGTAACTCCTGAGGAAGCATCTTTGCATGCATTTATAATTTTGCACGCGGTATGCTTTCACTGTCAGTCCTCCCTGATGTACTTAGACAAGTACAAAATGAGCACAGAGCTGCACCAGCTCTGGATTTAGGCATGAAGTACTGAAGAATACCGTAGGAAAAGTGAAGGAGGATGCTAGACTGATGTCAGCGTAAAGAGGGAAGAGAAAGGATTGGACTTTAAAACCCCAGCAAAAATCAAGAAAGTGGCAGGGCTTTCTAAAAAACATGCCGATCCAGCTTCGAGTCCTCCTTTGAAAAAGGACTTGGATGAGAGCGCTTCTAGACAGCGCCGCAGAAGTCATGATAGTGCATCAGATGCTTCAGAGGTTTCTGGATGCGAATCCAACTGACGAGTTTACAAAGATCAAGACTCCAGATCAACATTTAAATCCTCTCAATAGGGTTTACGATTTTAACATAGAAATTGTAGGGGAGATCCCACGCATAATCAAGGCAGTATTCTGGACACAATTATCAGATGATTATGATATCCTGGCGGAAGAAGATTGGCCTCCAGCCTTTATTAGGGAAGCACCCCTGGGGGAGGAAGCCATAAGAATAGCCTTCTCTTCCCTAGTACCTGAAGATATTAGGGAAATCTATGCCAGTGAATGGGCTGTCAGACAAACTTCGGCCTTATACAAGAACCAAGTGGGGTGGGATGAACACTTTAAAACACATTTTATTAATCTATGTAGTGAACTATAACCACACTTCTCATCCTGCAGAGTCTGAAGAGGTCTCCCTCCTGCGAATATTAAAAGTTATTCAGTGCCTTAGGCCATAGCTTAGGAAAAGGTTCCATATCAGATTATGGGGCCCACTTAGACATTGTAATTGCCTTATGTGATAAATGATTCAATGAATAACGAAATACCCGGTTCTATTTCAGATGATTGGGATATTGAGACTGTTAATTTATGACGTCTGATTTACAGGCTTATGCTACTTTGAATAATGAAGATTCTTATTTGAACCCAGCAATACTATAAAAATACACAATAACACACAATGGGAACATTGTGAGGCTCTGCTTCTGAGAGCCATCCTAATTTTTTAAGAAATTCCCTCCCTTTCAGAGTGCTGACAGATAACAATCTCCCGCCTTCTATTTTACACAGAAGCCACTGCAGCTTCCAAAAAACCTAATCACTAACAAGAAACTGATTTACTCCACTGCATTTAATCAAAACCTGGTAATTCAAGGATATGAGCATTGGAAAGCAAATGCTGATGAGAAAAGCATTTGGGGAACCAAATTCTGGCAGATCCAAGGCGAAGAAGCTTTATTTTGAGCCTGTATAATACCGAAAGAAATAATCTTTCTAAACAAAACTATCCAGCAGACTAGTTGTCAGTGATTCGGAACAATGAAGAACTTGAAGAAGTAGGCAAATAGATCAAGAGAACACGCAAACTGTTTTTAAAGTTATCGACAATGGAGTGCACACACTGTCTAAAAGAGTGTACTAATTAAATTACATTTTGTCCTCAGCCCTAGACCTCCAGAAAGGAGACTTGCATTTATTACAACCTGAACAGGCTCAGTTAAGAGCAATCATACAACTAATTGAGCATTACAAACACTTAGACCAGGTTTTGTGCCTTGGCAGTTTCTCAGTGAAACAACCCTGTTTGAACCGTATAACTTAAGGCTTACGCAACAAACAATGGCTAAAAAAAATCTACATACACCATATCAAGTACAAAACAAGTTGAAGATGTACCATTCACAGTCAGTCATACGCCACCTATTACCTTGTAAATACATGGTATTATTTCCTTACCAATTACATTTCATTTTCATGACTGTCAAAAAAATAAATCAATTGGTTGGTATGAAACCGTGCACATTTCACAATTGTTCCATTTATGGAAGTTTCCTTTTTCATGCATCTGTTTAAACAAAAATGAAAACAACCCTGTGTATATCAGAATGGCAAATTGGCAAACTCCCCTTGGACACTCCCTTTTTTGTGATACCATATCATTGCATGGAATGTTTAGTGCTTTAATGCGAGCGTTAAGTTGTGTTTTTATTTATTTTTGCATTTATTCCCACACATAAGGAACTTCTGAATAATGGCTCTTATTTATTTTTAACAAATGTTATTTACTGTGGGTTGAAACCCAGCCAGCCATACCTGATAATGGCTTCAGAAACAATACAGTGTTGTGGAAGGACCTTGTATCCTCCACCTAGAAATATTATTAGGAACATCCCTTGGTCTAACATAATCATGAAATCTATGCGTTTTTTTTGCGATTTGAATATGCTGCTGTCTGTTCTCTTACAAAATGGAGCAGTTTGTCATCAGCAGTTGAAGCTTATAATCTGCAAACAGCCAGAACTGCTTCAGAAATTCAGAGGCTATTACACACACACAATACCCATCGCATTTTGAAGATATTGTGCTAACAATATTTAATTTGTCTGTAACAACTGGTGTTGGGCATATTTTTAAGAGCATTGGATTTGGTCTAGTGAATGGATTTAAAGCTGTATTTGGACCGATTCCGTCATTTTTTCATTCTCTGTTCTCCAGCCTTTTTGGAGGATTTCTGATCATCATACTGCTATCATACTGCTATACTGCTATCATCGTTCTTCTGTTCTGGAATAGAAATCAACAACATAGAGTACCACTATCCAGCTAAACAAACTAGCAGAGACACTCTAGCATGCTACATGGGGCATACTTCGTTATCTGAACTCAGTGAGCACTGGATGCTCACATTTCACAAAATGAATGCTACAAAAGTAAAACCTGTGTTCTGGTGCATAAACTGTCCAACTAACATCATCTTGGACTTACATCTGAAACAGCCCCCGGTGGCTTATCTTGATATGAAAATGATTCTACAACCTCTACATGAGCACCAGAAAGAATGCTGAACAATGCATCTGTTCCTTCTACAGGATGCTACCTATGACAGAGCAATATCACCGGTGGCACTTTTTGGCACAGCTATTGATGACTGGCTTGATTCGCTGCTATTTCTCAAGCCCCCTAGACAGGAGTCGCAATTACCACTGAGTGCCCAAGACAAGCAGCCAATGGCTGGTCCCTCAAAGACACTGAACCTTGACTATGAATATGCGCTGTATGGTCTTTGCAAAGACCACCTGTATGATGAGTGCTCATCCAACGATGTTGACATGTCTCTGATGAGGAATGAACCCAACAACTAAGTCGACCAGTGACAAGAATCCAGCATCTGTGTGATAAAGTGACTGATCTGAGAGGTGCCAGAAAGCTCGCCAGACATTCGGCGGAGAATTATACATTGGACCAAATTGATGAGCTAATAGAAGAAGTAGAAAGCCTCCTTGCTCCAAAAGAAAAGGGGGTTCTGAAAGCGAAGGGGGAAAGGGGCCTGCTCAGAAGCGTATTAAGTCTTACTTTGGCAGGCCAGTAGACATTGGGGAAAAACCCACTCGACGCTGGAGAAAAATCTTAAAATTCCCCAGGAGGGCCCCCAAATTGAACAATCAATAGCTCCCTCTGCCCCAGCAGTGGACATTGAGTGTTAGAACAAGTTTGCTGTATTGGGGTCTTTAGAAGACTCCCAGCCCAATGAAGCTGGAGGTATTGAACATGTACCAATTGCTGCTAATGAGGGAATAGTTGACACTACCATGCAGCTTTGATCCCTAAGGGAATAAATTATAAGCTTGCGTGACTGCATGGGAAGATTGAATAGGGTACTAAACCTGAAGTTAGATAATCTTTCAGCCCTAGTAGTGAACATAAAAACCACACTACAGGATAACGTAAAGCAGATACCTGAAGTGTATTCCAGACAACCCCGGTACCCGGGTAATAAAAACCAAGAGGCCATAATAGCACCATTAGGAGCCAAAACCCCAGTCAGAATTGGATACGACCTACGTAGTGCAAGTCCCTCAGGGAAAGTAGTGACTTCTATTTGTAATTATATTATCCATCAGGGCTTGACCCAAAATTCCCCATTCAGGCAGAAGAATTTCACCCCACACAGTGACTATGGTAAATGTCACAGGGTAGGTCTCAATAAGAATTTGATCAAGCCTTTGACATATTCATGACCAATGTCCCAAAAATCCTACAAGGTATTAGGGAAGCACAAGATTCACTCATTCATAAAACCATACACTGGTTTATAAAAATAAGAGGCTGTAGATCTAATATATGGGAAGACATGCTGTACGCAACACAAAATAAAAACTCTGATTCGCACTGTGACTGCATATGTCTGAAACTAAGAAATCATGACCTTGTGGAAGGGCTAGTATCACTAGAACTAAGGTATAGGTCCCCCATAAGATCACAAATGAGATTCAAGTTAACTGCCCCGAATACACCATCATCACAACTCAGCGTAAACAACTATAAAAATATGCCTAGTCAACAACCTTTCTCTTCACCTGTAGAGATACTTTATCCGAGATTGATACACTGCAGGAAACACACATTGGCTTACTGCCCTCCATTGTATACAAAGGGAATGATTCAGCCAACCCTATCGGATTAGGCCCTGCTGATTGTGGAGAAGGAAAGCAACTCTTGTTAATCCAGCATATAATTTAAAAAATGAAGTTACAACAGAAGGCCAGCATTGCAATATACTAGCTCATGAAGAAGGAGTGGGTGGTGTGGCAGGAGAATACGATTAAACTATTATTGTGGAACGTACCTGGACTTAGAGACAAGCTAACTGACCCAGAACGGGAATCTTTGTAGATCAGCACCACATCATTATATTATAGGAAACTTGGGTGACTGAACCAGTATTTAGGCCTGGGTTTGTTTAATTTTATATTAATGTTGTACATTCTAGCTCGGGTAGAGCCTCAGGGGGACTCCTGATCTGGCTGAGACTGGACCTGTTCCTGACAGCCAAAGTAATTCTTTACAATAGCACAGATTTGCTGGGTCTCAAGCATAAGATATCTACTCCAACAGGGTTCAAGTACATTGCTATCCTGAATATAAATATATACGATTGTTCCAGCAAACATCCAAACTCTAATAGTGAACCACTGATTTGACATGTTAGGCAAAATACATTGGAGTGCTCAAATGATAGTAGAGGGAGATTGTAATGTTTGCCACCCTCATGACTGGATGAAGCCAGCCCAGTCGACCCACCAATATGACTTCAGGGTAAGATCGAGGGCTGTCCAAGGTGGGTTGAAAAAACAAACTGGCGTGGCAGCTCAATAAGAGGACCTGGTCATAATCTACTGCATAAGAATCGTTAATGGGAATACAAGATCAGACATGCCTGCTCTTCCAACTTTCAAAAGGGGGACGATAACTAGCGGCATAGATTATATATTCCTATACCAAGTACTTTGGCTGTTTCTAAATGTCATGGAAGGTCACCCCATGGATGAACAGTGACCACGAAGGCCTAAGCACCACATTTGAAGCTAGTTTGTTTGTGGGTCATAATATGGCACTTAATACCAAAAGCATCCCTTTTGACACAGCAAATAACAGAAGGAATGTGAAATGGTCATTCGTTGCACATAATACAATGGTCCTGACTCAAATTTATAATCTCTTTGTGGACAGTATACCCTTGACTGAGCCACTTGATGTGACCAAGGTTGAATTTGTTACTCTTCACTGTCAATTGATGGAACAATTGAGGGACTTTTTTGTGATAAAGGGGCAGAAGGGGCGATGCCCGGATAGTTTGCCTACATTGTACTCAAAAGATTGCTGCCACGCAAAAAACTTTCTATTGGAAGCAATTAAGAAGGGTAAAGGCCCAGGAATAAGGATTGCAAGAAAGAACTAAAAGTTAACCCTAAGTAAAGCTAAAAGGCGGTGGGAAGCGGAGCAATGGACAGTAATGACAGATGACATTCAGGATAGGAAGCTTTTTTAGAAGATGTTCTCAGTGAGTTCATGTGCCACTGATATTCACCTTGAAGCAGTGGTTGAACCTGATGAGTGGTTAGCTCACTTCAAGGGTTTGTATGCCTTATGGGCCGATGAAAAGGCTCAGGATCTGGGATATGAAGCGGAGTCTGTAGTCACAAGTTCTAGAGAACAGGAGGAGGGTAAGGAAATGAAGGACACTACTAAATTTACATTGCCAGAAATAGCAAATTCATTAAAAAAAAAGATGAAGAAAGAAAAAGCTCCAGGGTTGGTTGGAATCCCTGGCGATTTGTTTTTGTCTCAGCCTGAGATCTGGGTACCGTACCTTAACTACCTGAGTAATGCTATCATGAGAGACAAGGGCATTACTCGATCATGAAGCAGAGCAGTCATAGTCCCAATATACAAAAAGTGGCGGCGAGAAGCACCAGCCAATTACAGACCTATAAGTTTAATTGACAATAGCAAAAGCTATTTTGTAGGCAAGTATTAGCAAGTCTCCTAAGTTGGGTTTTGGACAAATATATTTTTGAGGACTCACAAGCGGGCTTTAGGAGCAGGTTGAGTACCCTCGATCAGGTTTTCCACTTTAACACATTATGCTGGACATATATTACCCTAAGGTGAGACATCTCTATGTTGCCTTCATAGGTTTGTGGGCAACATTTGATTTGGTCCCAATGGAGAATCTGTGGAGGGCCCTGGAAAAATATGGTATCCCCGGAAATCTCCTTTGAGTCTTGAAAGCTCTGCACACTGACACATACACCAGGGTGAGGTGAAACATGGGAGGAGACCTTATGGCTAGTATACCCAAAAAATGGGGGATCAGGCAGAAAAGCATGCTTGCACCCCCTTTACATTAATGGCTATGTCAAATGGCTAAAACAGTGCAGGCACAATGGGCCAAAGTCCGCAGGAGTCCTAATGTTTGTAGACAATACGCTTCTTATTTCTAGAACCCCGATGGGTTGACAAGCAGAGCTGGATTCATTTGCAGCTTACTGCTTAAACGGGGGACTGGAAATAAATCCTGAAAATCAAAGTTTATGGTAATAAACCGACACCAATGCTTTAGGGGCAGGATGACAATAAAAGAGGCTTCACTTGAACAGGTCAGAAATTTAGAAAATTTGGGAGTAAGGCTGGCTGACAACTTGTCCTGTGGACCACAAGTTGAGAAAAGCAGAACTATTCTTCATTAGAGGGCATCAGCAATTGGAAGAAAATATAAGTCCACCTCCGGGGGCTCTGTATTGCCAGCCCTCTGTGTATATAGAGCCACAGCGGTGGCAGCATCCACTTATGGTGCAAGCTTTGGGGCTATCTCGATGCCACTATGCTCACGCAGGTTGAAAATAGGTTCATCGGGTCTTTTCTCAACTTACCATTGAGCACCCCACTCATACCACTAATATTTGACCTACTAGCAACTTCTTTAATGCTGTTGTTGTACTGGGCGTGCCTATGTTCAACTATGGAACTGATACCTTACAGGGCTGCCATATCAGAATTCATTCTTTATGATGCCCAAGTGCGCACCCCATGGCTTAAACAAGTTAAAAATCTGTGCCAAAAGGTTACAATGGATGAAATATGGGATTCCCCATCTACGTTACATAAGGGTGTCAATCAGAAAGTGAAGCAAGGCTACTGGAATTGTGCCATGATGCAGCTTTGGAAAGATCAGACTGAGGGAAGCATAACTGGGCAGTTTTTGAACCACAAATGCTTCCCCAGCTTTGAAGTATACTTGAATAGAATTTATCCATTTTGGCCGAAATGTCTGTATGTGAGATTCAGAATGGGCATCTTGCCATGAAAATCATTCACAGCAAATTGGGACCAAACAGGTCATCAATCAACGGACTGTCCACATTGTCCCCTGCACAAAGAGAATGGAAGGAACACTTTTTTCTTTTTTACCCAAGGCACACAAAGCCTTGCACTAAATAGATTATCCCACTATGTTGGTTCATTGGTGTCAGGCATTATTGGGAAGCACTAGGAATTATGAAATTTGATACAAGAGAACAGATTGCGTTTGTCATTTCTCAATTCCTGATGGGGGCAAGAATAATTTGAATGAATGAACTATCCACGAAAGAACCTGACCTCCCTTAAATAAATTCTGTGGAACTTAATGCATTTATGTTCTACATGCACTAACGGATTTATTAAGCAGAATGATAGCACTTATGCAGCTGTGCATCATAAAATGTACTAGCCTCTACACACACTAATTGACTTATTAAGTATAATGATAGCATTGATGTAGCTTTATAGCTTAAAACTGAGTACCAATGCTGTGTATGTACCTTTCTTGATTATCTCAGCTGAGGCTGATGTTACAACATATATGTCATTTGGTATCTTTTAAGAATTATATGTTATCTTTATTGGACCCTCCTGGAATTGTTTTTGCACAGCTAGGCACACTATCCTTATGAGTAGTCTAACTTTTACTGTTTTTATGTATTTTATTTTATCTGTGATTGTATATATTTTCTTTATGTATGCAATACGTTTCTGGCTCTTCAATTAAAATAAAGTGATTAACTATCACAACAGCCTGAATTAACTATATCTTTTTAAAAGAATTTTACATTTTTGTCTTTTATTTTTTACCATATACTTTTTAATTTGGCCTATACATATCGTCACTGGTGTGTTTTCATTGCCAACACATATATAACATTTTAGATAGATTACAATATATGGATATGATTAATTTGTAACAGCACAAGGCTTGGAAATCTTCATGCTTCGCTGTTATAGTTTGTATATGTATCACTTATGTCATTTTACATATATGATGCATTAATTACCTTGGTTTTCTCTTTTATTTATCTGTTGTATCGAAAGCTTTTAAGGTATGCTAGACCTTAGTAGTTTCAGCGTATTAATTTTCATATAAATTCTTATTGGTTAGACATGCCCTTATGCCGTTATTCAGATGTACAAGACGGAGATGACGTAAAGTGCCTTAAGTCTGACTTCATTTTATGTAGAGCGCGACTCCATCTTGACTAGAGGAGGTTGCCAACTTCCCAATCTCACACAATGGAAGTCGCCATCTTTCCAGATTTATGCAGGATCATTGTCATGTCTGCCATTCAAAGCAGATGTCACCTGACCATATCTTTCTAAGAACTGTGAAAGCATCAAGCCATTTGATTAATGAAGGGCCTGCTGCTTTCATCAAGATACGACCATCAATGCAACATTTGTCTAGGTCAAATGTCTACTTTTCACCATGTCAAGGATAATTAAGACTATATAAAGATATATAACCAACATATTGTAGTCTGAATTGAAGACATTTCACCTTATACGTTCATAAGGAAACATCTAGGAAACATACCTAGATGCACATAAATTATGTCAGACATTCTTAAACTTATGTCAGGAATTCCAACTTCAGATAAATGGTAGTATATAAGAACTACCACTTGACCACTTGTCAGGAGAGGTCCTTTACCCAGATTATCACTGGAAATTTTGCCAGAGACAGTCTCACCTACTGCTGCACACTTACGCATTTCGCGGATGATGCATCTTGCCTGCAGCTGATAACACTGATGTCCCGGAGGAAGACTGACTGACTGCTAACACAGTATGTGTTTGCCCTTAGCGAAGAATACTGTCTTCAAGTCCCCGGTAATAAAGACAGCCTTTGCTGTCTACAAGGTATGCAGTACATCTCTTCTCCCTAAGAAACTCTAGACTGCCAGTTGCTTTGCCTTCCATGCTCTCATAGTATAGCGCATAGAGGTTGACATTAGGGTGTCAGGTTTAGATGACATTTTAATAATGCTATAATTGTTCATTTTCTTCTTGTTATTTATAATGCGCCGTTTGCTGTTTTTATAATATTCTGTGCAGTTGTTTTAGATGTGCTGAGAAATGGATTGTTCCTTTAGTAATAAAAACGTTTACCTTAAAAGTGTTCATTCGTCTTAGTACAGTGTGTGCGATACTTTGAATAACAAAATAAATAAGGTTTGTTTCTGTTTCCTTTTGCTCCTGATCCCTTTATACGATTGTTAGTAACCCAAAAGCAATACTAATATGTCAATTACACATTGAATAGTGTTTTGTGGGCTTACAGTAACCTGTATTTAACATTCATCACTGGTGCATTAAACCAAGTTTACCCATGTCACCGGTGGGTGGGAAAGCGCACCTTGTAGAGTTATGCCAAAGTCAAAACTTACGCAAAATAATCTAGGGCCTAAAAGATCAAAAAACCAATCACGGGTTTCTGGTCATGCGAGACCAAGTCAAAGTCAAAAGTTAAGGTTGACCGCGATAAAGCGTGGGTTGGATACATGTGCTTACCTTTGAACTGATGAAAAGTCTTGGAAAAGGTAGAGTTCAGCGGGGCAAGGTAGCAGTCTGTGTCTGAGAAGGAGTCCTTTATGCAAGGGAGCCACTGGATGAAGTATGAGTGACGCCGTCAATGATGGCAGGAATAAGTTCAGAGTGGGTAAAGTTGTATTTCAAGGCCAAGCAAGCCATCGTCGTCGATTAGGAGCTGGTCGTCGTAAATCCTGATGATGATTTTTACCTTTGGACTTAGACAACTTTTTGGAAGTCAACAATCTCTAGTGGGACAAAGCTTCAGGCTGTAGCGGACGAGGGCTCCATGAGGTCCAATACCTTTACCGGGAGGTCCTGCTGAACAGGATTTGTGGTTGCAAGAATAATGTATGGTAGCTACCGTGAAGTCAGGTCGATCACATTGCACCTTAGGCAGATCAGATGGCAGGTAGGTCCCCGTCTTCTGTTGGTTCCCCAGGAAGTTTTTGTAAGAAATGTTTCAAAGTTCCAGATTTTGGAGAAATACTACCAGCACCACCACCAAGGGTCCAGGACTTGGGAAGCACCACTTGGGGAAGTTAGGACTCACACCAGCAGAGGCCAGAAGCAGAGCTTAAAGACTCGGGAGCTTGTTATGTCCCTGTAGCTCACACAGGAGTCTAGCCAACTAGCTCTTGGAGTTACTTCTAGTGGCTCTGGGTTCAATTAGATCATAAGGTTTTCCTTCAAACAGCAAGGCAGCCCTTCTTCTGAAATGCCCACAGGTCCAGGAGTGTTCTGATGAGTGGTTGTGGAGGTCTAATATATATCACTGATGTCAGCCTTTGTGTGTGGGGGGACACCCTGTCCTACCCCCACATCTGGTTCTGGAAAATTCTTCTCTTCCCCTGTCAAGGCTCTTAGATGTCTGTGGTGAAAAAAGACAGGGCAGGCCTGGTGTCAGATTCTTTTGTGTGAGCTAGAGGCAAAGCACTTTGAAGTGTAAGTGAGGATGGGTACAGCTCCTTCCCCAGCTATTCTGTCAGGATGGCCCATACTGTCCACACCTAAGTCCCCTTTGTGTTACTCTCTGGAAAAAATACAGACACCCTGACAGCAGTGTCATCCACTGGCATGTGACCTAGTACACTGGCAGAAGGCAGGACAAGGAAATGCCAACTTTCTAAAAGTGGCATATTCACATTTGTGACTTAAAATTTGCCTTCACCATTAAAGAGGATTTTAATTTACAACTCATTTTAGTGCAAACAATATATTTCTATCTGCTCCCAATCCAAAGTTTGCACTTTTTTCATCATCAAACCTTTTATTTCGCCTAAAAGCCATAAACAGTTACAATCACAAAAATATATAATTCATTATCAATTCAATAAAAAAGCACATCATACAAACGTCCTATTTACATTAGATTAAAATCAACAGTGGTTAAAATTGATGAATGTTAAATAGAAACAATACTACTAGTCCCAACTCTAAGAAGATTGTCCTAATGGATAGGTATTCTTCATGGGAATATAAGTTCATATGTAGTTAAAACAAGTTAATAAACGGGCCAAGTAAATATCAATGTGTCCAATACCGACAGTGGTAAAGAATGACATATAGGGTGATAGAACAGTGCATAAGCCGTCTGTGCCTTTTTACTACAAACTGGATATCCTGGGAAGCGAACTGTCTATGGCCTTCTCCCTCTGGTTCCAGGCACAGCGCAAGTAACGTGATACTGCCAGTGCGAGTAATTCCCTAGTGTTGCTCTTAAGGAGCCTTAGTCTCACACCCATAGAGTTTAATGCCGCTATCAGCCATCTCTTTCGCAGATTTCTATATTGTGGGCAGAAGAACATAAAGTGTTCTAGAGTTTCTGCGATGGTAGGACAATTTGGGCAGAACTTAGGATCTGAATGTGACTTGTCCCATTTCATTGTGTAAGTTCTCAGGTGGAGTATTCCACACCTGAATTAAACATATAAGCATTTAGAATGGTGTGGATACATACGGTCCATGTAGGGATCTAGGCTAGGAATACATTTATGGAGAAGGAGCTGACCAGTTGTGGTATTTTCCTGGTCTACTTTCCAGGTTTGCAGTAAAATTTCCTCCCAGAAGTTTGCACTTATTGAATGTAGTAAGGTAACCCAGTGGTAGTCAATTGTAGAGATAAGCCTTACAACAGTGAAAAATGACTTTATGGGTTTTTCACTGCTAGGACATGTGAACTTAAGCACACATGTCCTACTGTTTAAGTACCTTGCTCCTTACCCTATGACTTTTTTGAGGCCTACCTTAGGGGTCTTGCAACAAAAGGTTTAGGCCTGGAAAAAGGTTTATTTTACCAGGTTGAAATGGCACTTTAAAACTGCACTACAGACTTGCAGTGACTGGCGTAAGACATGTATTAAAAGGCTACTGTAGTGGGTGGCACGTGAGTGCTACAGGCCCATTAGTAGCATTTATATACAGGACCTGTGTACAGGTTGTACCACTTTACTAGAGTCTTAGAAGAAAATTAAATGTACCAATCAAGTGTAATCCAATGGTAACATGTTTTAGGCTGAGAACGCAAGCACAGTACCACTGGTTAGGAGGGAAAAAGTGCACAGAGTTTGAATGTCAACAAAAATGGTTTTAGCAACAGAAGGCAACAATCTGAGGTGACCTTGCATAAAGGGCCTGGGCCAACAATATCCATACTCACTTAGCGTAAAAGAGGTTTATGTCAATACTTGAATTAATCAGAAGTACTTTAATTGACTATGGGTAGATTTCCTATAATGTGATTAGCTCATCTGTGTCATTAATGAGCTGACCAACCACATATATATAATCTGTGCCAGTCTCTAATAAGAACAGTCCACTATGAACTACTTGGACACATTTTCTCTAAAACATGCCTCAGATTGCTTGTGTTCTCTTGCTGAGGGATATGAACCAGAATTTAGAACTGTTCAGCCCTTTTTAGGGTATACTGCTGGTCCCTGCCTGTAGTGGCACAGTAAGAAATAAACGATGGAGTCAAATGTAGCCAAGAGTAATTATCAGTTGCTGAAATTTCATTTCTCCCATCCTCTTCTTACTTTTCTGAGTGACATGCCCTAAGCTTAACTGAGCTGCTCACAAAATAAACCTGCATATTGTGTACCATAGGACCAAAGCAGCACCTCACTGATGAGGTGCCGGCAAAGCTGAAATAGCTTTTGTTGCATGAGTTTTCGCTTAACGTTTAAATAGCCTACCAGTTTTATTAAAGTATGCCTAAGGTGGATTTTTATATGATTGGTCCTTTTTGTAACAGCATGTGAACTCAAAAACGATGGTATGCATACATGCTTATCTGTTCATCAGTTCTCTGCTGCCAACTCAATGATAGATATTCTGTGGCCAGAAGTGTAGCTTCTTACTCTATGTTTATTCAAAATTGCTAGGTAACATCCTATCTTAAACATGTCTGCGGTGTCCTGTGTTCCCATCCAGAGGGGCTGAGGCTTAGCAGTGCATAGTGCACTATTGCACATAGTGCAGGCTCAAAATTGAATTGCATATGATTGGTTCAAGCCTGTAGCGACACAGTGATGTTTTGGTGTCTCTGAAGTTCTTACTGTCGGGGTTTGCTGGAAAGTTTAAAATTCCAGAGGGAGATGTGACTGATGAATGTGCTGGTGATGAGGTCATGGAGTGGAAATTGATCATCTGTGACATACATATAGGGTAATGGCCATTGGGAGGTGAGCAGCTACATGAGTATGAATGAGGCTGGAGAGTTCCTTTGTTCATAAGGCTTTGAGCACTTGTGAAAGAAAGCAAGGGCCTTCATTGAAAGTAAAAATATACATATCGGTTAAATGGCAGACAAATGCCTGTTAATCTACTTTCAGAAACATGCATACAAACTTGCAGCTGTATGCCCATAGAAAGAACTTTGATTGGTCACTACATTTCAACAATTACCGCTTAGTATACAGTGAGCCTAGCTGTTGTAGCAAAAAGAGGAGGCAGCAGAGTGCAGGAGTGCAATACCAATATGGAGACAGAGAAGGATGCAGATACAAAATAATAGGATACATTAATTGAGCCAACACCATGCCACATCTAGAAAACATATTGTCTGAACAAAGATAGATTAAAACACATCATGCCTGCCACTGAAGAAGATCTGGAAACAGTGCTTTATTTGAGCCGGTGGTTGCCGGTAGGGGACCAGCACTTATTTTTCTTCATCAGGCATTTATCAAGAGCAAGAGAGAGAAAAACAATCAAAAGGGAAAGAAGGAGAAAGAAAAAGATGGAAATCCCTTCATAAAAGGAGAAAGCAGAAACCTAAATAGTGAGATAAAGGTGCAGGGAGTGCCTGCTAGTGGATTAAAGAGGCATGAGGTGGAGTAAAGACTACACAGCCTTAGTATTGAGTGTGTCAACATATAATTGCACTGGCTTTGGACTTCTGTGCAGAGCTTTGGGCACCGGCATTTATTATTTTACAAATTAAGCACTACCGGGGAACCTGACAATGGCACACCATCTACTATATCCCCTCTTTAAATTTGCTTGTATCTCTGCAAGTATTTGCAATGAAATTTGCTGCCTCCAGCAAACAATGAGACAGATGCAGGAGTTGGCAGACCCTATGTTTACCAAGATCCTCAACCAAACAATCAACAAATTCATCAACTTTAAAATCAGCACAGCATTTTCCCCACAGAAGTGTAGCCAGTAAGTGGCTTAGAGGATATTGCAGGATTCCCAAATCTATCTTTGGTTGTGACTCGGGACCAACAGCAAGTTTTCAGGAAAGGAAGATACCAGGCACTATTCATGTGTGAATGGTCTCTGATATAGACATACATTAGGGCCCACAGGAGGACACAAGACACCAATGTGCATGCTTATGGGATTTTTACAGGGGCATTTAAGGTGTCTCCACCACACCCTTGGGACCCCGAGTTTCTGCATTGTGATTATCACTTACATACTTACATCTTGCAAAATATTGCGGTGATGTAGGAAATTGGATTATTATGCAGAGATGCTGGTTAAATTTCACTTTGCAATAATCTCACAATACTCCAAATAGGTTCTTGAATTCACATCAATAAATCCCTAGCTCATTCCTGGTAGTGTGGCACAGAGCAGTGAGACTTTACTAGAGGAGCATGTGTTAATCCTTTCAGAGTACCAACATGGACGATCGGTAACATGACTCAAAAGAAATCTGACACCAATTTATTAAAAAAACAGATTTTTATACAAAATTTAGACACCAAAACAAATACAATTGGATGAGTATAAACAGATTTATAGATTTTTAAAGGAAAAATAAATCAGTGCATTTCACTCGTGTGAAACTTTAACATTGCGGTCAATAAGGAAAGGGACTAGTGACAATCAGTCGCTTGCAGGTCGAGTTCAGTGGAAACCACTAGGTGTGAAGGTGAAGAAGATCCCAGAACCAGACTCTGAGAGTCCATTGATTTTTACCTGCCTCATAGGGCCCAGGTGCGCTGTAGTCCTGGCTGTCCCTGGTGCTAAAAAACAGGAGCTGCGGGTGCCGACTTTACAGATTAGACAGTGTTGGTGAGGAATGAGATACAAACTCTTGACTACGGGGCCACGGAGTGTCAGGTTGAAGATGCTGCAGGGTTCCTTTGAGGCACATCGTCAAATAAAGTAGTGGTAGCCCAACTGGCCACCAACATGCCTTGGAAGTGGCAAGCCCAGTCTTCGGTCACTTCTACCTCCTGGAGTCCAGGGGAAAATGGTAGCTGCCCCAACCTTGCTGGGGATCAGGACTACATTTTCCAAGTACTAAGTCATTTACTTCTGGGTGATTCCCTCGGCGGGCCTGATGGCCAGTGGTTCCTTGGATCCGGGAGTGCGGTTCTTGTCTGCAGGCTGCAGGGGACAAGTACCTCTAGTCCAAGGGGGTGCTGGAGTTGCCTTTGGCTTGCAGAGAAGTTCCTCTTTCCTTAGGAACCGGTCTCTGGTCCAGGACGAGTTGCAGGGTGGTTGTCACAGGTATGGTCTTTGGCACCTTTTCTTTGTGCACGTCCTAAAGTCACAGGCTTGGGTCCCTTCTTTGTCCTTTGGTTGCAAGTTGATCAGATATGAGGTTCTGGTGCAAGGGAACCCCCTTACATCCTAGATTTAGAGGTGTTAGGGGTGTGGGAACCAGAAGCCAATGGGCTAATAGCCCCAGCAGCTAATCCCCCCTGAGGTGACCACATCTGGGGGAGTGTGCCACCTTTTCTACCCAGACGCATCTATTCTGCCACTTTTAAAAATGGCAGAACCCTTCTTTGTCTCTACAGCCAGGTAGCCCACCTTAGGGTTGTGGCTAACCTTCTGGGGGTATATGCCTCTTGACTATTTAATTTTCCTGCCTGCCCGGGTTGCAAATGTGCCTTGGGAAGGGGGGTTGGATTTTTCCTCCTCTAGGAGGAAGCCTACTTGTATATCAGAGGATATGAGTGATTTGAAACTCACCGCTTTGATATGTCACTTCAATAGCTGTCCTGTCAAGGAGGGAGGTAACACCTCCTGCCAAGGCAGGCCTTTCTTTCTGACTCTTGAGAGAGTTCACACCTCCTGGCAGGGGGTCAGGTACCTGTCTTGGTGGCAGCAGCTGCAGGCAGTCAGCCAGGGCACAGGAAAGGATGGGGCAACCAGGTGGGCTACCTCTAGGGTGGCCTCCTGAGTGCATGTCACATTAAATCTGACTTTGGAAAAAAGTCGGGTTTGATGAGCCCCTAATGGAGCTAGCAATTAGGGAATGTCCAGGTGCCAACCTGTGTTAAACTATGGCCCCCCTGAACTCTTTTAGTAGCCCCTAATGAAAGGAAGATAATATAGGGTCATATAAGCTTGAACTTATATGTCCACATCTTTAATATAATGCATCCTGCCTCCTGGGCTCAGGAGGCCTACCTTAGAGGTGAGTGGCATATATTAAAAAAAGTGCTGTGACCTTGCACCCATGGTGAGGACAAAGTCGAGTTTGAGCAGTTTGCATTGCTCATGCAGTCTGCAATGGCAGGACTGCTGTCTTCTTTTTACTTAGGCCACTCAGGGTGGCACAATCAGCGTTTCAGGCCCTGGTGACCCATTTAACCTCTATGCACTGGGCACCACTGGAACCATTTAACAGGGATTTATAATGGGATTAAAGTCCTTTCCAATTGGGATTACCAATTCACATGCTTCATATTTTAGGGAGAGAGCACTGGCTCTGGGACCTGGTGAGCAGGTTAGCTTTCAGAGTCAAACCCATCCGCATTGAGGGAAAAAAACATGGGGGTGACCACACAAAAAGGGCATTTTCTTACAGGTGGCTTGTGCCAATGTCAGAAAAGGAGGTGTCCCAAGACACTAGTGATGTGGAGGAGTAGGCAGGAGTGAGGCGCGACCCACATTAGGATGCTGATACCCTTGGCTTCAGAAGCACCATCATAGCAAAGTATTTCTGAATATATCTCACTTGATTGTAAAATAACACATTGCATTTTGTAAAAAAACACTTTACATAAAAAAGTCTAGTGCAAAGTATTTATCAGCACAACTGAACACCACTCCATCTCCTACTTACAATATCCACCATAACTGTTTCATCCACTGACCGCTGTAATCTAATTTCCACATTAACTGCAATACTTTCGCCTTAATATTATGACCTAATTTCCATACTAACACCTGACTCATCCCCTTACAACAACCCTTACATCTATAACATAATTAGGGGTAGGTGATCAACTCAGCTCCGCAGGCGGAGTCTTGCCCACTCCATGTTACACTTTTAACGCCGAGTTCCAGCAAAACACCGTTAAACGTGGTGTGGCACAGTTTTTTCTTCGCGCGACTCACCAACATGAAGTTGGAGAGCCTGAGCATGAATTTGTGTCCTGTAGCATGGTTTTTCAGGTGTTAGTACACCACCCAGAAAGATTTTCTGAATGCAGGTGTTTGCGGCAGGTCATGACCGTACACAGTGAGAAAGCTGCCACTTGAGTAGAAAATCGACTTGAGCAGCAGAAAGAAGAAGCACCCTCTGGCGGGCCATGTGGTACCGTTTGTGCTGATTTTACAGCACGGAACAAGCTCCTGGTGCTGAAAATCAGCACGAATGGCGCAATGCGCCAAAACCTACCCACTCGTGCAACTTAGCAGAATGTTGCTGAGTTTTTATGTAACTCTGTGGAATTCCAGGGAGTGAAAATCCACGAGTTCCGCCCACCCCTAAACATAATTAAAACACTAACACCTACCCAAAATACTTTGCTTTAACACGCACACTAAAACCTATACCTTCATAACAATAATATGCTTTTTATCAGTCCTTATCCCAACTATATAAGTGCACAATAAACCTCACACAAAACTATGTTATTGCTCAGTTATTTTTTTGCATGTGGATCCTCTTGGCTCGAGAGGTGGGACACCAAGCTGAGCGCTTTGGGACTGGCCTGGATGAGGAGAACTGGGAGGATCTGTAGGCAGTGGAGATCGGGGGGACAGGTGAAGCAGTGAGGATGTCAATTCCAATGGATTGTATAGTGACTGAATGGGTGCATTGCATGCCAAGAAGTATCTATCCAAATGTAGCACAGACAACACCGGTTGAACTTTAAGCAACTAGTAACTGAAGACTCCATGTTTTGATGGCTGAAGCCAGGTGCGATAGAGTGGGTCTTCTATGACTCCTCTCCTCCTGCTTGTTTTCTAGCCAACCTTGTCTCCCTACTGCAAATGTTATTAATGTTTTGCATTACGAACAGTAGGTTAATTGGTGTTGTTCCCTGGAAAGGAGACCTAACCTGCTTCCATCCTACCCTATCCCGGCAGATTTCTTACGAGGCCACTCTGAAGGAGCAAAAATGCTGAACCAATACACCTGCAGCTACATCCGTGTCATAAGCTGTCTGCTTCACAATTTTGAAATGCCTCAACCTGTGGCACATGTTGTCTTTCTCCATCCTTCATGGAAAGTGTGTACCTATCTTCCACAGACATAAGTCTCATCAACACAACAACCCCAGTTAGTAGGAGTGTGCTGTCTACAGCAAAGATTCCAGAGGTATCAGATGTGCCTGCAGCTGTTGGCTTTGCTGTGGCCACAGTGGAGGAGGTTTTAAGTCCTGCAGCTCCTGGCATTCCCTTGGGTTGCAGCATAAGAGACATTATGGCTTACTGATGAGAGTGGGGCTCCGGCAAATGCAGAGGAGGCATTACTGCTCACTGATAGCATTGGGCTATGGCCACAGCAAAGGAGGTCCTAGGGCCTACCAATGGTGGGTGGAGTG
Organism: Calotriton arnoldi; assembly: GCA_963921515.1. Taxonomy (NCBI): domain Eukaryota; kingdom Metazoa; phylum Chordata; class Amphibia; order Caudata; family Salamandridae; genus Calotriton; species Calotriton arnoldi. Next base: position 62,899 of record CAWUFW010015784.1, on the reverse strand, counting down.
TGGTCATTGTAGAGAATTCAGATTTAGATGGTCGTAACTTGGCTGCTCAGTGGCAGACCTAATGACAGCGGTGGTAGTCTGTCTAGGTTCAGCGGTAGTAGAAAACTAGATGCCAGATTTTGAAGGTGTGGTTGCCAGCTGTAAAGCTCCTAGAACATGGTTACTCATTTTAATTGCTGTCTTCATTTCCAGATCCATTTGCAAGGGGAGGTCATCATAGTGCACCACTGTCTTTTAAATACTGCTTTTAAGGTCACACCATCTTTTATTCATGTCTTTTCACTCCCTTGGACACAGCATTCTCTTTGTCCATTATAGCCTGCCTCTGATGTGAACATGTACATGAGGTGGCCGACGTGTCCTGCAAACCCCCTAAATAATTTTTCACACAGAACCTCAGGAATTCTGTAAAGAGATTTCTCCTACCTAAATTGTCATGACTATTGGATTTTGCTAACTCTTGAACGTGATTGGCACAATGGACATAAGATGACCATGGACTGTAAAACATTACAACATTTTTTCAAAATAGCAGCCTGCTGTTACTGACTTGTTTCAGGGGTCAAACAATGTATTTAAAGAGGTTAGGTTCATGTCACAAGGATTCAATATTCTCCTGTTAGCTGGTAGTAGCTCTGTCCAAGAATGTAACTGTTGTTCTACTTCCTGAAATGATTATTGCGCATGTGCAAACGCCATACAAGTTATTTTGACTTGTGCAAATTCCACATCCACTATTTTTGAGTGTGCCGGGAACACAAACTCCCTCCTATAATGCAAATTATCGAGTAAACAATTTGCACCAGTTTTTTTCTCTTTTCATAATCTGGAAATATGTATTCTTCCTCAAATATGTATATTTTGGCTCTATTGAGCATACTTGTATTTCTAGGTTTGTGTTAGCACGGCGAAAAATCAAGAGGTTACTGAAATTACAGTTATTAATAAAAACAAGACGATATATATATATATATATATATATATATATATATATATATATATATATATATATATATATATATATATATATATATATATATTATCTACTGGCGGTCGCCAGTAGATAGTTATAGTTAGGACCTATTATCCATAGGAAATCCGTGACATTCTATTTGCAATAACGTTGGCGCCGGTTGACGAATCTTCGCGAAAGCTTCCAACTTGTTGGGGCGCTCCGGTCCGCTCCTACCCTGAAAGTCTCGGGGTGATACGTCAAGCGGGGGCCAAGAAAAAGGGGGTCCCAAAACGCGTTTTCCCCATTCATTTTTCCATAGGAACCTTTAGTCGCAGCTACAGCCCGAACTGCTGAACGGAATTACCCCAAATTTGGCAAAGAGGTAGCCCTTGGTTCAGACTGGTGCCTTTTGCTAAAATGGTGTAAATCCGTTCAGTAGTTCCTGAGAAATTCACAATTAAAATCACATATATATCTATGGGCGCGTCGGATCCGCGTACCCTCCCGATCACGAGCTGCATGCTAATTGGCTGTCAACACTCCAAATCAGGAAGTGTTGGCAGCCATTTTATCCCTCGGTAGAACCGAGGGACAGAAACAAGTGCGCAAAGCGCAAAAGGGGGCAGGGTAGAAACACCCTGACCCCTAGGTCTGCTCAGGGGGTCCCACAAGGACCCCTGGGCAGAAAAAGCATTTTTTTTTTAAATTGGCGGGATGCGCTTAGGGTGCGCGGATCCGCCGAGAAAAAAAAAGAAACAAGTGCGCAAAACGCACAAAGGGGGCAGGGTAGAAACACCCTAACCCCCTAGGCCTGCTCAGGGGTCCCACAAGGACCCCCTGGGCAAAAAAAAAGCATTTAAAAAAAAAAAATCGGCAGGATGCGCTCAGGGAGCGCGGATCCTGACGAAAAAAAATCGAAGCGCGGTCTCCGCGCTTCGATGTTAATTTGCCCCTGGGTGGGCCAAGTCCCGGGGGCATGCTGGGGAGGGTTTATTTTATGTATGGGGGGCCTCTAAGGGCCCCCCAAGCCCCGGGGACCGCCACCCCCCGGGGCTTTATCATTAATGGTGCGGGAGGGCTCTGAGCCCTCCCGCAGCCCCGGGGACCGCCACCTCCCCGGGGCTTTTAAAAAAAAAAAAATGTAAACCTGTGTGGGGGGGCTCCAGCCCCCCCACACGCCCCGGGAACCACCACCTCCCCGGGGCTTTCAAAATGTAGGGAGGGGGCCGCGCGGCCCCCTCCTGGAGCCCTTGATGGCCCTGGGGACCGCCACCCCCAGGGCCGGCTCCTGCAGTGTCCCGGGGTGCCTACCCCCGGGACACTGTAGTTTGCTATGACAGGACGGGAGCCTCGCGGCTCCCGTCCTGTCATAGCAAACTTAGTTTGCATTTTGAAGAGAGAGCAGGAAACCTGCTCTCTCTTTCAAAATGCAAACCAATTGCTTTTCCACATGGGGAGCAGCATGTTAGCTGCTCCCCATGTGGAAAGCAATGCCGGCTCGCGCAGGAGGCGGGGAGCCGGCGGGACTGTGGGGGGTTTGGGGACCGCCCCACAGTCCCCAACCAGAGGCCAGGCCCTGGGGGATGGGGTCCCCGGGGCCATAAATGGCCCGGGAGGGGGGCCACGCAGCCCCCCTCCCCAAATAAAAAAATAAAAAAATAAAAAAATAATAAGGGCAAGGCCGGCCCCGGGGATGGGGTCCCCGGGGCCTTAAATGGCCTGAGGAGGGGGCCACGCAGCCCCCTCCTTATTTTTATTTAAAAAGAGGGCATGCCCCGGGGGATGGGGTCCCCGGGGCCAATAGAGGCCCAGGGAAGGGGGCCACGCGGCCCCCTTCCCGTTTTTTTTTTTAAATAAAACAAAAAAAAAAGCCCAGGCCCCGGGGGATGGGGTCCCCGGGGCCAAAAGTGGCCGAGGGAATGGGGGCCACGCAGCCCCCCTCCCATAAAAAAAAAAAACAAAAACGGCATTGTGCCGGAGGCCCCGCCCCCTCCCTGCAGTACTCTGCAAACGCGCCCCCTGGCGCGTTTTAAGAAGGGAAGTAATTCCCCTTAAATACTGGGGGTCCTTGGGGGCCAACTAGCCCACCAGGAACCTCCAGTATGCGCCAGGGGCTGCCTTGCAGAGAGGTGTACAGAGGACACGCCCCTTTTACACCTCTCTGCAACGCAGCTCTGTGGCGCTTAATGGAGGTAGCTGGTGGGCTAGTTGCACCCCAGGGACCCTCAGGATTCAAGGGAGTTAATCCCCCGACTTAAAACGCGCCACGGGCGCGTTTGCACAGTGGTGAAGGGAGGGCGAGGCCTGAGGTGACATGTGTGCAAACAGGCCCCATGGCGCGTTTTAAGATGGGGAATTAAATCCCCTTCAATCCTGAGGGTCCCTGGGGGCCAACTAGCCCAACAGGTACATCCAGAAAGCGCCACAGAGCTGCGTTGCAGAGAGGTGTAAAAAGGGGTGTGGCCTCTCTACACGTCTCTGCAACGCAGCCCCCCTGGCGCATACTGGAGGTTCCTGGTGGGCTAGTTGGCCCCTAGGGACCCTCATGATTCAAGGGGACTTAATCCCCCAACTTAAAACGCGCCACGGGGCGCGTTTGCACAGATGTCACCTCAGGCCCGCCCCCTCCCTTCACCATTGTGCAAATATTCCTCTAAAATCTGCCGAACTACGAATTCTGATTTACTCACCTGTTATCAGGAGAGACCTCAGTGCTGCATCTTTCAGCCCAGTACTGATCCTGAAAAGTAATTTTAACCGTACTTACCAGTAACTTGAATTTCCTTCCATAGGATATCATTGCCTGCTTTTTGCTGAAAAAGTTTCTAAGTGTTGATTTTTGAAACATACAAATATTCCTCTAAAATCAGCCGAAATACGAATTCCGATTTACTCACCTGTTATCAGGAGAGACCTCAGTGCTGTATCTTTCAGCCCAGTACTGGTCCTGAAAAGTAATTTTAACCGTACTTACCAATAACTTGAATTTCCTTCCATAGGCTAACATTGACTGGTTTCACTTGGAAATTCTTCTAAGTGTGGAGTTTTGGAACTTTAAAATATTCCTCTAAAATCAGCCGAAATACGAATTCCGATTTACTCACCTGTTATTAGGAGAGACCTCAGTGCTGCATCTTTCAGCCCAGTACTGATCCTGAAAAGTAATTTTAACCGTACTTACCAGTAACTTGAATTTCCTTCCATAGGATATCATTGCCTGCTTTTTGCTGAAAAAGTTTCTAAGTGTCGATTTTTGAAACATACAAATATTCCTCTAAAATCAGCCGAAATACGAATTCCGATTTACTCACCTGTTATCAGGAGAGACCTCAGTGCTGTATCTTTCAGCCCAGTACTGGTCCTGAAAAGTAATTTTAACCGTACTTACCAGTAACTTGAATTTCCTTCCATAGGCTAACATTGACTGGTTTCACTTGGAAATTCTTCTAAGTGTGGAGTTTTGGAACTTTAAAATATTCCTCTAAAATCAGCCGAAATACGAATTCCGATTTACTCACCTGTTATCAGGAGAGACCTCAGTGCTGCATCTTTTAGCCCAGCACTGACCCTGAAAAGTAATTTTAACCGTACTTACCAGTAACTTATATTTTCTTCCATAGGAATCCATTGTCTGGTTTTCAGCAGAAAAGTTTCAAAGTGTCGATTTTCACAAACTACAAATATTCCTTAAAAATCGCCTGTATGACTTAAACGCATTCTTTCAACTGTTTACAGGAGATGCACCAGTGCTGGATCCAGGATCCAACACTGAGTAAGAAAAAGTAACGATAACAGTTTTTACCTGCTAAGTGAATTTCCTTCCATAGGATAACATTGGTGATTCTATGAGAAAAAGTTTCTAAGTGTCAACTTTTAAAATACAATAATATTCCTTAAAAATCACTACTGTAACCAAAACGCTTTTACTCAACTGTTTACAGGAGATGTCCCAGGACTGAATCTAGGATCCAGTCCTGTGGTTAGAAAAGTAATCCATAAAGTAACTAATTGCATTTAACTAGAAATTCACATTGAGCTGAATGTTGCATTGTGTTTGAAAATGTGTTGCCCATTGCAACAACTGTAACTACTGTACTTAAGTCTATTGCCTATGTGCAAAGTATTTAAACTAAAGTAATTCATTCTGAGAAAGTATTTTGTGTAATGTATAATGTAATTACAATGTAATTTAAAAAATAAAATATGTAAAAAAAAATAGTTTCTAAAAATGTAGTAAATCAGTATGAAAAAAATAAATATAACAATTAATACATTTAAAAATTGTCATTTACAAAACCTTTGAAATTCACTGAAAAAACCGTAGGTTTCAGACATGTTATAGTTAGGAATTAGCATTTAAAAAACCTTTGAAATTCACTGAAAAAACCATAGGTTTCAGACACGTTATAGTTAGAAATTAGCATTTAAAAAACCTTTGAAATTCACTGAAAAAACCATAGGTTTCAGGCACGTTATAGTTAGAAATTAGCATTTAAAAAACCTTAGAAATTCACTGAAAAAACCATAAGGTTTTAGGGACAGTTATAGTTAGTTGGACATTGCACTCGTACAAAACCCGTGAAATTCCCCCGTTATAGTTAGTTCAGGTAACTATAACTCGCGCCCCGCAATGCACTGCTGATGACGTCACATATTACATCACTCATGACATGGTCAGTGACATCACTGATGACATCACTGATGACATCTCAAATGACATCACTGATGACATCATCCATGTGAGAATTTAATGCATCTTCTCACATCCTAATATAAGTTTTGACACACCCACTCTACATTACAGACTGCCATTCTCAAAACCATACACACTCCAATACCAATAAGTACATACCCACTCACTGATTCTTAGGTCTACACACACACATCTACTCACTCACCCGTACAGTCACTCATACTTACAGTCACTCAGTACAGGACTATCATATGCACTCATACACCTATATAAACACTCACACAACGCAACTCATCCATAGAGGTACTCACACACCTAGTCAGTCATGCAAATAATTAATCACACTCCAATTTACTCACCTATACAGTTATACACACCAGCTCACTTACTCATAAAAATACTAGCACATTCTTACGCTCCTATGCAATCACTGATGCAAGCACACACTCATCCATATAGCCACTCTCACAATCACACACTCTCACTTATAGCCATTTATATACTCCAACACACATATATACTGCCTTTCACATATGTAGTTACTCACACATGTACCACTGAGATATACATTCAATCACTAACACACCCATACACACACTCACCCACCCATACAGTCCATCACAGACGCACTCTTGAAACCATGCACCCAGTGAATCACCCACTCACACATCTATGCACAGAGTCACACACACCCCACCCACACAAACACTGAGGCACCCATACAGATACTCAGAGAACCAATCCATAACCCATATAGACACTCATTTAGCTAGTCAGAAACCCATGCAGTTGCTTACACAACAACAGACAGACGGATACAGACATTCACACAGTTTAGTCACTCACCCATGCATCCAGTAAGATACGTTTAATCACTCACTTATAGACTCAGTCACGCACCTACTAAATCATCCATACAGGCGCTTCTACACCCACTCATTCTTCAATACGCCTTTCCCTATATATATTAAACATATTTAAACTTTACAGAAACACACAGTCACTGGATGATGTCATCAGTGATCTCATCAGTGATGTCATTTGAGATGTCATCAGTGATGTCATCAGTGATGTCACTGACCATGTCATGAGTGATGTAATATGTGACGTCATCAGCAGTGCATTGCGGGGGCGCGAGATATAGTTACCTGAACTAACTATAACGGGGGAATTTCACGGGTTTTGTACGAGTGCAATGTCCAACTAACTATAACTGTCCCTAAAACCTTATGGTTTTTTCAGTGAATATATATATATATATATATTTAATAATATGAGAAGAAAAGATAAAAGGAGACAATAACTAATAAATCCAATAAGAACAATCTTAATCTTAATCTCGATGAAAGAAGTAGACAATTAAATAAATACATTTCAACTGGGGTCCACAACCAGCACACAAGTGAAGTCCTGGGCTAGTTTTTTAAAAGCGTAATTCCCCATACCCAAGACACGGCTTGGCGATTGGAATTTAACTCTTAAATCAGTTGTATTTAGCTGTTGATGATTGGAATTTAACTCTTAAATCAGTTGTATTTAGCTGCACTGACATTCAGGTAATATGACTTTCAACTCTTTCCATCTGATAGGAAGAGGTGGCAATTGTTTTTAAAGACGTGCTCCAATTTTATCAACTTATTTTAAGCGATATATTTAATTGTTTCACGTGTAATGTAGAAAGGAATGACACATTTTTCAGTTGCAGACAGTCAAGAGGCACGTGTTGAAACAGTAAATCTTCTTTTCATGTACCCATGCGAGACAGAAATCACAAGGGGTACCTGTCTGTGAAAAATAGGTCATCTGTCTCAGGCGCACCTATCCTCAGGGACTGGAGTTGTTCTCTGAAGAGGTCAGATAGTTGTAGCTGTATGTAGATCATTTTGCGGCACGTTGAACCGCGCCATGTTGTGCAGTCCCTTACAATGAAATCCAAACATTTACAAAATGGCCACAGAGCAATGTCATATTCTCTTCTGACTATTTCACTGGATACATCCGAATCAAAGGGATGATCAAGTGAAATCTTTACTGAGTGCAGTAAAGCATGATTGGTACATCACAAACAAAGCTATTTAGTATGTATATGGCAACTGCCAACTCCAACTACAAACTATTTTTGTGTATGGATGCTCGTGCACTTATTCCATAATCCTTGCACATTTGTACATAGGTGGATGTGGATAATGGGATAATGGCAATGTGAAGCTGGTCTATGGTGGGATGATATTTGTGCTGTGTGGATGCTTTATCTTATGGGTATTGATTAGGTTTATCATTTTTATTCAATTCAGAATCAAGGAAAGAAAAGTCTTATGAGTTCAACCGAAAGATTATGGGCTTGATTCACAAAGGTAAACTTACACTTGTGTGTAAATTTACGATTGTTTGCTATTCGCAAGTCATTTACGAGTAGTATCTATACAAGTATGGAGACTTCGCACTTTAAAGATACTACTCGTAAATCCCTTTGCTAATAGCAAACAATCGTAAACTTACACAAAAGTGTGAGTTTACCTTTGTGAATCAGGCCCACAGTGTATGTAAATAGTAATTTTTGCTGTTCACAAAAACCTGTTCCAGAAACACTCGAGCAGCAGTAGCCGGATGTACCCTGGCATAACTGGCTATGAAATGAGTGGAACATTACTCAGTTCAAAATTTACTGCCAAGATGTAAATATTGGCGTATTCAGGGCTATGGAATCAATAATACCTAAAATCTACCCTCAAAGTGGATGTGAGAATGGGAAATTTATGAAGAGCCAAAGGGAGTACAATGCGTGCCCACTGACACATCTATAAAATGATACTGCCGCCAGTACTGTAACCAAGCATGCTCAAAGTTCAGGACAACATCTGCCTCCTAGGTTCCTGGAAAGCCTCTGTGATAACCACATACCTCCCCAGCAGCCCAATACTCCACCCTTTTCCTTGCTCTGGTGTGTCAGACCCCTCAGGTCGAGTTGGGCCCTCCTCTCCCCTCAACCTGTCTGCCTGTATGGAGGGGTTCTGCAAGTTGTTCTTAAGCAGTAGATGTACCAGGGGCATGATTGAATAATGCAGATGTTACCAGTAGCCTTTTGGTCAGAGCTCAAAATTGCTGCAAGATCTTAATAATAGAACAAAGCGAAGAAATATTTATGCAATCGTAAACTTGCTGATTACGTGGTTATTAGTATTTTGAGAATTGTTTTTCTTTCTGGTCAATTTTTGCTGCCAGCAACACATTTGAGCTGAAAATGTCTAGCAGAAACCTGTGCAACTGTTTATGTGGGATCCTTCTGAAATGTGTTTATGTATAGGAATTGTACTGGAAGGGTAGGCTTCCAGTGCAAATTCTATGTTAGACAGCGCACACTCATGTATGCAACCTGGTCCAAGGCTATGAGTCATGCAGTTCAGCCTAATTAAAGCATCAGCTTTAGAAGATGCAGCATAAGCCCAACCTTAGAAGATATGGCTCTATGGTGTGTTTTTCTCCTTGCACAACGCAACACAGCTAATTTAGTTGCTGTGGCGTGTTGCATGAAATATTAGAGAATCTGTGCCAAAGAAAACACATGGTTGACCTCTCGCAATAACTAAAATACAAGTGAGAAACATTTTTTGTCCTTGTTTACTGACTGTATGGTTGGTTTTCTTGAAGGTGAGCTAACTCTCTGGATGCTCTTCTAATAAAAGAATGCTCAAAAAAGTGGTGCAGTTGTGTTCAACGTTTCTCAAGCCAAATTCTTGTTTCACCGGTTCACGTTTTTTATCTTCTCTTCGCGTGATAAAGAGCCTATTTAAGTACATTTATCTGCAGCCTATTGTTTAAATGTCTCTCTCTAATCCCAGCTGAAACTCCAAGTTACCAAACAAAGGAGAAAAGGCAGAGGGGTAAAGTTGTGTTTGACACTGAGGATCCTAGATGTATGCCTGGCATGTCTCCCAGAGAAGTTCCCACAAAGGCTGCCCTGACAGCGAATGGCCAAGAACGTACCAATTGGCATTCTGTGTCCCACTCCCAAGTATATCACAGTTAAGCTGCTCTATAGTAAGATATGGAATGAGAGGTACACTGTCAGAGGACGTAGAGAGGCCGTGTGTGGAAACGTTGCACCTTGATGAAAGTTTGACAAAATGGGGCGACGTCCGTTCTCTGCTCCCGTGTTTGGAGATTCTCCAATGATACTTGGGTACGCCTCTGAGTGTGTCTACAAAGGGCGAGTATTGCAATATGTTTTCTTCCAGGTATGATTAATTAGGAAGAATCTAACTAAAGGGATTTGTATCCTGATGAATCCCATGTGACCTATATAGGCTATTGAATAGGTCGAAAAATGTTGATACACAACTGGGTATTAGAGACATAGACACTCTGGTATACCCGCTTTTATAAATTTTTTAGTCCTGCCAGGTGGGGCCATTAATAAAGACAACAGAGGTACCCACTTAGACAGTTTTAATCACTCTTTTTGTTTGAGTGATCCCTTGAGAGAACTCATTTGGTCAAAAAAACTGCGCTCCACCAGAAGCGTTGGTCTGCGCCCTGGTGTTTGAAGTGGCCCAATGATGAAGCATGCCACCATTGGTGCGTGAGGGCAGTATTAACAAATTTATGAATTGCCCGGGAACACATTATTCATTTGATCCTCTATTTCTCTTTCTCATTGTTCGTGTTCTTGGATCTAGCCCTTTAAGGGCTGGAACCCTTATAGTCCTTCCTTAATTGTGAGGTTTAGTGTTTTCATTGGAGAGTGGGGGAAGGCTCAATCTCTAGTCCTCTGTTTTTGTGTGTTTTATGAAATGAGAGGTGCCCAACTACCCTATTCTTTGGCTACAAAAAGCAATTTTGGAGGCCAATCCTCATGCTCCTCCACAATCTATACAACTAGTGCAGAACCTCTGTATCTGGTCTATGTACTTCAGGCTGCAAACATAGGCATGGTCTCAAAGCACACTAGCACCCTGAGTTATAACATCATCTTAATGGATGATATCTTTGCAAGCCATGATAGGTGTAGGTGGTAGGTGTAAATTATTCAATTATTCGACCATTGAAGCTAAAATTCCATTATATGTTGATGGGGTTATTTACAAGCTGATTGAGCCACGGGCCATCACTTTTTTTGATGCACCTGTTTCACAGAGTGCAGACCCATATCTACAAGGCCATGCAAAGCCACTTTGTGTGGCTTTTCATGGCCTCGTAGATATGGAGTAAGGCCAAGCAGTGCAAGTCACTGCGTTGTCTTACTCTGCTTCAAAGAGGCATTCCATGGGCTATGTAGTGGGTGTTCCTACGCAACACCCATGTATTTTAACGCATTTCCAGATTTAAAAGCACTTGTAAGCATGGGAATGCATCAAAATCCTATGCCTCCCCAGGGGAGGTGTAACGAGGAGAAATAACTGCCCCAAAACCCTGACTATCTGAAATTCTATAGGTAAATTGTTTAAAAAACATATATTTTTAGCTATTTGAAATAATTTAATTACGTTTAACATTAGTTTCTATGAAGTTTTATTTTAAGTCCTTACATCCATTTTTTTGTAGGCGGGTGTTGCAGTACAACTGGTTGGCCATGTGTAATGCTGGACTCACTGATATTTTTAGAACTGGTGTTAGACAAAACGTTTTGATTTTACTAAAATTATATACATAATATACTTTCTTAAAGGAGCTTTCAGCCACCTCTCTTCATCTATTGGTCTGTTGTTGTTTCTTTAACATTGTGCAACCACCCGCTACAGCATACAACATGAGGCAATGGGTCAGTCTTCTTCAGCCAACGGTTAACTTCACTATGAGTGACTGCCTTTTGCTCTCTCGCAATGAGCACATCCACACATAAGGTAATTCCCCTTAGTGCCATTGTTTTTGTTTTTACTTTATAATTTCTTAAGTGTTGCATTAATGTTTAGAGCCTGAGTTGAAAGCAGGATGTTTTATATCAGATTTGAGGGCCGGCCACATTCCATACTTTATCAGTTCTTGTCTCCTGCCAATGCTGTTGTTAATTCATTTTGGGTTGTCCTTTGTTTATCTGATTACTAGTATTTCACAACAGAACAGAATAATTTGCAGCACGTTTAACATTTTTTAAAACAATTATATCATTCTTTCATTCTTTCTTTTATACTTTTTTCTTTAGTTTCTCTCCTTCTTTCTTTCCTTTCTTATAACTTCTTTTCTTCTTTCTTTGTTCCTTCCTTCGTTCTAAATGTCTTTCTTTCTTTTTCTTTTCTTTCTTTCTTTCTTTCTGGCAAATAGCTGGCAGCCAATGGCAAAATTATTGCTTTTTGGACTGTTTTAGCCAAGACCTTTTAATTTTACTAAAATTATATATACAACATAGATCCTTATAAGTGTTTTCAGCCACAATTCATCCATTTGTCTGTGGTTGTGTCATTCGCATTTTTCTCTAACCCATTCAAGCATGCATCAAGAGACTTAGGGGCCGATTCCGATCTCGGCCGGTAGGGCACCGAATCGGATTCAGCTTTACCGGATCCGATTCGGACGCCCTGTTTCCGACCGATTCAAACACTTGTCCGCGCGAGCAAGTACGATGCGAGCGTACACGAAGTCCCCGACCGACTCGTTCCCGGCTCCGAACCGCTCCGACCGACTCGTACAGACTCGACTCGCACCACGCAATGGAGACGTTCCCCGACCGGGCAAGTACGATGCGCGCCTCGAACAGTCCGACCGACTCGCGCCATCCGGCTCGAAAGAGCAGTCGGAGCCGGACTTCGGGGGTCCGTGTCGGACCCCCCGTACGCGTAGCCACGCGAGTCGCACACAGGGGGGACCCATGGGTCCCCCCTACACATGCATGTATGGCGCGAGTCGCACCGACGCGTACCCGCTGTAGGGGGCCCCCCTGTTCGCGACGCACCCATTGAGTCAATGGGAGCCCGTGTACGCGTCGTATGACCGGCTCCCATTGACTTCAATGGGAGTCCGACCGAATCAAGTCCGATAGCATGCGTCCGCATCGTACTCGTTCGGTCGGACTGCTAGAGTCCGGTTCGGTCGGAAATCTCTCCGAATCCGACTCGGTCGGTGAGATTTCCGGCCCGAATCGGAATCGGCCCCAATGTGTCAGCCCACTTCAGCCATTGACTGACTCCACTATCAGGTTTTGGTATGGTTCTTATTTTTACATTAAGTCAATGGCATTTTTTTTTTAGATTGACAAATGCCCTGCAGCTTCCCAAAGAATAAAGTTTTCCAAAAACCATGAAGAAACAAAACAAGGGTTACCAAATGTGGGTGCACCGCCAGACCTATGGGTTTGCGAATGCTTGTTTTTAGTAGTAACTTACAGTCGGAGTTTGTGAATACTGAAAATAAGTAAACTTACTTTAAATGTAAACTTACTCAAAAATGTAAGTTACCTTGGTGAATCATGCCCTTCATGTTTTGTTTCAGCTGCTTTCAATTCCGCTGTGGCTCTTAATCTCAATCCTTTCCTGATCTTCTTCTTTAGATGAGCTCCTTTATGATTTGATGGCCTCTTTTAACCAATTTCATTTTGCCTGGGTCATCTCTAAGCCCTGTATAGTTAAACTGTATTAACTCTCTAATTTATTCAGCCACTACTGCCTTGGCTACCAGGTGCCTAAGAAGGCTTTCCTTCATCCTCCAAGATTGTCCCCTTTCCTCTGCTTGCCCTCGTAACCACAGTTGGCTTATTACTGTGAAATAAATTGATAGTGGAATAAATAAATATTCTATGCTATGCCAACTATGCTTTAATATCTGAGCAAATAAAAACATATCTATTCTAGCGTATAATTTGTTGGAGGCTCAATAGGTGGAATTGGCAACCCCTTAGTTGAGGAATCCCCTCCATACATCAACCAAACCCCCCCACTTATAGTAGTTGGGAGGTCTACCCTCATAAATCAAGTATCTCCAAATCTTTGCCCCAACTTTGCTCTAGTCCTGTCAAATGTGAGGGTGCAATATTGAGGCACCTTTGGGGGGTGGGAGGATAGAGAGAGGTGCCTCTGAGAGTATTTCTGGAAAAGATTCTTGGCTGAAGTTCAATGCACAGACTGATGTTTGAAAAAAACCCTCCTCAAAAGAAACCAATTTACAGCAGCCACCTCCCTAAAAATGATTAAGATAGCTCATTTATTAAATATCTTATAGAACATTTGGTCAACTGGCTGAAGAGCTACTTTTTAATGAAGGAAAGTAGCCTTATCATGTGTATTTTAATAAAGCCTTCCATACAGAAGTGTTCCAGGCACTGTACTAACAAAACTGAAACAGGAAGTATAAAGAAACCCCTATTTGGCAAAGTGCCAGCCAGAACGTAAATGGTTAAATCAAAGGAAAAAAGAAAGGATGAGGAGGATTCAATATAGCTAACCAGAAGAAGTCCAGTGACACTTATAGCCCCCATGCATAGATCCACTCTTCCAAATGATATATGTGATCCCTACACTGACTAATTTGAGAGAAATCTGTTCTACAACCCATATTAACAAGAATTAGCAATGGCAATAGATCTGTCTTATGAATAAAATGTCAAGCCGGACCTAAAAATTCATGTAGGATAAAGACTTTCCTAAAACACCATAAATGATCTAGTTACCTGAGACACTTAAATAGCGTTAGTGGCGTGTGTGTTTACCCCTCAAAGTTCAAGCTAATGCAGCAAGAGAAATAAACAAAATGATTACAGCTCTGTGGAGGGCAAGCGCTTATTTGTGGAAACACACATCTTCTGCCCAATCAAAACATGTACATCCTGGCTCCCATCTGGGGGTGGAGCTGATTGTCTCTCCTGCTGATTATCACAATAATTGTCTGGTTATAGTTATGCTGTCAAGCCAGTCCATAATGATTCAAACCTGATTTAGTAGTCATCATATGCTTGATTGATAGAACATTCTCTGTAGAAACAGCATCTGGCATAAATAACATGCACTAAAAATAATTTACAAAAATGTCACCCCATTAGGTGCACATTGTGTATAACAAACTGAAATTTATTGATATTTTAGTAAGTAGTATTTAGGACACAACATTTATGTCAAACCATATTCTGACAAATACATTCGGGTACAACAACCACAAAACCTTTATCTTCATACACATGAACTTTTACTTGAGGCTAGGGAATGAGTTACCTCTTCCTTTTGCATGCAAGATACAGAGACATGTTCTCATGTCCAACCTGGTATGCAGACATAATATCGATTTTTTATTATCGACCTACACTAATATCGAGTTTTAAATATCTTAGGGACAGAATATCGAAGTAAAGAATATCGATGACCAGAATATCGACCTTAAGGTAAGTTATATCAGTTTTTTTTTATATCGAAGTAAGTAATATCGAAGTAAGTAATATCGTTAGCAAAAATATCATTGTTAATAATATCGATATTTATATTAGTGTTATGTATTTTAGTATGTATTTTATATGTATGTGTTTAACATTTTTTGTAATGTTTTTTAATTATTTTTAAATATATGTATTACATGTTTAGAAATCAGTAATTTTTTTTAAGTAAATTTTGCGGTTTAGTATTAGAGCGGGTTTTGGGTTTATACAAGGATAGGGTGGGAAGTAATTTAATTAGAATTAATTAATTAATATTTTTTATTTATTTTTATTGATTATTAATTTATTGTTAATTCATTATTAATTGGTAATTTATTTTTATTAATTGATTATTTTATAATTATATTAATTATAATTAATTTATTTTTATTTTTAATTATTGTTACTGTTAAATAATGTATTGTTAATTAATTATTAATTGGTAATTAATTTTTATTAATTGATTATTTTATAATTATATTAATTATAATTTTTTTAATTTTTTTATTTATTGTTATTGTTAATTAATTTATTGTTAATTAATTATTAATTGGTAACTAATTTTTATTAATTGATTAATTGATAATTAAATTAAATGTGTTATTTTGATGTGTAGCAGGTTGTGGGTTTACAGGGGAATAGGGTGGGAAGTAATTTATTATAATTAAGTGCATTTAAATTTTTATTAATTGGTCTTGATTATTAATTTCTTGTTATTTAATTATTAATTGGTAATTAATTGTTATTAATTGATTAATTGATAATTTAATTAATTGTGTTATTTTTTATGGGTAGTGGGTTGTGCGCTTATAGGGGAATAGGGTGGGAAGTAATTTAATGTTATTTAAGAAAAATATTTATTTAATTTTATTGGTATTTATTATTAATATTTTTGTTAATTAATTATTAATATGTCATTTATTTAAAAAAAAAAATTAACAAGTATGTTAATTTTACCCCTTTGCTATCCAACACTTTCCCTACTGTTGCACTCACTGGAGTGGGAATAGTAATTTTTACCCCTACGCTATCCAACACTTTCCCTACTGTTGCACTCACTGGAGTGGGAATAGTAATTTTTACCCCTACGCTATCCAACACTTTCCCTACTGTTGCACTCACTGGAGTGGGAATAGTAATTTTACCCCTACGCTATCCAACACTTTCCCTACTGTTGCACTCACTGGAGTGGGAATAGTAATTTTACCCCTACGCTATCCAACACTTTCCCTACTGTTGCACTCACTGGAGTGGGAATAGTAATTTTAACCCCTACGCTATCCAACACTTTCCCTACTGTTGCACTCACTGGAGTGGGAATAGTAATTTTAACTCCTACGCTATCCAACACTTTCCCTACTGTTGCACTCACTGGAGTGGGAATAGTAATTTTAACACCTACGCTATCCAACACTTTCCCTACTGTTGCACTCACTGGAGTGGGAATAGTAATTTTTACCCCTTCGCTATCCAACACTTTCCCTACTTTTGCACTCACTGGAGTGGGAATAGTAATTTTTACCCCTACGCTATCCAACACTTTCCCTACTGTTGCACTCACTGGAGTGGGAATAGTAATTTTTACCCCTACGCTATCCACACTTTCCCTACTGTTGCACTCACTGGAGTGGGAATAGTAATTTTAACCCCTACGCTATCCAACACTTTCCCTACTGTTGCACTCACTGGAGTGGGAATAGTAATTTTTACCCCTACGCTATCCAACATTTTCCCTACTGTTGCACGGTTTGGAGTTGGAATAGTAATTTTATTCCCTCCGCTATCTAATATTTTTTGTATTATTTTAGTTAATGTAGTATATAAATAATTTTAAAAATATTAAAAATAATTGTAATTTTTTTATGTGTTGTTTATATTTATTTAACTTTTATTTATATTATTGTTTTATGTGTAGAGATGTATTTGTAATTTATAAGAGATTTTTAACAATTTATAAGTTATTAAAATAATTATTAAAAAATATTATTAAGTATATATATTATATATTATATGTATATGTTTAATTTATTTTTACATTATATATATTAGTTATAATTTTTAAACATTTTAAAATATTTTTAACTATGTTTATTTTAATTATATGTATTATTTACTTTATTTTACATTATTTTTGTAACTTAAAAAAATATATATTTTTAACAACGATATTTTTGACATCGATATTATTTTTTCGATATTTTTGTACTTACCATAATGTAGATAGGATGTCGATATTCTTGACTTCGATATTTTTGCCTCAATATTTCTGTAGGTCGATTTTCTGACTCTCGATATTCTGTCAGTGATTCGTCCAACCTTGGGTACCAAAAGTATTCTGTGCGAAGGAAAGGCCAGATAGGGATAAAGCAATGGTAATGTTTGCACATCTTTAAACCACATAATTGAAGCTTTATTGCCTGATTGGAAGTGGAAGCCTAAAATTACTTTTCTTTTGTCCAAACTGCATTTTGGAGGTGTAGACAATGGTTCACAGGCCAGCATCAGGTCTTTTGCTCAGTTTCCAGAAAAGACTGTGTGAGGCCTTTTATGTTGGTCTAGTGCCATCCCGGAGATTCTTTGATGGGAAATGTGAACTTGTGCTGTTAGGATCTATTGCATCCAAATTAGACTGTCCAAGAACTCCCTGAGCAGCTGTTTATATCCAAACGTTGTTTGAGTGAACAGCCAAGGATTACTTAGATGCACTATGACAGAGCAATCATATACAATAAATTCAGTTGGCAGATTTACTATCACTTGGCACTCAGTTTGCATCACAAAAGTGATCAATCCAGCACAAAGTGCTGTGTGGGTTTTGGTACATTCTGAATCGCATTGGAAAGGAGCTCTAAGCTAACACAAATGTAGTACTACTTTAGACTCTTTTGCATCAGGTGGGCATTCCATTGGTGGTACATGGGCATTCCAGTACAAAACCAAGGCTTGACATCATGTGCACACACCCTTGCACTATGGTGCAAGGGTTTGTGCATTGAGAAAGGAAACTAAAATGTGTCAGCACTCACGGGGCGAGCAACAGCACCATACCTTGGTAGTTATTGTGCTTTTCTGCTCTCTCTCTTTCACACAGTACATTCCCTCAATGTTAGGTCAGATCTAATACCTTTAGAAAAGAATGGTTAAGGGATTTGAAATGTGTTCACATTTTCCCTAGATTATCTGATGTCCAGCTCAGACCCATTGAGATAGGTTAGTGTGCATTATCCAAACCTGTGGCATGCTAGAATTGAAACAAAACACAGCTCAAAATTAAACTGTCCAAAATACTGGGCAGGATCTTGGGTGGCAAAGAGAGCTTGACAGAATCTCAAGTCTGTGGTTATCTTGTGGACTACTGCTTTGGGATTTTATGTCTATAATGGGTATTACTAGTCAAAGGTTATGGGACCAGTAGAATCTCATTGTGGCACCAAGGCATTACAGGGTGTCAAAGAGCACCTCAAAATGCAATGGAACAAAGTACCTGGCAAACAAGGGTGCTCATAATTTAACCCGGTAGACCATTGCGAACACTGATAGGTTTGGGAAGGGGGACAGAGAAGCACATTTAGCCTAACTATATTCCAATAAACCAGGGTAATTACACCATTAACTGAAACTAGATGCTTTTGTACATTAGTTAGAAGTCACTCATCCCTTATATATTGTTATCCTGATGAAGGCCCATGATTATTGGCATGAGACAGTTACTGTCTAACAAGGGGTTAAATCATGGAATATGGTTTCAAATGGGTACAATTGCAATTCAATTTCTAAAATCACTGAGTTAAAGCTATCAATGAAATTTCCTCATTACAAAAAGTCACAGACTGAATTTAGTAGAAGTCCAAATTTGTGAAGGAGCACAGTCATATCTCAGCATGCAAACTGGGCAAGTAAAAAGGATCCTTCCTCTAGCTGGCAGATGACATACAGGATTTAGAAAAACAATTCAATGTATCTCATCAATATGCTATGTGATGTTTACATGATGAGAGTATCAATGAAGAAAGCTGCTTCTATCAGTCAACATTTGGCATGAGTATGAACAGATGGGTACATATTCATATCGGAAGCTAGTCGTGCATTTTTGCAAACAATCAGTTGGTCATGGATAATATTAGGAACAAATTTGTACCAGAGTTTCCAGGAGTGCTTCCATCAGTCATCTTAAAAGTGTGGCATCTCAAAGAGCTATCCCAGACAGGTTTAGGGTGACACTACATTTCTATCCACAATAACTCAAGAACTGGAAGTCATTGAAGATGTTTCCATTGATTCTGTATATCATTTGACCAGTGCCTCATTATAAGAAGCAAAAAAAGATCTTTAATTGACAAGGGAAAACCATGTGTTACTCTAGGGCAAGATCTAAAGATACTGATTAACCAGTAAGTCAAATGGTTTGAGTGATCTTTTTAAGCGCACATCTTCTGTACTTCACTAGACCATGGACACTGGATCCTACTAGCATATTATAGAGCTTGTGTTCGCAGGACAATTCAGGAGAACCATGCTGGCTAACTAGCAGAGATTGTGCTTTGGTGTCTTCAACACCTATTCAACCCAATAATGATTAGGATGATTCAGGCATGCTTCAAGAACAATCTGGGTCATATGAGCTGCAGGATCTTGTGGCTCATGATCAGGATAATTTCTTAAGCTGCTCCTTCTTACAGAGATGAAAGTATCTTTCTGACAGTGCAGCTCATTTCCACTCATGGCAGTCATATTCCTCATTTTCCATGTGGGGCAGTAGCTTTAGCCTTCTTCTCTGGTCCTAGTATTAGTCACACTCTCAAGAAAGGCATCTATTGGATGTCTCATCTGCCAAGTCATACCATTAAACAATTGTAGCAGAGTAGACTCCTGGGGCCATATTAGGTTAAGTGTGCACTGCTCCGGTCTGCACCATGGCACACCTTTAACAAGCTGTATTTGGTGCTGATTGGAACAGAGCACAATATTACCAACAATGGGCTTCCCCCCAGCACAAACACATGCCTTCCCTGGCGGCAGTTTATTAGTAAGATTTATTGTTACAAGCAGCCACTCCATCTTCATGGTGCATGTGGGACCTGTGTGCACATCAAGGGGGGAACAGAAATCCCCCTCCAGGAGGGTGTAATGAGTCACTGTACTCTCCTCAAGGGGAGGTCTGGGTGGTCCATAGCAGCCCCTTTATCACTCCCAGAGTGCTATGCTCAGGGAGCATACTGACTGTGTGCCACCTTTCTGTGGCGCACTGTCAGTGCACCTCCTCATGGCCTCTTGGCCTCTGCGCCTGCATCCATAATGTGTCGTGGCTGCAGAAGCAAAACTTTTCTCTCATTTGCATGGTAATGCCCCCATGCAAATAATGGAATACCCTCTTAAGATAACGCCAGCACTGAGGGGCCGATTCCGATTCAGGCCGGAAATCACTCCGACCGAGCCGGACCCGGAGAAATTTCCGACCGAATCGGACTCTAGCAGCCCGACCGAACGAGTACGATGCATACGCATGCAATCGGAGTCGATTCGGTCGGACTCCCAGTGAAGTCAATGGGAGCCGGTCGTCACAACACGTACGCGGGCTCCCATTGACTCAATGGGTGCGAGAGCAAACAAGAGCGCCCCCTACAGCGGGTACACATCGATGCGACTCGCGCCGTACATGCACAGGTAGGGGGGACCCATGGGTCCCCCCTGTGTGCGACTCGCGCGGACCCCCAAATTCCGGCTCCGACTGCTCTTTGGAGCCGGACAGCGCGAGTCGGTCGGACTGCTCGAGGCGCGCATCGTACTTGCCCGGCCGGGGAACGTCTCCATTGCGCGGTGCGAGTCGTGTCCGTGCGAGTCGGTCGGAGCGGTTCGGACCCGCGAGCGAGTCGGTCGGCGATTTCGCGTGCGCTTCGCATCGTACTCACTCGCCCGAGCGCACGTTGGAATCGGTCGGGAAGAGGGCTCGAATCGGATCCGGTAAAGCCGAATCCGATTCGGTGCTCACCGGCCGAGATCGGAATCGGCCCCTGAATGTGTGCTGCCACTATTAGTATTACAGAAAGCAACACCGACGTGAGATGTTTCCTGACAGTCATCCTCTTGAATTGTATTCTCATCGCATGATTCCTGCTCGGGAGCATGCGATGAGAATACAATATAAAATATATGGAAGTATGAGTCTCACTTCAGACAGCAAGGTCTGCCGCAAAGTGTACCATCTGATCCTTGTGCTGACTTTCTTCTGGATTGCGGTCTAGTCCATTTCAATTGGGTTAGCACCTGTATATGTTTGTGATATCTGTATGGTGCAAATCTAGCCAAAGGCAATGGAGCACTGTGCAGGATCAAAGGCATGGATACAGTAAACGAGTGATTGGTAAAGCAGCAAACGAGGGGAGGAGACCCTATATCAGGATTTCGGTCTTAAAATGTATTTATTATAATAAATCCTTCTGAATTCTACTTATGTCTGTAATTATGGTTTCCTGCCCCCAGTTAAGGAAGAGGTTAACGGGCATTCCCTCATTAACTCTTGCTTCCTACTTCTCCATCATACAAATGCAGCTGATCATCATCTCGCGAGACTATGCATCATATAGGACTTTGTGAAATGTGAACACTTTGGTAAAATGTGAACAGCGTTGATCAATATCCATCTTTAGAGTTGGGCAAGGACAGTAAAAGAACATTTGGGAATCTAGAAGGCTTGTTCCCCACATTGACTCTACTTCATTTCGATAAAAAGCTTCTTCAAGAAATAGCTCTGTCTTGATAAGGTGTGATTTCTTGAATACATGACAACATATCTTCTGTCCCACTTGCGTGAGATATGCTCGGTTCAGGAGCGCATATGCTTCGAACTGTCATTTCTTTATAAATTAGACTTCTCAATTTGCTTCCAAGACTGCCCTACTCATTATTCTGCATGTCTATAAATCGTTTTCAAGCAATACTGAATGCTGAAAACTTGGCTGCTATTGAGGGAAACATTATGGTAAAACAATAAAGCATCTGGAACACAGCATTGATATGTGCCTTATGTAAAGAATCTGTGTTCCAAGTACTAGAATAAAATACTGTGTCTAGTGTAATCAAATGGATGTATTTTATCCTAATTGATATTTTAATTGGATCTTAACTATAATTAGTTTGGCTCATAAGATGTTCAATTTCCAAAACTTCCAGATTTAAAATCTGAAATGTGCTCACTTTATCATTTTGAGTACATTTCTGATATATGAATTTTTCAATAAAATCCAGGAGTGACTCACGTCGATTCCCATGTATACTACTCACACGTGTTGCCATTTATACATACAGAAATGTCAAAGGAATATTTCAGCATGCAGAAAAAGCACTTTAAAGTGCATTTACAATAACCGTTTGTTAAATTTGTTTCTCCATGGGGATTTGTTCTCCAATACAGTGAACCCCATTCCACCAAACCTCTATTGATTCTGAGATTATTTTTGACAGGGTTAGACATTTTGGTGTCCATTACGATGTCGGACGGTAAAAAATCCCCCATCTACCATAGCGGTAAAAATCCGCCCGCCTACACCGTCTGAATACCGACCGAGCAATCACGATGCCGCGAGCCGAAAACCACGGGCGGCGGAAAATAAACAAAAAATAGTGCCCGCCCATGTCCGAGTCTAAGTCCATCCGCCCTCCACGGACGGAAGGATGCACGACAACCCAAAACCGCCCGCCCTGACGACCGAGACACCGGCCGTGAAATTAGGATCACACAGACATGAGCGCGGAAAATACACAAAAACACCGCCCGCCAGCGTAAACAACAGTGACGAAAATGTACACGGCGGAAGCTCTGGCGGCCACGGCCCTGCACAGAAATCATCCGCGGACAAAAACAAACACACACAACATGGCCAACAAGTCCACACAGCAACCCACGCACAAATACCCAAACACAGTACACATCCCGGAAACACCCCCTGGACAAACAAATCAACTACAAATCCCAGAACACCAGCCACAACACACCTGAAAACAACAGACCACCATGACACACCCACATAGGTAAGTACAAAACCAGCCCCTTCACAGACCACAACCCCTTGCAACATTACAAACTGAGGACGAGAGCACACAACACAGCGAGACAGATAGGACAGCAGCACACCACAGACACGCACCTATCACACCCATCACCACCACCACCACCAAACATCGGCCACACAAACCCCCTGCACATCACACACCACACACCGCACCAGCACCACAAACACCAAAACACACACCATGGCACCACACAGAATGCCCAAGTTCACTTCCACCGAGCTGACGGTCCTGGTCGACGAGATCGTCAAGGTGCACCCACAAATCTATGGCAACGAGGTCCAACAGACACCACCAGCCACCAGAAACCGGGTGTGGATCAGGATCGTAGACCAGGTCAATGCAGTCGGGAACGTGCCACGCAACAGAGGCGAAATCAACAAAAGGTGGAACGACCTGAAAAGCGTGGTCAAGAAGAAGGAGACCAAGAATCGTGAGCTGGCTGCCAGGACTGGCGGAGGTAATCCCGCGCTATTCAAGACCTTCAAGGCGTGGGAGGAGAAGGTGCGAGTCATCATACATCCGGAGATCCTCACCGGATTACCAGGGGGAGTGGAGGCTGCTAAGTACAAACAAACGTATACCAGCACACCGCCATGTACTCACATGCACTACCACTAGGCCATAGCTCCTAGGGACAAACACCCCCATGTCCAGTACACAATACACAAGACAACACTCACACATGCAACAGACACTACCACACACCCAGCCCAAACCTACCAACTAACAAAACCATGGGGGCATGTGTACAGTTAGCCAGCACCGCAACTCCCACCAGGTCCCCTTGTACTCCAGAAGCGCCAGAAGGAGCACTCCCCACACCCATGTGTCAGCCATAGCTGCACTAACTGACAAGTAACAGGTAAGTAGCCGCAACACAAAGGCAGTGGGTTGGTGGGGGGACAGCTGAAGTACAACACCCACCAGGCCCCCAGTCCCACAGCGCAGCAAGGTGGAGCACTCCCCACACCCATGTGACAGCCATAGCTGCACTAACCGACAAGTAACAGGTAAGTAGCCGCAACACAAAGGCAGTGGGTCGGTGGGGGGACAGCTGAAGTACAACACCCACCAGGCCCCCAGTCCCACAGCACAGCAAGGTGGAGCACTCCCCACACCCATGTGACAGCCACTGCAGTGCACACCTGCAGCCGACAGGTAGACATCTCACCCCACATGCAGGGGTGTCTGTGGGTGTCAAGCCATCACCACAACTCACAACACCGCCCCCACTCCCACAGACCAGCAACATGGAGCACCCCTCCCGCCCATAACCATGTGGCATCCATTGCATTGCGCACTCAAAAACAACCTGTAGGTGGGAAACTGTATAGGGCGGGGTGTCTGTAGGCATGAGGACTGTACTACGACTGACACATGGGACATGTCACGTAGCAGAGGAACACGCAGCACTGCTCCCTGTCACAATCATGTGACCAATGTGCACACGGACATGTATTACAGAGTCATACCCCACATTGCCCATCATAGATACAGCAACACCTAAGGAGCCACGTCTGCATGCACAAGTCCCACTGAAGTACAGACCCACACGGCAGGCACTGTGCCACCCATCACACACATCAGCAACACCATCTAAGTCTTGTCCATGTAGTCCTTACTGCCTGTCACTCACACATCGTACAACAACACCCATGTAAGACAAACCTTACTAGAAGTAACAGCGTGGAACGACAATATTGCACACAAAAACAACTGGACCCATGAAACACACAGGCACACAATGCACATTCAACATATCATCCATCGCATCTGTCAGCCCCAGTGTCATGAAAGGTATGTCATCCGAACAGCTGTCCCTCATACAGTAGTCATGCAAAGATACCTGCCCATGACAAATCATGTGCCTGCAGTGATTGAAGCGCACGTCACACTGCGAGTAACAACACACATAATATAGTCAACACCCCAAGAGCACTGCATTGATGCACATGTACGAGAGCAGCACGCACACCAAGGATTTTGCCCATCTGCAATACGTTGTGTGGCACACAACAAGCACGAACTCACAACAATGCTACCAATGTAATGTCCATGAATGATAACAGTCAGCAGATATGACGGGCATGTCAGACAGACACACACCTTAGTCTATGCACTGTCATGTTGCCAGAACACATGTCATGTTCTGCACCCATCACCCACAGTACGTACCCCAAAAGCATATTCCAAGCCAAAAGTGTCCAGGGGCTGTACCCCTTGTGCCATCTGCGTTTCTAAGCGTTCCATCTGTACCCCAAAACCATAGTTCAACCCAACATCGTCGATGGTTCTGGAGCCCGCATACACCCGAGCCACAAAATGTAGGAGCATAGCAACACACACCCATCGGCATTGCTAATCCGTCCCATGCCACATGTCCACATCACACAGTTCCATTGCCTAGCCCACGCATACACACATCGTACATCCACACACGCCTCTGGGAAACCTGTGCACGACAGTGCACGAACTGTGAATGTCAGACAACCAATACATACTTTGCTAGGTGCAACACAATGACCCATCTCATTCTCCCCACAGGTGCCGAACTGCTGGATGCCGGAGAGGGAGACAGCAGCCAGCACAGCCAGTCCGCAAGCCCCCGACCTGGACTCACGGATGTAGAGGAGCTGGACACCTCTTCGGACACAGACCACCCAGCAGGCTCATCTGGAGTGGCAGGGCACACCTGCTCCCCAGGGCCCCTCCTACCCACCAACCCATCATCCAGGGATGCTGACCAGTCACAGACCCCTGCTGCCACGGTCGTTGCGGCCACTGCCACGGCCATTGCGGCCACTGCCACGGTCGTTGCGGCCACTGCCACGGTCGTTGCGGCCACCACCACCACGCCATCCCTGACCACTCAACCAGCGCAAGGGGTGGCCCGGCCGTCTGGGTCCACCCTGGGAGCCAGAGCGAGGACCGTGGTGAGCAATGTGGCTAGTGGGCAGGTCGGTGGCAGCAGTACTGGTAGGAGGAGCAGGGTCAGGCCAACGCCATCTGTGCCTGGGAGCCAAGCCCTGCCGCAAATCGACAGAGTCCTTGGGGCCTATGAAGAGGCCCAAGGAGAATGGGCCAGGTCGGCTACCGACACGCGGGAGGTCCTTGGGGTGTTGAGGTCCATGGACGCCCATATAGGCCAATTTATGACCCGTATGGACCAACTAGTGGACCTCATGGGCCAGCTGGTGGTGGTGGTGAGGGCACAAGCAAGGCCAGCAACACCACCTCCGCCACCACCTGCTGTGGCGCTGGGTCATGCAGCATCGCGTTCCCCTGCATCCCCAGCGAGTGAGCACTCCTCAGCCACCACCAGCAGCCCACCAACACAACCCCCCCCTCCCAAACGTGGAAGGGGCCGTCCGAAGAGAAAACAGGTGTCCAGAGAGGACTTCGCACGCAACAAACGCCAGTGAGTCAGCCAGCCACCTTGACCACCTACTGCATTGACTTGGAATACGATCCTACCCCACACTGCCATGTGAATGGCATGTGTCTGTTGGACTGTGGACATAGAACTTCATGGGTACACCTTGACCATCACGCAGCCATGACCGTCTACTCATTGTCACAGCATGCACCACATTTGTCATCACCTTGCACACAATCACATGTCACCGCTGTAAATAAATACACCTTGATCACAATCTGCTTTATGTGTCCTGGGTTTATTCAACGATGTGCAATCGCCACCATGAGCAGAAATGCATCTGCTGTGTGGTATGTCGATGGGACAGGAGAGGCTGTAGGGACCAAGGGGTGAAAAACAGAACAAGAGTACATTCAATGAGTGTGTCACACACTCATCACACAGTACTTGTCACCAACTACAAGCAATGTACACACATCTCACAGAGCAACAGGGCACAATGCTACAGCCACTGTCAGTGGCATACCAACCTGGACCATTGACACACAGCACTCAGTGAACAAAAGGCCCCCGTGACAGAGCACACATACACCTGCACAACTACAGCTACATCAGCCGTCGTACATGGACACTCACCGTCAAGTGAAGTAGCGGGCGATGAGCTGCTGACGCACATTCACAGCTTCCTCCTCTCCACTGTCCTCTTCACTTGACCCGTCCTGGTCTGCAGGCTGGGGCCCTGGTTGATCTCCGTCATCCACAATTAGGGGGATCTGCTTGCGGATAGCCAGATTGTGCAGCATGCAGCAAGCCACTACTATCTGGCACACCTTCTGTGGGGAGTACGCCAGTGCGCCCCGGTGCGGTCCAGGCATCTGAACCTGGACTTGAGGAGGCCAAAGGTCCGCTCAACCACACGTCTGGTCCTCCCATGTGCCTCATTGTAACGGACATCAGCTGGGGTACGAGGATGTCGTAATGGGCTGAGCAGCCAGGGCCCATTCGGGTAAGCAGAGTCACCTGGGTGTGAGGGACACAGAGAATCGTTGCTATTCCAACTGGACACAAGACAGCATCGCACAGCCAGCACGCTACACTACTCCACATACTCACCAACAATCCAGCCACGGTCATGTTGCAGATTGGTCATCAGTCGTGGTAGGATGCTGTTGCGCATGATGTGCGCGTCATGTGCCGATCCTGGAAACTTCGCACACACGTGTGATATTACCATGTCCGCAAGGCACACCACTTGCACATTCAGGAGTGTGTGTGCTTCCGGTTGCGGTAGAGGTGCTCAGTGGCCTGTGGTGCAACAAGGCCAACATGGGTGCAATCTATTGCACCAACAACGTGGGGGATCCGTCCAAGGGCATAGAAATCACCCTTCACTGCCGCCAATTCACGAGCCCTGGGGAATCTGATGTACCTGTTCCTGTACAGCATCATAGCTGACAGTACATCCCTCAGCACCATGCTGAACATGGGCTGGGACATCCCACCTCCACTGCCCACTGTGTGTTGGAATGATCCAGTGGCGAAGAAATGCAGTGCAGCCATCACCTTAGCCGTGGGGGTGAATGCTGTTGGATACACCCTGCGAGGACGGAGGTGGGGTTCCAACAAGGCACATAGGCGATGCAGGGTGGGTCGGTCCAGACAATATTTACGGATGACCTCCACATCCTCCATGTCTGACAGCAATTGGTAGGGGCGATGTATGTTTGGTCTCCGCCTAGGAAAGATGGAAGTGTACACATGTCAAAGCAACACGCCACATGGCATTTTCACATACACATGACTAAAATGACTGACCAAGCAATTGAATCACAGAACAGCTGACAAGTAGGGACAGCACAGCCACAATACACTTACACAGGTCCCCTACCAATAGCAATGGGCAGTGACACACACCATTGCTATGAGCATGCACATGGGGAGTTAGGCCTTAACAACTTGTAAGGCATGCTGATGGAAACAGACTGCATATTCGGTAAGCTGCAACACCACGGCAACATGACTAGCTGCTGTGCATCACACTGCTTCCGAGGCTGGTTGTGTAGGGCACACACCAACAACGCTATGGACACAGGCTGAGCGGCCAAAACAAGTGGGACCTGTGGCACGAGGGGATATGAGACAGTCATTGATGTCCCTACTGCACCCTATGTACAGCACTGTACGGATCACACCTCCAGAAACATTGACAGGTGTACACATTGCCAGCTCCATGCCAACACGGCTGTGTGATTGCAAATACACATCACAAGTGACACGTAACGTTGCACGTGCCAAGTGGCAGATGTACATACTGAAAGATGGCATGTGTGTGCATATGCATATCCCATGCTCCCATGCCAATGTGTACATGATGATATGCCAACAGACATGTGGAGGCTGGCCACTGGCCGTCCCTGCCTATGCACACAGCATGTTGTGGCCCCGTCCATTGTGGACCTGCACCCACACACAAATCATGGCCACACCTGCAGATGCATTGCGCACATTAAACTGTGTGGTGCACATGGCATCAGCGGACTGTACCCGCCATGGGCCAGACCCTTACGGCCAACTCCAATGACCCTCGCGGTTGCACCCTGCGTGTTCCACTATGGAGGTAAGCGTCCCGGGCCAGCTGGGAGCAGGCCATCGTCTGCAATTGAAGCTGGCAGACATGGTACACAAATTGCAGCAGCTTGGACCCACTGAAACTGCCCCAGGGGGCTATGTGAGTGTGTGAGTGAGACCGGCATTACCACAGCTACCTGGGACTGCAGCCTGGCACCCCTCAACAACACCTGCTGCTGCCACCTCTCCACCTACACGTGGATGACGCTGAGGATATGTCCAGGTCCACTCACCAGCGAGGAGCTGGAGATCCTGGATTCCGAGCTCCACGCACACTGCACATGGCTATTCCTTGCGAAAGTTGTGTGTGAGAGACAACTGCAGTGTGTGTGGGAGTGCATGTGGGGGACACACATGTCGTTGATCCGCAGCACTATGAGTCAGAGCCTGTGGTGTTCAAACATGCACTGCTCACCATGCTGACTGCAGGTGGCAGTGGTATGTGAGCTCTCGGGCGCTTTGACATGTCTGTCCCTCCCGAGTGGTGGTACATGGCAACTTCATGTCAGACATCCAGTGACACAGACAATTGGCAATGCAGGTCTCAGTGCACTTGTTGCTCGTGTGAATGTCAGGCTGGGGCCATGCTGCCCTTCTCAGTCCCAGCAGGCCTGGCCTGCACATTGACTGCACAATGCCAGTAGGTGACAACACAGAATGACTAGTGGGTTACATGTGTCACCTGTTCAGCACTCTCCGGATGAGCGCAAACTCAGCCCTGTACATTGGTCACACCATGCCTCGTGAAAGGGATGTGTGTGTGAGATAGTGCCACTGAATGTGACCACCGTTGCGGGGTGGGCCATGCGCAGGCCGAGTACGTTGGTTGTTGCGCAGTGTTGGTCACAGTGGGTACACCAACACAGATGTGTTGCCTTGTGATCTTTTGCTAGGTCCGCCTGACAATGGACAGTAGATGTGGGCAGACTACACATTGGTCGATGTGCTGTCTATATGCATGTGCCTTCACACCAGGCACAGCTGCCCCTGCACATGTGACCCCTGCTGCCCTCAGTGCTGGGTCTGTTGAGCTGATGCGCCATCTGTGCGTGGGGCAGACAGCTCTCCTCACTTCCGTCATTGCCCATGACATCACTTTGCCGCAGGTGACATGGATCATGGAGGGCCCACATGTACGCGTGGGTGGACTACACAAGACTGTCCAATGGTCATCACCCCCAGTCAGTGCTTCGAATGGGAAGGATGTGGTGCTGGTACTCATTTTAATGTGTAGAGTGGGCGGGGCTAGGTGCGGGGCTACATGCAAGACATGGGAAGTTCATCGGCTCATCTACTAGTTGCAATACACACGAGACACGTCTTTTCATGACCACATCAGGGTCATCCCTTGAACTGACTGGAAGTCAAACAGTCATATTTTGCCCTGTCCTCATGGCCTCCCCTCGCTCACCAAAATATGCGTTGGCACCTGGGAAGCCACCGCATGCACCAGCAGCTCCAAGCTCGCCCCAGAGAGGCCAAGGAGTGTATGTGTGGGTCCAGTTGAACAAGTGGTCTGTCTCGCGGCATAATAAGTGGCGGGACGCAGTCCACCTGCGTGGTGCCCCGACTCGACACCCGGGCAACATTGACAATGCATGACAGGCTCCGCAGTCCGGACACACCACCTGCAACACACAGAGGCTGTAGCTGCCCTAGCGGCCCAGGCCACGTCCAACTGGAGCTCATGGACCCACACATTCACTCTTTGGCCTCTCTGGTGCGAGCTTGAAGCTGCTTATGCACGCGCTGGCATCTCTGTTGCAATGGCATGTAACGTGTGTGGGGATATAGGCAATGAGTGAGATGGTGCGAGCCACCTTCCGTGACGTCACTCCTGCTCGTGATGTGTGCGTCCCCCCACTACTTCCATTAGACTTGTGCCATACTACTAATTGAGGATGTGTTGCCTGCGTGATGTGTCCAGGAGGAGCGTGCCATGACATCTCACCCACCATGCTCCACTGCCATCCCGTGCCCTGGA
This sequence comes from Calotriton arnoldi, assembly GCA_963921515.1. NCBI lineage: Eukaryota > Metazoa > Chordata > Amphibia > Caudata > Salamandridae > Calotriton > Calotriton arnoldi. Next base: position 31,862 of record CAWUFW010015784.1, on the reverse strand, counting down.
TTGCCTGTGCAGGTGGACAATGTTGGGGATACACCTGGTCGACAGGGGATGTGAGTGCCTTGGCAAGGGCCTGGCGGACGCACAGCAGTATCCAGCATGTCCACGGAGGGTGGGCTGACGTCTACACCTGATGCAGCATTGATCGTGTGCCCGCCTGTTGTGCACACACGAGTTCACATACATCCCCAGACAGGTGGTCTTTACAAATTCCCAGGAGAGCAGCTATGTACTGTTCTGGAATCCTCCCAACACAGCGTGTTTCAACATTGCATGTGCGCACCTACCCGTCACACCCACCCACCTGAGCCAAGCGTAACTCCCGCTTTACATGACACATGTGTGTCATCCACAGTTGTGCTACTCTCTCAGGGCCGGACCTGCAACTGTCCCGTAGCACACACACAGCACCGATTCGTACTGGCATCCTGTTAGATTGGTAGGCACACTAACCCATCTCCTTCTGAGACAGTGGTGGCTGTGATGGATATTGTGACTGGGCACATGGCTTACTTTCAATGTGTGCATTTGGGAGGTGGTGGTGTGTGGTGTGTGATTGTGGTAGCGTTGGTGTGTATGTGTGTGTCATGTCCATGTCGACTGCACACATATGTCACCCCGGGACATGGTGGATGTTTGTTACCGTGCTGAGGTCTTTGAATATGATGTGATGGGTGTGTTGTATGTTGCACAGTATGCAGTGTGTGGGTGTGTCCTTGCAGTTCAGGCTGACTCCTACTTGTTATGGGTCAGACGTTGTGTGTGTGCAGGGTGTGTGACTGTCAAGATTGTGTCTAGTCCAATTGTGCATGTCAGCATTTCTTGCTCACTGTGCAGTGCTGCCCACCCACTCTGATGTCGTGTGTGTGTTTTGTCAGGCATTGCTGTGGCATGCTTTAGCGTGGCTCCCACTTTTTGTTGCTGAGTGTGTGGTCAGACTGTGTGGGTCATTGTAAACATGTGTAGGACTGTGCTTTGTAGTGAGCAGGCCGTCAGTGTTGATGTGATGATCTTTCGGGCGACTTCAGAGTGTGACAAGTCCTGCTCCACGTGCTGTGGTATTTCCCTGTGGCCACTGTTGCGGCTACTCATTTGCGTTGTCATCCAATGACAGTGGATTACATGGTCATCTCACGACTGCCGTGTACTTCACACACTCTCATCCTCTCTCATTCGTACTTGTGAAATGAATCAGCAGAGACACATTTTTGCTTCAAGCCATGTATTGGGACTTATGTCCTCTGTGATGCAGTATAGTGGACACTACCGGCAGCGAAATGCATGTGGAGGATGTACTCAGCATGATTACACATAGCATAGGGTGTAGGGGTACATGTCATTAGTTGTTGACTGTGGGATGTGTGCTTCAGAGTTACAACTGCTTAGCCGTTGCTGTGCTAATGTACATTTGCTAATTACTGTGGAGCTGCTAACTTTGACACAGACAGTATACATTTCGCATACCAGACCGCTTGACATCATAGGCACAGTACATCTCAGTTCCATGTTACAGGTTTGCTGCTATGGTTACTCATATACACGTGCATGGAGGTGACATCAGGGCATGGGCTTACGTGCATGCAACGGCGTCCCACTTGTTGTTGCAATGTGGTGGCTACTGGACATGACACAGTCACTGGGGTAATGTTGTTGGGGGATGCACTTGTTGTCCATGCAAAAGTCCTGGCACGGAAGTTCAGAGGGAGGTGAGGTGACAGCTCTCACATACTACAGCCGACCGATTACTGTCCACTGACCGGTGCATATGTTCATGGGCGCAGGATACATATTATGGCATAGTTGTACGTGCAGTTATGTCCATGTGGTTGCCATACACAAATCCCATGCCTCTGCCTCCCCTGTTCATGCAGAGTTACTGGATGTGATGAGGTACAGAGTGCATGTCCCGAAAATATCCGATGTCATGGCAGTGTAGTTGATGGTGTGGTGTTAGTTGCAGGTTGTGTGGTATAGTTGTTGTACTGGTAACTGCTCAGTCCGTGCGGATGCCAGGCATGGGTACGGTGTGGACATCATTGTTCAATTGGGGGTGTTGCGTCGGGCCCGACGAATTGACAGGTTGTCAGGAGTGCGATACCTTCCAGCAGGGCTTCCATGGCATTGGTGGTAAACATGGATGCCATCCAATGTAGCGGATGGTGGCTGTCAAGGTGTTGGTCGTAAGTTGTCCCTTGGAGGAGCATGATGGGACATGTTGGATGACATTCGATGAAACTGTGATCCAGAATCCGTCGTGTGGAGGCACAGTGGTCCCATTGCAGTGTGGGTCCGATTGCAGCCACAAACGCCATGCCCCCATAGGCTGAACAGACCCTGTCGTGGACGTCCAGGGGGTTGAACAGTTGTACCAGGTCCGCCATTGGACATGCAGGGTTGGAGAGACATAAATCCACAGGATAGTAGAAAGGACACCTCCGACAGTAGAAGACGGGGATGACGCAGCTGAACAATGCGATGCGGTAAGTTAGTCGGTAACTTACGTTCAGCAAGGCCAGATTTTCACATCCCAATATCTGTATCAGGTAATGTTTGTACAGCTTCATCTGTCCGGCGTAGTTGGGTAGGTGTGGTGCAAATGCCATTTTGCTGATGGGCGATGTGATGGCGTGCTCCGGCTGTCTGTGCAGTCTGCAGAGTGCAACCTCCGACGTTGCTGGGAATTCTGTTATGGTCGTAGGGAGGCAGGGCTTGGGTTATAGTAGCTTGTGCGAAGGACACAGGCCCTCATCCCACATGCTTCTGTGAATGGTCAAGGTCAGTGGTGTCTGACTCCTTCCCGATAACTTGCATGTGAACCACATGGGGGAGTGGTATCATTTCTTTTTCCCTTCGGAATGTTCTTTCGTGTTATGCGCTATCTGCCCAGTGGACGGTTCCCTCTGCATGCCTGTGTTGGGCTTTTTTTGAATAATGACTGTGTTGTCCTGCTTGAATAGTTGAGCTGTGGTTTCGGTGTGGGTATGGTAGGCCATTCAGTGCTATCTCCTCTCCCGTGTGTGGGCGGCACGCTGCGTTTCCGCTATACGTTGGGCCTTGTGTGTGGGTGGTGTAATTGGAGCCACCTGTTGTCGGTCCCCCGGGATCTTTGATGTTACGTATTGCATGTCTTGGTATTGGGTGCAGGGTGGTATCGGTGTTTCTGTGTGGTACTGGCGTACCGTTTGCCGACGGGGTCCATATTCTGCTGGGTGATGTTGCCGCCGCTGTGTGCTTCACCATGTTTTGCACACAGGGGTGTGTCCTAATTTGGCGTGACATCACTGACATGTTCGGGTCAGTTGTGTGACGTCAGGTTGGCAACAGTGAATTGCCGGTTGGCGACATGACTGTGGCAGGACTGTCACGTGACATGTGCGTTCTGGGTGGGGCTGGTGTGTGTAGTGTTTGGTTGTGACCCTGTGTTGTTTGTGTGCGGCGCATACTTGGCGCTGCCGTTGGCCTATGCGTTGTGCGCATGTGTGGCTGCGTCGTCGCCGCTGCGCTGCGGGGCCGTGACGGGGACGTTAGTTCCTGGTCCCAGGTGGTGTGTCCCCGGTTGTTGCGAGTTGTTACAATTTGCCCGGTGTGACATTTGTGGGTGCAGTGGTGGATGTGTCGCGTCCACGCAGGGGTGTCTGGGGGGGGCCATGTACAGTATTACCGCACTTGCACTGTGTGCGGTGTTTGCGTGCCCTTGTTGTGTGTCTGCCTACCTGCGTCTCCGCGGTGCGTTGACTCCTAGGTTCTGCATCAGGTAGAGCATGGGGAGGGCCTGCAGTGCTGGATTCATGCTCGGGGGTCCGCCTCTTTGGTATCCGTACTGTGCGCTCGGGTTTCCGCCTTGCTTTCACGTGCGGTGTCTCTTAGCCGGGGGAGCTGTTTGGTTGTGGCATCGTAATTTGTACGCCGGGCGGTACGTGTTTCGTCGGGCGGTGTGTCTCCATTGGGCGGCGCCGCTACGTGAACGGGCGCACTTTGATGGCGGACGGCGTCGCTGGCTTACGGGCGGTGTTTGGCTGTCTTTTCACATCCTAATTGGGCGGGCGTGTGGGCTGCGGCGGGCGGACGGTAACTGTTGGTGTTTGCATCCACCAGCACGGCGGTGGTGCTTCCGCCCGCCATCCTAATGGGCCCCTTTGTTAGTTATTCAATGAAATCCAAGTTTGGCTTGCGCAGATTCCCATGTATATTCAGATGTACAGCCATTTATACATACAGAAATTACAAAGAAATATATCAGCATGCAGAAAAGGGACTTTAAAGTGCATTTACAGTAACGGTTTGTTAAATTTCTTTCTCCATGGGGATTTTTTCAAATACAGAGAACCTCTATTCCACTAAACCTCTATTGATTCAGAGATTATTTTTTGCTGAGTGGAACATTTTACTCTAAGAGTAATAAAGGACTCCGTTTTCCTGCTCCCTGCCTGCGACATGTCATGGAGTCAACAGATGATGTCAACAATAGTTTGTCTTTCCAGCTGGCACAAATTGAGTTATGTTAATCATGCCAGGGACTCATACAGGTCTTCAACCCCACAGACATTTTTATACAACAACAAAGATAGTTTATTTCGCAATGAAGCCCATAAAAGCATATCAATAAAATACAATACCGCGTTCTAGACCTAAGCATGCCTGACAACTTGAAAGTCAACCTTAAAATTGATAATGTACTGAAATTTGATATATAGAATTATAAAAATAGGAAAGAGTAAAAACATATCGAACAGCGGCACTCATGATGTTGCATTGTACAGGATCACTCACGGTCTCTGAAACTTATTCAGAAACTAAATAAGGCGTAGGTCTCCAGGTATCATGCAGAAGTTGTGTTAATACAGACACTACCATCTGAGAGGTATCAGATTTTAGTAGTGCTGAGGCAGACCCTGCTGTCAGCACACACCCGCGGATCTTAATGGGGTATTAGCCAGTGTAACCTCAGGGAGGTGAATTGGGGACAAAAGAAAAGAAGGTACATCTAGTTCCATTTAATAGTTTGAGATAAAGGGATGTAGCAGATCTACCCTAACTATCTTCAGCTTAGGGGTGTGCCACAGTTTCACCCAGTATATTAAGGTTTCAGCCATAAGGCCATAGTCAAGAAGCATAGGTGCTGTTGGTGTGCTTGGAGGCAATTTCAGACGTTTTTGAGGAATTGTAGCTCACAGCGCAATAGGTGGGGGACATTGGAAGCCCACCCAGTTTCCCATCATACAGAGATTATGTGCTTTGTACACCTCCTAGATGGGTTGGATTAAGTGACCACCTTCGTTGCAAACAAAATAGAGAGTGCTCTGAGTTTGCTGGGCCATCAGATTTGTTAAGCAAATCAGATACTGCCTCTACCTCACATCATGATATAGGTTGATGATCCAGATACTGAAAACAGGAGATCTGGTCAAGAGAAGAAGAATTTAAGGTAAATTTGTTTTTGATGCCCTTATGTGGGTGAAACATCATTAACTTAGTTTTTTCCAGTGTTGATTGAAAGACCCTTGGATAAGAATTTTCCCCTAAATGGTTTAGTATTTTTTAGCGCCTAGCAGGGGTTTGTGAGACCAGGAGAGTGTTGTTGGCAAATACAAGTGTTGCCATCTTGGTTCCACCTAGAGCAGGTGTATATCATATGCAAGATTTTATATAGTTTGTCCACTCCACTGATATAAAATGAAAATAATATGGGAGCTAGGAGGCAGCCCTGTTAGATCACCCCTTAGCAACAGCAACAGTCTAGTGGTTTCACCAGCAGTGCCCCAGCGAATGTTTGCAAAATTCCCTTCCCAAAGTCTAAATAATAAGGAAAAAATTCCAGGTGGAATACAAAGGTCACATGGGGTAGCCCACAATAAGTGTAGGGGAACGCTGTCGAAGGTACACCATAGATCTTCAAATTTATACAAATACCACATATAGCGGTTGCTTTTCTTTTTTAATAGGAGATAGAACCTGATTGTTTGATCTATTTGGTCCATTTTCTTCCTGAAATCAATTTGGCAGTTAGATAGGATCTTGATTTCCTCAGCCCTGCTGTCAATCGCTGAGAGCAATACACTTGAAAATATTTTTTTATGTTGTCTCGCAAACTGATGGGGTGATTGTTGGCAGGATCTTACCTATCGCCTTTCTTAAAGATGGACACAGTCTCAGCTCCCAACCATGTGGCAGGGGAGGAGGCTCCCTGTAGAGCTGCATTACTCATGATGATAATGAAATTAGGGCTCCCGGTTTTATGGTATTTATTTTTTTGACATTTCCATCTGTATTTATCCATATTTATTCTTTGCTCTTTTTTTCTGTATTTTTCCATTTTTATTTTGTGTTTTCTGTATAAATGAAGGTGCAATGGGTATTTTTCCACATTTATTTAACTGATAAATGTATACTCGCATTTAAATGTCCAAAAGGTTTCAGCAGTATGCAGTGTAATAACGTTATCTAAAAACACTTGCATTGTAAAATAGCATAAATAACTGCACTTAATTACGCTTAATTAGGAAATCTATTGTCTTTTTTCGTCTCCCTACCTCTCATTCTTTACACCTACTGACCTGGCACTCATGATTGACAATAGAAAAAATCATCTGAAGAAGGCTTATTATCTCTACTTTTCTGTATTTAAAAATAAATATAGACAGGAAAATAAATAGTTTTCTGTCTGTATTTATCTGTAAAAATCAGTAAAAACTGAAAACTGGGAGCCCTAAATGTAATGGCCCCATAAGATGGGGTCCGATTTGTAGAGTTTGGCTAAGATCCCTTCCAACCCTGGGGACTTTCCAGACTTTTGCTTGGTTATAGCTGCCATCACCTCTTTTAGTGTAAAAGGGTTTAGGTCATGAGATACAATATGATTGCATCTGGGTGGTCCAATTGACGGGACTACCCGAGAATATAATTTCGAAAAATGCGAGTACTGATGATCCTTGGTTTCACATGACTTTGGAGAAATTATTTTGTGATTGTGACCTGAAACTATGGTTTTCCATAAGGTTTATTGATCCCTGTTCCTTACAGCTGTGAGCTCTTTATTCCAATTAGCTTTTATCCCTTTCAAATGTCATGACAATAATCAAAGATTTAAAACCGGTGCCCTTACCTATCATTTCTGCACATGTCTCCTTCTTGATGGATTTCATTAAAGATGCCTTTGCCAGTTTACCAGCTTTATCGAACCAGTGTTCAGATTTGTGGGAGGATTTCTTCTTGACCAAAGTTGGCCCCGACAGCAATGGCACTATGAATACTGCAAGGATGTCATATTGGTTCATAATGTGTTGTGAACAAGACTGAGAGCTTTTTTCTTGGGCTAAAACCCTCTTGTGAAGCTGCGTATATCAATGATAAGGCATTGGTAGATTGTACTTTGTGCCATTTCAGCCAGTGATGGAGGTGCGCAGCCTGAAGGTCATTGCCGTCAATGGTCCAGGAGGTGGAATGGGAATGAGTTTCCAAGGTGAAAGAGCGCACCAGTGCATCATGGTTGCTTTCTGTCATGTTTCAATGGGCATGCCACGCATTCTGTCTCAGTGATATATGTCCAGAAGTGCATAATCAATTATGAATATACCTTGGGTTTATTACCATTGGTCATTTTTTCTCTATATATTGTTTTCAATGTTCTATTTCCACACATCCGCTTGTAAGTAATTTATTAGTAAGTAATTTATTATTATGCACAATTAATTAAAACCTTTGCATACATTAAACATATAAAAGTAGAAGTTCCTTATTCATATTACAATAAGTAAAACAATGTTAAAAATCCGCATTTATACTGTGAACAACACAGTGTAAAAATCCTCTTAAAAAGGTGCGTTCATGGTTATTACAGTCTTCAAAATCTTAGCGTGCTTGAGTGGCAGAGAGTTCAGTTGCTAATAAATTGTCAAATTGTCAAATTAGGCTGCCAACCTGTCTTTGTACCCTCCACGGTGCTTGGTTCTATACTCGATGGAGTGATTTGAAGTGCCTGGACTGTAATAAGGGGCTCTTTCAACTTGGTGGGTCGAACATCAAACGATGGCCAGTTTTGACGAGCTTGTGCAGCCATAAGATGCACTTAAAGGTTTTACAAGACCAGTTTCAGAAGATACCCAGTTCCACTGTGTTGGATTGACTCGTGACCAGTGACGAAGAGTTTTTAAGTCTCTTAGCAACAGTATCGAAGAATTTTGTAATCCGGCAGTTAAGTTGCACTACAGCTGGATTGAAGCACAACATTACTGCCTGCCTGCAGGTCCTGATGCCATGCTGCTTAAATATTGGTTTTAATGAAGAACACCTTATGTCCCTTAGCATGTGGCAAATACAGACGATGTGGATAAGATCCTCAGTGCTGTGACTGCACAGACGACAGAGCTGCTCGCCTCCTTTCCTTTCCCATGGTGGTAAAAGAGGGGTAATCGGAATGACACCTAAATGGAGCTTTAAAAATTTCTCCTTGTTTGCCGTTTTTATTCCCATTTTAAAGTAGGGTTGGGGTTTGAGGGCTTTGTAGTTGTTGAGCACTACCCAGCCGTGTGTTCGCTTGGGGAGTGTTTCTTTATCCTCTAGGGCAGACATCTGTTGAGTTGCCTTTGTCACTATTTTTTTAAATGAAAGGTGCTCCATTGGAGTACTCCAAAGATCTGTCAGTCCCAAAAGCTTGATGGAGTCTAGAAAATATTCTCTGGCTGGCGATTTTCCGGGGCAAAACAGCTCAATCCAGAGGTGGGAGTTCAGGAATCCTTCCTCAGCTCTTCAGATTTTATGCCAACATTTTATGTAAGCACCTCATCATTCCACCGATTGTTTTTGTAGCCCAAATTCCAACCGAGAGATGAAATATCGCTCTATAAGAATTAGATATTATTATATCCAGGACTACAGCATCTTTCCCTCTCAGAGGTTCACTCCCATAGGTCAGAGTTGGCTGTAATTTAGCTCTCAGAACCTTTAGCAGGGGGTCAAATGTTAAATCCGGCAGCTTTTTCTTCAAAGGCTTTATGGCTAAGTGAGTCATGACTCCCTTCCTCCTCAAGGACTCCAACTGTGGTTTGAAAGAGCTTTTGTAGTCTAAGAGTATTCTAAGGTATTTATAACTTGTTGTCTGATCTAAGCGCTGCCCATCCAGATACCAGTTGATGTTTTTCTTCCTGTGGTAATTTACTGCCATAATTTTAGGTTTTTTGAGATTTATTTTTAAGGCATTCCGTTGCGAGAAGCTATAAGTTGTGTCCAAGAGATGTTGGAGTCCTATGGGGGTCCGACTTATTAATACTAAATCATCCGCGTAAAGTAGATTTGACAACGTCATTTTTCCTAGCTTCAGGCCGTGGGATGCACATCTGTCATGTTCCCCAGGGAGGTCCGCTAGGAAAAGGTTAAAAAGCAACGGGGCTAGGACGCACCCTTGCTTTAACCCCTTTGAAGTAGGGATTCGCTTTGATAGGTGTGTCCCAGCGCCTAGTTTTATCCTAATCCAGGTGTCAGTGTGCAATTGCCTAAGTTGGTCTAGAAGAGGTTTAGGTATCCCCCATCCTTCCAGTTTTTGCCAGAGCTTGGTGCGATCGACATGGTCGAAAGCTGCTGTATAGTCTATAAAGCAAAGAAATAGGGGGTATTTTCCTTCCTTTGCTGCATCCATTAACAAGGTTAACGCCATGATATTAGTTATGGTACCTAGCCCTTGGCAAAACCCTGTTTGAGTTGGTGGAATTATATGATTTTCTGAAGACCAGAAAGCTAATTCGTCCAGGATTGTCCCCGCATAATATTTAGCCTCAGTGTCAATAAGGGCGATTAGTCGATAGTTATTCGGAGCACTCCTTTCGCCCTGTTTGTACATTGGGCTGATAATTGATCCTTTCCAGGACTCTGGAATTGTGACCGCGCTGATTACGTGTCTAAATACTGGTACTAGTGCCTTACTCCAAAATTCTGCGTCGTATTTGTATAACATTGGGGGAATACCATTGGGGCCGGGGGTTCCTGCAGGTCTGCCCCTAGCTATTTATTTCATTATCTGTGATGCTGTTGGACCACTTTGTTCCTCTGTTGTGATTAGTGGGCGGTGTGCACTTAATGATGGTTCTATCCCCTGTTTCGGTTGTATTGTCCTATGGGAGTCGCTTTGCTCTATTTTTGCAAGGTTGTGGGTTGTTACTTCCCTGCTAGGACCACCAGCACTTGGATTCCCTGGATGTTTAGAAGCGACATCTACGTTTTGCTCTTTTTCGTTGAAGTGGCTAAAAAGATAATTAACCCAGACTTTCTCGGTTATGTTGGAATTTATTCCGGAATGGTTAGATCGCTGTAGTGTGTTAACTGTGTGCCAAAACTTGGCACTATTATTTTGTTTTGCATCATGGAGCAATTTTGCCCATAGTTCGTCATCCTTAGTACTTTTCTTTTCCCAGTTCCTTCGCTTTAGTCGTGTCTTTGATTCCCAAAGGGTCCGTTGCAAGCTCAAATCTTGTGGTGATTTGCGAAAGCGCCTTAAGGTTTGATTTACGATATACTTAAGTTTTTTGGTGACTGGGCTATTCGCCTTCCTTGTTGGGGGGACCGCCATTTTCCTCAGCTTTGGCCGTGACCTGGTTGCAAGTTTTTCTCCTAAGATCGTAATAAAGTTTTCCCAGATTTGCAATGGCTGGGCTAATGTGGCCCTCCCTTGGTTATATAGGGGCATATTAGCAAGACCGGTGATAAAATTATCGCCGTTTTAGCGGCAGGAAACTGCCGCTAAAACGGCGATAATGGGCTTGATAATATGCCCTTGAGAATTCCAATAGAAGCCCAGGTTAGATGTGCAGGACATCTAACCTGGGCTTCTATTGGAATTCTATAACGCATATTAGCAAGCCCATTATCGCCGTTTTAGCGGCAGTTTCCTGCCGCTAAAACGGCGATAATTTTATCGCCGGTCTTGCTAATATGCCCCACAGTTCTTTAGCGGTTGCCGATATTACTGGGATTGCATCTTATTCATTTGAGATTTGTGATTTCTTCAAGGCTGATGGTTTTGCACACCTCTAGTGAGAGGGATGAGCTTGCTTTAAATCTTACTTCTTGGGGCAGGTGGTCACTGAATTCATTGTTGCCTATTCTAAAGGAGGCGATTTTGTTGAACAAGGTTAGAGTTGTAAAGGTGAAATCTAAATGAGATGATGTTCTGGACGAATGGTATGTGGCGACTGGTGGATTGTCCCCCTCGAAGCGGCCGTTTAGCGTTCTCAAATTGAGGTGCTCTAATTCCTGAAGCAGGTACTTCGAGCATCTTGTTGTTTTGTTAATTTTTGAAGGTCCCTGTATTGGTGTTCCCCAGGCGACAGTTAGATCTTGCGTTGAATCCTCATCTTGACCGTTCCCTAAGAGATGCATATTAAAGTCGCCTGCCAAAATAATTTTGTCTATGACCTCTTCTTCCATTATTCTTTTTAGTTCTGCCACCAGTGTCTTGGCTGCTTTTAATTTTTGTTTAGGATGCACATAGACATTGATTATTATTACTTTCTGGTGGATCTGATTGAACTTGAGCGTTGCTATTACAGCTTGAATGCAGCTTGGAGGTGAAATATAGACCTTTACAGGAGAAATTTCTCCTATTACAGTTATTGAGGCTAGGAGCATTAATCCCCCGAGCGGTGGCCAAAGTCTGATCCCTTTATCGCTGGAATAAAGTGGGAGGTGTATCCTTGAAGATCAAAGGGTTTTACCTCCCAGGTCTCCTGAAGCAGGATCATGTCAAACATTTTTAAGTAATTTAGAACCTCTTGATCATCAGTTTTGGTGGTTAGGCCGTTAATGTTCCAAATACACATATTAATTGTTTGTTGCTCTACTAGGGCCACTGGTGAACTGTGTTTCCCTTGTCAATTTGATCGCGCTGTTGTTATTGTTCGCTGAATGTGTAACCAATTGTTGGTTATTGACGAGTGAATTGCTTCAGATTGTCCTCGACCTGTGTTCATTACAATGGGCTTTGTGTCCATTATACGGGTGTCTGGAGTATTGCTCCTTGCACCCTTTAGTACTGAAGTGGTCGTTTTATTTTGCTCATTAGTGACTGTGCTTAAAAAGGTGTTGGGTAGAGTGGTTTTGGCTCTGTCTTCAGTTTTATCCCCCAACTTTGGAATCTATTTTTTTCCTGCATGATTTTATTTGCTATCTCAGAAGTATTCCATCTTGTTTTGGTCGCATCTGGGCATAACAGGTTATTGTTAGGTAGAAATTCGATGAAAAGCAGGTCGATGGAACGGATATTGGCTAGGCTCGGGATAGAATGTAGGAGCCGTAATACGTTCCCTCTGTTTAATATATCCGCTCTGCCACGGGATTTGTACTATGGGAAGAATACGATGGTGTCTATTTCCTCTGCCTCTGGTGGTTCCTGATCCTGGGTCCGGGTTCTCTCAATAATAATTGCTGGGTTGGTCTGAGACCTAGTTTGAACATTGTTGGTATTGTTTATTCCGCTGTTGGCATTGTTTTGTGGGGTCGACAATAAGTCAGTTAATGTCCAAGTGATATCTTGCATATTAGTTCTTGGCTCATTGACATTTGTCAATGGTTGCAATAGCTCTTTGTGACTGTCCTGCGGGTCATTTCCCAACCTCGGCCTTAAATTTTGGACCCCTTCGGTGGGTTTGCTGGAAACTTGCATTGGTGTGGCTAGCTCTGTTCTTGCTCGAGCGGCCTCCTGACCTTTATCATAAATTGAAGAGCTTTGAGTTGACGCTCTTGTGGACAACCTCCTGATTGATTCATGAGTTGGTTCCTGGGTGTTGTTATAACTTGTAGTAAGATGTGGTCCCCCGGCCAGTCCCTGTGTAATATTGGATCTTATAGAAGGGTGCTCGGTTCTATCTACTTAAGCAGAGGCAGGGGTATTTTTAGTGTCCTCGAGATTAAATTCGAGGTTGGCTGAGAATGCTTGAGTCTGAGTATCCACGTGTTAGTCCAGAGGGGCTGACTTCCTGGTTCTACCCTTCCTTTTTTGTTTGCGCGTGTTTTCTTTGGCAAGGTGTTATAGTCGGCTTCTCTCACTTTAGGTATTGCCGAGGGCCCACTTCCACCTGTTGGAAAATCGGGGTTTTCTATTAACATCTCCGTGGGTCGGGGTTCTGATGTTATTTTTCTCTCCATGGTTGACTCGCTGCTCGTAGGAGTATGAGGATTGATATTTGGTTTCAGGGCAGAGAGTAAGTCACCTAGTATTGAAGGTAGTGTAAGAAGTTTGTCAACTATTGGAGAGCAGGTGCATTCTTGTTGTGGTGTTTGGGCTTTAAAGGCCGCTTCCTGCCCTCGCTTTATTAGTCCGTTCAGTTCAGCTAGATTCCTATCAATCTCTGAGGTGAAGTCTGCCAGGGTTTGAAGAACTGTAAGCTGAAGGTTCAATTTATGTGATTGATATTGAAGCGCCGTTGCTGAATATTGCATTGTGCTCAGTATGGTGGCCCAAATTGAATCTTTGTTTACTTGTCCTGTATCGCTTCTCTCAGCCCACACGGTGTTTGGGGGGGTTTTGGGAGAGTTAATAGTAATGGGATTATGATTGTACGAGGCGACAAGTTCCTCCCACTCTTGGGAGGCTAAGAATGACATGTCGCCATTCGAGGTGGAAGAATCTTCGTAATGAAACGGCAGGCAACGCGCGAGTAATGAATTTTCAGAAAGTACGCTGTGGGCCCTCGGGGCTACTAAATCTTCTGCTGAGGTGGTTACTGGCTGTATGGGTGGACTATTTTTTAGCTGTGATGATAGATTCCTTGGTTATTGATCTCTCCGCTGGGCTGCTTCCGGGGGTGGAAACTTTATGGAACTTAGGGCCAAGCCTTAGGGCCAAGCCAAGCCCAATGTTTGGCCCCCCTTGTTGGGGCAGATTTGAGATATCTGTCTCAAGGTAACTCTCCACTTCTGGGGCGAGGGTTTGATGAAACTTAGGGACTAGCCCAACATTTGGTCCCCACTGTAGGATGGGTTCTGAGATGTCTGTCTCAAGATGACTCTCCGTTTCCACCTTGATAGGTTGCCGTGCCTGCAAAGAGTTTTTAAAGTTTGATTAATTGTCCAGTGGGCTATCCGACAGCTCCTGTGCTAGCTCGTTACCGTTGTGCCCTTTATGAGCTTCGTGAGCATCGCATCTGGCTCTGCCAGTTTCTACGCCTTTGCCTGACCCGTTAATATCTTCTCCTTTTAGCATTTCTTCAAAGTTTTGTTGAATAGTAATCAGATCTGCGCTGATGTTTTCCTTTGAATGAATTAATGGTTCAATTGGTTTTGGTGTAGGCCGCAAAGTTTGATCAGTTCTCCCTGGCTGGAGTGGGGTTTGAAGCCCTTTCATAGTTCCGCTTTTGGAGAATATTGCTGTTCCGGGGTCTTTCAGAAAGGAAAATTTAGTATATATTTTGGGCTGTAGGGTACATGGGTTTTTTTTTTTAGGTGACCCCACAATGCTAATTAGTTCTTGGCTTTCCAAGCCCGATTTCTGAATATCTGCAGTTCCAGTTCCAGTTACTGTTGCAGTTAAGGTGTTTAATCCCAGTCGGCCTGGTGTTTCACTGCCTTTGAAGGGAGCTCTGTCGGGGGAACAAGAGATCTTATTGACCATCCCTATGTCGCTTGTTTTTTTGAGTTTTTCGCGCTTTGTTAAGCGACTATCCAGATCAGAGTCAAGGGGGCCGTTATCTCTGCTCTCGCTCTTATTTTTCCTTTTTGATGGCTTTGGCTTTGGCTTAGGCCTCGATCTTATGGGGGGTTTTCTGACTCTGCCTGACCTCATGGTCCGTCCTGTTGTCCTGTTGTCCTCTCTGTTATCAGAGTTTTCTGCGTTGCCTTGGCCTTTGCCTTTACTTGGATCGACCTGATCTACCTGATCTACTTGAGGCCTCCCCACCTTCTTAGTGACACCGATACTCTGAGAGATTTCACAAGGTGGTGGAAGTGTGAAGTATGAACACTGTTTTCTGGTGAATACAGGTAGGTGCTGGTGGGCGCAGTCAAGCTGATAAATTTGAAGGCTGTGAGTTAAGTGCTGCGAGCAGTGACAAGCGGTAGCTCGATGAACGGGGCTATCAGGCGAGCCGCAAGCCGCACCCAGACCTAGCCGGGCCGCCTCCGCCGAATCGCCGAGCACACACTTAGCAGTCTCCCTAGTGGAGGTCTGCGCTCATACTTGCTCTCGTGAACACGCTCACCTGTGTCGTGAGGATGGCTGGCTGTGGATCACGGTTCACAGCGAGGACACTGTCCTGTCTTGCCTCCTGTCTTACCTCCTGTCCTGCCCCCTTTCTTGCCTCCTGTCTTGCCTTGGGTGGTCATGCAGGAGATAGTCCGAAGGGATCTGCAGCTCTCTCCTCAAGCGGGCAGAAGACTGTCGCCAAAAGAACCTCTAGGCTAACCAAGCCGACGCGAGCACCAACACGAGCAACAGGGAGCACCGAGGCCTGTACATGCTCAGTTGTGCTTCGGCTTGGTGTGGCTGGTTGTGGCTGGACGGCATTCGTTGAACACCTTGTGAAGAAGCTGAAACTGAGGTCGGCGGGGAGCCGAGAGCAGAGAGCTCAACCGCAGCAATCCCTCCCGCTCACACGCTCACTCGCTGAAACCAGCGGTCAGTACGAGAACAAAATATAAAATAGCTGTTGTTGAAAAAAGGAAGGTATTGATGGATAAAAATGGATGGATAAAAATGGATATAAAATCAACTCTGTATAGTAAACACAATCCTCATCATGGTGAAAAACAAAATTCACTAAATTAACCTGTGTTTGACCCTCTGGTAGCTTGGCAAAAAGCAAAAAACTTAACGTAGAGGCAATGTGTAAAGTATTGAGTAAACTTTATTAACAAAAATGATACAAGAGCGACAAAAATCTAACCAGTAGAACTGGAGATATTGAATTTCAAAGTTTTAAGTGAAAATAGCACCACAAAACAGAAAGTGTCCCTCACGGTTTTCTGGTCACGCAATAGACTGAGGAGAAGTAACAAGTTCATGCTGACAGCGATGGAGCATGGGTTGGATACAGGGAAGAGTTAACTTCTTAAGTCTGGCACAAAGAGTTCAGTTTGCTTTGAAGAAGGCTGACAGAAAGATGGTTTCAGCGCAAAGAACAGGAAGAGCATTGTAGACTGTCTTAGCTGTAGTGCAAAGAGCCTGTGGTCACTAGATATTCGCGTTGGTGGATCTTTGCGGATGCTTGCTATTGGCATGATGCGCATTTCTCGCATTGCTTATCGCTGCGGACATTCCCTCTCAGTGCGAAGAGCATGTCCCGCTAGAGTTTAATATTGCATTGGCTGTTGTCGTGGGCGGTCGATTCTTGGCACAAAATGGTCACTTCTTGTCACGAGAAGCCCTGATGTCTGGATTTTCACCCTTTTTTGGTGGAGGAGCTCTCACTGATGCCACTCAAGAGGCCAAGACCTGGGGAGCTCCTCTTGGGGATCAGGAGTTACTCCCCCAGCGGCCAGCAGCAGACCTCCGGGAGGTCTAGACAGGTTCAGTTGGTGCTGGTCAGCTGGGCAGTTGAAGGGAGGCCTCTGGAAACTTGTGAGTCCCTGTAGCTCACACAAGAGGCCAGCCATCTGACCACTGGGGTCACTTCTTGGCCACCTGCAATCAAGGCAAGCAGGTCTAATCTTCCTTCTTCAGACAGCAAGGCAGTTCTTCCAGCAGCAGGGTAGTCCTTCTGCCAGTAGGGCAGTTCTTTTTCTAAATCTTACACAGGTGCCAGAGTCTTCTGATGAGTGGCTCCGAGGGTCCCTTTTTTTATTCTTGGTGCCAGCCTTTGTATAGGGAATTCCTTGGCCTACCACCAAAACTTGTTCCAGTCGGTTCTTCCCCTTTCCCTTGTCCTATTACCAAACTATTTAGGGTGACAAAGGCAAGGGCAGGCCTGGTGTCAGGTTCCTTTGTGTGTGCTGCAGGCAAGGTACTTTGAAATGTAATTAGAGCAGAGTACATCTCCTCCCCAGGCATCCTGCCAGGAAGACCCTCTCCCAGCTATACTCAGGTCCAATTGTTCAATGTCTGTGCCTAATACATATTCCTGATGGGAAAACCATGAACTTTGGTAGGCAGCTGGAAACTCCTGCAAAGGCCCATAAACTATAGGCAGGAAAATGCCAACTTTCTAAAAGTCTCAATATAGGTAGAACCTTGCTAACCAAGATGCTTGCTCCTATTCCCTATGTGGGTCAGGGATTAATTCCCTCTCCTACTGTGTACTTTTTTGTGCAGCTTCGGAATGCCATCTCAGGCCTGTGAGGTCCTCCTGGACTCCTATTACTGTATCTTCGGAGCCCAACGTCAACAAAAGACTCACTCCACAATTTATTTACCATGGCCTACCCTTGCAGAATGGCCCTTTTCCCTCACTAATTAAGTGCAACTTGACATTCTCTGTATGAGCCCCATCAATCTTCCCATCTTATGATGTAGGATGTACTGTTTGCTTTACAAATTCATTTCTGTCCTTATGATGACCCTTCAAATTACCTCAGGGTCGAAACACCGTTGACACCCAGGGCCATAAAGACATTATACTAAGGAGTTGGCTCACCAGGAGCTTAATAGAAATATAAAAAAGACTGTCTGTCTGGTTTAGAAATGTACTAATTTGTAGGTGTAGTCCTGTTACTGGACCATTATACTATCTCTTGCCCATTTTAAGATCACCTTTTATGTTTTGTTTATTTAGGCACTTGTGTGTACTGTGAGATGACTCTTTCATGGAGCACCACTATTGTTTGTTGTTGATCCTTGATGTACAATGTATGAATTCGTATTTATTGACATCTCTTTATAAAATACTTATATAGTGGCTAAGGATGTGTAGTTACATTCATTTGTCTATCATTGGATTGATTGGCAATCTATGAATTGCAAAAAAAAATCATGCTGCTAAGTGATACCTAGAGGGAATTTGGTGTTATTTGATAACTTTCTAATAGTGGCATTTTCAAAATTGTAATTCAGAATTCAACTTTACCATTAAAAAGTATTTTAAATTACAATTCATTTGAGTTTAAAGACTAGCCCTCTATCTGCTCCCATTCTGAAGTTAGTACTCATTAATTGGAATTAGGTAACTCAGTGCTAGTTTATGGGAAAGACAGACCTTACAACAGCGAAAAATGACTTCAGGAGTTTTTTTGCTGCCAGGAAATGTAAAACCTAAACCCATATGTCCTACATTTTAAATACCATGCACCCTGCCCTACAAGCTTTTAGGGCCTACCTTAGTGGTGACTTATAAGTATTAAAAAGTAAGGGTTAGGCGTTGAAAAGGTTTATTTTGCCAGGTTGACATGTATGGGCTGCAGTGACTGGCCTGAGAAATGTTTTAAAAGACTACGTTAATGGGTGCCAAAATGAGTGCTGCAGGCCACTAGCAGAATTGATTTGCAGGCCCTGGGTAAATGTAGTACCATAAACTAGGTATGTACCAGTAAATTAAATGTGCCAATTAGGTGTAGTCCAGTTTTACCATGTTTTAAGGAGAGGTCACAAGCACTGTACCACTGGTAAGCAGGGGTTAAGAGACCTAATGCTAACAAAAACATGTTTATTAAAGTAAGGGATTGAAGGCAAAAAGTTATGGGGGAATGCCAAACCAAGGATGTCTGGTCTACCAATCATCTAGGCATGTCTGATTCAGGTCTCACATTACAAGCATATAGGTTCTGTGATAATGTCATTAAGGGATAACCTGCACCTTGTTGCTGTAAGATGACTCAGTTAACTTTCCTTTAAGGGTGGGATTTCTCATTCCCTGTCTTCATTCTCAATTGCATTACAGTAATCTTCATGAGGTTTAAAGGAAGTGTTTAAATCCTCTGCGTTGATTAACATCGCATTAAGGCAAGATCTCAGGTATGTGAAGCTATTTTGCGAATTCTCCAGGGAGGGGGAGATGCTTCTGCAATATGTGTTAAAAAGTGAGATTTTTAGACCGGAGTGAAAAGTTAAGAGGAAGTGTTTGATGTCTTCATGATTACAATTAATGACCTTGATCTGGCACTGAGGTGTGGATCCAAATGGACAGTCTGCCTGAGGGTCCCCATCTGGAGTTTTATAGAAGGAAGGTCACAGCAACGATAGCCAGATCTGTGCATGACGGCTAGAGCGCAGGTTTCCTGGCATACGACTTTCTTGTATTTGTCAGTGAACTTGCATCAGTCAGTGTCGTTCACGTTATGCACCAAACCTACCACAATCCAGGTTCGTAGCTTAAAACCAGCAAGATTATGGGCCAGATGTAGCAAAATAGGATTTTGCGAGTCCTTAATAGCGATTACCTAATAGGTACTCGCAAATTGCGCACGCAATTTCAGGGATGCAAGGGTTCCTAAAGGACACCCTGTTGCACCCCTGAAATGTGCAGGTGTGCACATGTGGCGCACATACATGCCAAAAGGGTATGTATGTGTGCCACATGGCACTTTGAAACATGCATAAAATTGCGGGGCATATTAGCAAGACCCACGTTAAAATTATCGCCGTTTTAGCGGCAGGAAACTGCCGCTAAAACGGCGATAATGGGCTTGCTAATATGCGATATAGAATTCCAATAGAAGCCCAGGTTAGATGTGCAGGACATCTAACCTGGGCTTCTATTGGAATTCCATAACGCATATTAGCAAGCCCATTATCGCCGTTTTAGCGGCAGTTTCCTGCCGCTAAAACGGCGATAATTTTAACGTGGGTCTTGCTAATATGCCCCTGCATTTTTAAAGGAAATCGCAATTTACCACCAACCTGAAGTTGGTGGTAATTTGCGATTCCTTACAGCAAAATCGCAATTTGCGATGTCTCCCAGAATAGCATTTAGGGAATCGCAAATTGCGATTCTCTGAATGCTTGCGCAAAATAGGGAATCGCTAATTTTGCGATTCCTTATTTTGCGAATGGGTTTTTCACTTCCTACATTGCACAGGGCTATTTTGCGGTTGCAAACGTTGAAATTCTGCGAATTTCAGCGTTTGCGATCGCTATTTCGCTTCCTGCATCTGGCCCTATGTGCCTTAAATAAGGGCAATGAATTATTAACATGTAAGAGTGCTGTCAATGATGGGTTTGCTAAATATTTTGTTAGGGATAATGAAGTGGTTTGCATATTAGAGACTGCAGTACCCAGTTGCACTTGAGGAGTTCATCACCGACTTTCATTATTGTCCTGCCTTCATTGCAGATACTATATATTATGCTCATCAATGGAAAGTTCAGAGCTATTGAGGACTCTGGGCCCTTGGTTTGGGTCAAAGTTTTTAGATGGTTGAACTAGTCTGCTGCCTAACACACTATTGTGTTTACAATTAGAATGGTTGGAGGATGTGAGGAAGATTGGGTAGTTTCAAGTGAAACATTTGTTAACAATGTTTCCAAGTTGCTCAGCAAAGACTTTTGGACCCATAGAGCAACATATGGGATCTTGGTCACCTAACCTACCCTTGTGATTTCTTTCTGACCAATATCCAATGGCTTTAGAAAAGTAATTATCATAAGGAACCTCAGAGATGTAAATAGGGGACAAGTCAATTATATTAACTTCAAAGGGCCCCTACTGTTCTGTGATAAGGTGGTTTGATTATGAATTTTGGCGATACAGTTGGTATTGCCATGTGGAGCCTGGTGGGTATTCTTGTACCTCACACTGTTGTGTGAAATGGCCGTGGGGGGTAGATAATGGCTCGAAAGAGACGACCACAAGGGGAAATTAATTATTTATTTAATTTTCCCTTGTGGTCGTCTCTCGAAATCCCCCCCAGCCGGCTCCACCGCTCTTACCTGCAGCAGCTGCCGGGGGAGTGGGGCTGGTAAGCCAGCAACCAGCTAGTTACTCCAGTGACTTGCCCTAGAACACTGGAAGACAATTTGTGGTAGTTGCAGAAATTATTCTTTGCTCTTTGGTTGCCACCGCTACCACTATCACAGGCAGGTGCAAATTGTTAGAAACCTAAATCAAGCCACGGGGCTTAATGTGCTCAAATGGCCTCAAATGACCTTGAGATCAGATCGGTGTGGTGCATTAAACAGTCAGCAGGACAGCACTCTGGTGTCTAAACCACTGTGTAGTTGGAGGATACTGCTTGTCACTGCTGCTGTCCGATGAGTGGTGAGCAGGGGCAGGCATGAGTGTGGTTTGTTTTTTTTGCAGCATTGAAGCACTGTGATGTATCCTTAGAGTTGCAGAGATAACTGTTGAGCACCACTGACCAAGGCCTGGGGAGTCAATTGGCATCTGCCTCTTTTTGTACTACATCCTCACATCCATCTGGCTTTTAAAGTGTCAGTCATAGAGAAGAGCCTTCCAAAGCTGTGTCAGTTGCAGTCGGTGATCCCACTATCATTTTGGCTGGAAATAAAACTAACATTGGTCCACTAATAAAGAAGTGCTGGCTATAGCAAAATCTTCTAAATCGCTTGTGGATACTTGCCCCTGCAAGCTGAAGACCTGCTTAGTGAAACACTGTTGAATAATCACCTCTTATGGATTGAATTCACTGTTAGATCATACTCTTCAAAGGTAGAGACAATGATTGACCAGTTAGAAACTGCAACAGCAAAACGCGCTCACAGACAAGATCAGTTGGAGGCTGAAGTCATGGTGCTGGCATGGCTGCACTGTGAAAAGTTTACCGAATTTGGTGATGCTGAAAATACATCTAGACTAAATAATCTACTGATTATGATCATCCCAGAATAAGTTTGGAACTCTGAGCCTAAAGATTTAATTTAGGTATTCAGGTACTCTTCTATAATATTCTGCTAGAGCGTTTTTCAATAAATAAAAATGAATGAAATTAACATGTAAAAATAACCTGTAGGTCTCAAAATGAAAAGTCACATTTTAAGGGCAGGTGAGAGCACCAGGCTTTCATAGCTGCATAGATTAAGTTAAAAAGACTTCTGCATGCATTTTTCCTTTCCCTTTTCTCTGACCTAAGGTCAGTAATGTCAGTAATGTGAGATATTAAACTTCCAATGATATAAAAATGTTGAACTGAACATGAACTAATAGAAAACATTAGATTTCGACCTTCCCATAGAGATATTTTCATACAATACAAAAATGTATTAAATTGTAAAGTTTATTTTCTGAAAAATGTTTCTTCCTAAGTAAGACTCACAATTTGTGACAATTGGATGATTTAATCCGTATGATGGATATACTTAACCATGAACTGTTTTGGATTGTATTAGAAATGGACAGTGGGAACCTAACCTCGACTTGTACAATGTTTATGAAGTGTTTCATTTAACACAATGGGCCTGATTTAGATGTTGTTGAGACTCCCATCGTCCCTCCGTGGTGGTGGTTACAAGTACTCCGTCGAGGTGACAGAGTCCCGCCTGCCATATTTAGATGTCTGCTGGTTGTACTGCCATCCATATGAACAGACTGTTTACTGTCTTGCAAGCGGGGTTCCTCTGTCGATGCAGCAGACTTCTAGGCTTGCCAACAGTACTCCATAACGTCAGGCCAGCAGGTTTGCGCCAAGCCTATTTAGATTTCCCCGTTGTGCTGGCATTGTCCTAGTGGTAGATTCCTGAAAGAGTGAGTCCCTGGTGGAGTGGAGACTGGTAAGTACTACTTATTAATGTGTGTATAAATACATCTTTTATTCCTGAGAAATTCAAATAGCAAAAATATCGATATCGATATCTGAGCACCGAGGAGGAGTCGCGAACCCTCCCAAGCACGAGCTTCATTCTGATTATCTGCCAACACTCCAAACCAGAATGTGTTGGCAGCCATCTTGTGACACGGTAACCGAGGCACAAGAAAACAGTACAAAACAAGTGAAAAACAAGAAAAGGGGGCAGGGTAGAAACACCCTGACCTCATATGCCAGCTCAGGGGGTCCCACAAGGACCCCCCTGGGCCAAAAAAAGCATTTTTTCAAAAAGAAATCGGTCGAATTCGCGCTGGGTGCGCAAATCCGGCCGAGAAAATAAAAAAAACAAAGCTATGTCTCCTGCGCTTCGTTTTGTATAAGCTCCCGGGTGGGCTAGGTCCCGGGGGCAAAGAGTATATATATAGCAGGGGCCCGAGGGGGCCCCAGCAGCCCCGGGGACTGCCACCTCCCCAGGGCTATGCTAATTATATGCGGGGGGCACAAGGCCCCCCCGCAGCCCCAAGGACCGCCACCTCCCCGAGGCTTGTAAAAAAATGCATGGGGGGGCTCCTGCCCCCCTCACGACCGCCACCTCCCCAGGGCATTGTTCATTATATGCGGGGGGCCTCACGGGCCCCTCCAAGCCTCGGGGACCGCCACCTCCCCGGGGCTTAATTTAAAATAATGAAATGTGGGGGGGCTCCTGCCCCCTCCCACACTGCCCCGGGGACCTCCACCTCCCTGGGGCTTTGCATACGTTGGGATGGGGGCCACACGGCCCCCCTCCTGGAGCCCTCCTTGGCCCTGCAGATGGCCACCCCCCAGGCCCAGCTCCTGCAATGTTCCGGGGTGCCCACCCCCGGGACATTGCCATTTGCTATGGCAGGGCGGGAGGCTCCCGCCCTGCCATAGCAAACACTGCTTTGCTTCTTGGAAGCGAAGCAGAATTGCTTTTGGGCAAGGGGAGCTGCATGTTAGCAGCTCCCCTTGCTCAAAAGCAATGCCGGCACCCGCAGGAGGCGGGGAGCCGGCTGGGACCGTGGGGGCATTAGGGCTCCCACCACGGTCCCCAACTTGAGGGCCGTCCCTGGGGAATGGAGTCCCCAGGGTCAGAAGTGGCCCAGGGAAGGGGGGCCATGTGGCCCCCCTCCCTAATTAAAAATTAATTTAAAAAAAAATCGAAGCACAGCTCCGAGGGATGGGGTCCCCGGGGCCAATAATGGCCTCAGGAGGGGGCCGCGTAGCCCCCCTCCTTAAATTTTGTTTTTAAAAAAAGAATAAAATTGTGGCCATGCCCCGGGGGATGGGGTCCCCGGGGCCGAAATCGGCCATGGGAGGGGGACCGCGAAGCCACCCCCCCCATTTTTTTTTTTAATGAAGCAACAAAAAATGCTCTCAGGACCTCAGGACACAAGTGGACTTCATCCACTGAGCAGCAGTGCGCCAGGAGGCGTGTTTGCAGAGTGGTGTAAAAAGGGGGCATGGTCTCGGACCACTCTCAGGAATCCAGCTGTGTGGGGCTTACTGGAGGTACCTGGTGAGCTACCTGGCCCCCAGGGACCCTCCTGAGGAAAGGTGACTTCATCCCCCAACCAAGAGCATGCCAGGAGGCACGTTTGCAGAGTGGTGGAGAAAGGGGGCGTGGCCTGTGTCCACCTGTCAGCAATCCCACTGATTGAGGCTTACTGGAGGTAAGGGGTAGGCTAGTTGGCCCCTAAGGACCCCCAGCAGCGAAGGGGACTTCAATCCCCATCCAAGAGTGCACCAGGGAGCGCGTTTGCAGAGTGGTGGGCAAAGGGGGTATGGTCTGTCATGAGAACTTAGCAATCCTGCTGTGTGGTACTTACTGAAGGTAATAGGAGGGGTAGTTGGCCCCCAAGGATGTCCTCCCACATATTATAAATACCCCCCCATGCCCCCGGGACTTGGCCCACCCGGGGCCATTAACAACGAAGCGCGGAGACCGCGCTCGTTTTTTTTTTTTTCGGCGGGATTCGCGCACCCTAAGCGCATCCTGCCGATTTTTTGTTGTTGAAAAATGCTTTTTCTGCCCAGGGGTTCTTGTGGGACCCCTGAGCAGACCTAGGGGTCAGGGTGTTTCTACCCTGCCCCTTTGTGCGTTTTGCGCACTTGTTTCTTTTGTTTTTCTCGGCGGGATCCGCGCACCCTAAGCGCATCCCGCCGATTTAAAAAAAAAAATTTGCTTTTTTCTGCCCAGGGGGTCCTTGTGGGACCCCCTGAGCAGACCTAGGGGTCAGGGTGTTTCTACCCTGCTCCCTTTTGCGCTTTGCGCACTTGTTTCTGTCCCTCGGTTCTACCGAGGACAAAATGGCTGCCAACACTTCCTGATTTGGAGTGTTGACAGCCACTTGACAGCCAATTAGCATACAGCTCGTGATCGGGAGGGTATGCGGACCCTACGCGCCCATAGATATATATGTGACTTTACTTTTGATTTTCTCAGGAACTACTGAACGGATTTACACCATTTAAGCAAAAGGCATGACACTGAACCAAGGGCTACCTCTTTGCCAAATTCTGGTGTAATTCCGTTCAGCAGTTCGGGCTGTAGCTGCGACTAAAGGTTCCTATGGAAAAATGAATGGGAAAACGCGTTTGGGACCCCCTTTCTCGGCCCCGCTTGACGAATCAACCCGAGACTTTCAGAGGTAGGAGCGGAGCGGAGCGCCCCAACAAGTTGGAAACTTCGCGAACACTTCGGTCAACCGGCGCTAACGTTATTTCAAATAGAATGTCGCGGATTTCCTATGGATAATAGGTCCTAACTATAACTATCTACTGGCGACCGCCAGTAGATAGTTATAGTTAGGACCTATTTTCCATAGGAAATTCACAACATTCTATTTGAAATAACTTTGGCGCCGGTTAACGAATCTTCGCGAAATTTTCAAAACTCGTGGCCCGCTCCGGTCCGCTCCTATCCTGAAAGTCTCGGGTGATTCGTCAAGTGGGGGCCGAGAAAAAGGGGGGTCCCAAAACGTGTTTTCCCCATGCAATTTTCCATAGGAACCTTTCATCGCAGCTACAGCCCGAACTGCTGAACGGAATTACACCAAATTTGGCAAAAAGGTAGCCCTTGGTTCAGAGTCGTGCCTTTTGCTTAAATGGTGTAAATCCGTTCAGTAGTTCCTGAGAAATTTGAAAAGAAAACACATATATATCTGGGCGGAGCCTAACCACACATGTCATCGTGAGATCTGATTGGCTGTCAGCACTTCATCCTGGAATTTCTGGCAGCCATCTTGGGACCAATATAAATGATAGTACCCCATTGAAATGCATTGTAGTGAATCGAAGATTTTGAGGGTTACCAAAAGGAGAACTATAAAGGGTGATAACAGACTTTAGTTACATTAGAATTCATTTGTTGATGGTACCATACTAATTTTAGGAATTGTAGTGTGTTCTAAGGTGATTTTACCCTGTGAAAAATCCTTCTGCTGGGATATCATGAATCATGTTTGAGAGAAAACTATTTTCTCATACTTGTCCCATTGAGGTTTGGAAGGTGATCTAGAAGCTAAAATGAGAGCATATTTTCTGTAAATTCACATTATCTTTCTCAGTCATGTGAGAATGAAGTCTGACATTCTCAGTAAAACATGTACATCCAACAAGGGCAGAGACTGTCAGTTGATTCCTTTGTGTTCTACTGCAGCTTCCCAGAGTGTTCTAAAGAACAACTAGAGTGCTAACAGTCTTACTTATGACAAAATTATGTCACACCTGAAGCCATCTTGATTGGAATAAACTGGTAACTCTTAAAACATTTAATTTAAAAAGGAACAAAATGAGGGGGTTCATTTTGTCATAGAAATTATGGTTAGTGCTGTAGAAAGAAAAATTAGGACATGTTTTAAGTGAGATCTCAAATATCTTCCTGTTATATTTCAACAGGAGCAGCCTGTCAGTTGATGCCTTTGTGTTCTACTGCAGCTTCCCAGAGTGTTCTAAAGAACAACTAGAGAACTAACAGTCTTACTTATGACAAAAGTATGGCACACCTGAAGCCATCTTGATTGGAATAAACTGGTAACACTTAAAACATTTAATTTAAAAAGGAACAAAATGAGGGGGTTCATTTTGCCATAGAAATTATGGTTAGTGCTGTAGAAAGAAAAATTAGGACATGTTTTAAGTGAGATCTCAAATATCTTCCTGTTATATTTCAACAGGAGCAGCCTGTCAGTTGATGCCTTTGGGTTCTACTGCAGCTTCCCAGAGTGTTCTAAAGAACAACTAGAGTGCTAACAGCCTTACTTATGACAAAAGTATGGCACACCTGAAGCCATCTTGATTGGAATAAACTGGTAACACTTAAAACATTTAATTTAAAAAGGAACAAAATGATGGGGTTCATTTTGTCATAGAAATTATAGTTAGTGCTGTAGAAAGAAAAATTAGGACATGTTTCAAGTGTGATCTCAAATATCTTCCTGTTATATTTCAACAGGAGCAGCCTGTCAGTTGATGCCTTTGTGTTCTACTGCAGCTTCCCAGAGTGTTCTAAAGAACAACTAGAGCGCTAACAGTCTTACTTATGACAAAAGTATGGCACACCTGAAGCCATCTTAATTGGAATAAACTGCTAACTCTTAAAACATTTAACTTAAAAGGAACAAAATGAGGGGGTTCATTTTGTCATAGAAATTATGGTTAGTGCTGTAGAAAGAAAAATTAGGACATGTTTTAAGTGAGATCTCAAATATCTTCCTGTTATATTTCAACAGGAGCAGCCTGTCAGTTGATGCCTTTGTCTTCTACTGCAGCTTCCCAGAGAGTTCTAAAGAACAACTAGAGCGCTAACAGTCTTACTTATGACAAAAGTATGGCACACCTGAAGCCATCTTGATTGGAATAAACTGGTAACACTTAAAACATTTAATTTAAAAAGGAACAAAATGAGGGGGTTCATTTGCCATAGAAATTATGGTTAGTGCTGCAGAAAGAAAATTTAGGGCATGTTTTAAGTGAGATCTCAAATCCTCTTCTATTTCATTAGAAAATTCTGACATGCAGACTGAAACAATCACTATCAATACCAGCAGTAGACTTCCAGTTAACTCCCTGGTGAGCAGTAGCTTTACTACAGTGATCTAATGAACAACTAGAGTGCTAACATTCTGAATTTATGGCAAATGTGTGACACATCTGAATGCCTTCTTGATGGAATCAAAGTAAAAACTGAAAGCATTTCCTACTGAGGAGACTGCAGTAAATGACGAAATTAGGAAACTTCATAACAAATAAGTCTCCCAAGATGGCCACCAGAGAAAAAGAGCCCAAATGTAGCACAAATATCACCCAGATGTAGCCCACATATAGCCCAATGACAGAAGTGTGCAAAGCCCTTTTTATGTTTAGTTTTTCTGCAGTTTTATATAGTGCAAACTGGTCAGGTATTGGAGCGTTACATCTTACTTGGACCCCTTATTGTGTATTTTGCACAAAGTACATGAGATTGATCTTGCGAAACATTGAACTTTACGATTCTGTTAACCTGAAGTTGCTCTGAACCGGGCTTTGTAACACCCGTTTTTACCTACTGGTTTTAATTAATTCTCACTGTATTGTATTAGGAAAGAGGATTTACTGTTTTTATGTACACTTTTATGATCTATGTTTCTAAATCAGATCAAATAAAGTTTAATGAATTCTATGGCAGGACGGAGGCGAGGATTATGCATATCTTTCCTCACTTTATTTGCATAGCAGTTCAAAGAAAACGTAACACAACAATCACTAAACAAAAGACTACACAACCCATGAACCATTAGGGGTAGTCTCCAAGGCAACTATAGTCCAATCATATCACAGTCCATCGTATATAATATCGTGACGTCCCTTCCGCTTCCTCTTTCTTCACTGCTCGTCAGTTAAGTGCATTCCTTACATTCTTGGCTTAATCTGACGTTGTTGCTGTTTGTATAGCGGTTTCTTGTGCACGTTATTAGCATTATTGCCTTGGTATTGTTTCATATTCCCTGCGCAGCAGGCTCTTGCCTGAGCGCGTTATCCCCCTCGCAGTTTCTCCCGTTGTGTGCTCTGCGTGCGGTGAGATCCTGTCAGGCGCGTCTGGTGCGAGCGAGGCAGCTCCGTCGAGCGCTCCCGCTGGTCTTTACGCGCGTTTGGGAATCCGGTCACTCCTTTAGTGTCCGCTTGATTCCCGACCAACCCTCGCCTAACTTTGACACCGCTACGCGGTGATTTCCCCACACGGCCACGTTAGTGACCAGCGCCACCTGGTGGTGGTAATTGGTATTGCGCCTCAGTCTATTCTTATAACAGCTTCGGGGAAAGCCCAGCTGTTGGAGCACCGGCGAGGGGTCTGTCTTAAGGATTTTAAGGGCATTTGTTCTGTGCTCACACCCTCTGCTATCATGTCTTCTCCAGAAGACCATTTTTACTCCTCCTACCAGGAAGTGGAGGAGGAATGGCCCCCCAACTTCTCCCTCCAGCAGTGGACCAAGCCCTCTCTCTGGCTATTTCTAGGGCGCTGGCTCCTCTTAGGGATCAGGTTGATAAGCTGGCGAAAAGCATCCCTGGGGTGTTCAGTGACCCAGATCTGGTGGTGGCGGGTCCAAGTAGCTCCCAGATGGGGAATAAAAGGGCCGTTAAGCATAACGCGGGGCACTTGGAAGGATTTGATAAACTTACGGAGACCTTCCTCAAGAGTGCGCAAACGCTAAAACATGCACCCTGCCGGGAGGAGGAGGGACCCGGGGAAAATTGCGACACTGTCACCACTATTGTAGACGCCGACGGCGGGTTTCCCTTAGAGGGAGAGGGTGTATCGGAGGACGATTTCTCCTCCAATGAGGATAAGGACTCGGGGCATCCCTGGCGTCCAGAGTCCCACTCCTCTCAGTCCCTGGTTGGGGATGGGGTCCACTCGGACATGTTCGAGCCTACCCAAATTTACCATCCTAGGTCGGCAGAGTGGACACCTGACGCCAAAGTGGCAGAGTATGTGGTGGGGAAAATCCATCAACCCCTTGAAAGGGAGGTCAGGAATAGGATGAGGGGAGAATGCCCCAGGCCCTCACTGAAGAGGAAAGTGGCACACACGCCTGAAATTGATGAGAAACTATGTACCTTTTTCTCCAAGTATATGAGGGATCCCAAGAAAGGAATTGATAGGTCTTGGACGTGGTAGGGCCCTTGACCCAAATTATTCAATTGACGGAGCGTTCCAAAGAGTCAGGATCCCCTTTGTCCACGGATATTGTGGCTGGTTGGGCGCACTACCCTAAACCCTAAAACACTACCCCCTCCACTACCCAAACACCACTGCACTACCCTAAACCCTAAAACACTACCCCCAGCACGACACCCTACACTACCCAAACATAACTGCACTACCCTAAACCCTAAAACACTACCACCAGCACGACTCCCTACACTACCCAAACACCACTGCACTACCCTAAACCCTAAAACACTACCCCCAGCACGACTCCCTATACTACCCAAACACCACTGCACTACACTAAACCCTAAATATACCCCCAGCATGACCTCCCACACTACACAAACACCACTGCACTACCCTAAACCCTAAAACACTACCCCCAGCATGACCCCCTACACTACCCAAACACCACTGCACTACCCTAAACCCTAAAACACTAACCCCAGCATGACCCCCTACACTACCCAAACACCACTGCACTACCCTATACCCTAAAACACGACCCCCTACACTACACAAACACGACTGCACTACCCTAAACCCTAAACCTAAAACACTACCCACAGCATGACCCCCTTCACTACACAAACACCACTGCACTGCCCTAAACCCTAAAACACTACCCCAGCACTACCCCCTACACTACCCAAACACCACTGCACTAACATAAACCCTAAAACACTACCCCAGCACAACCCCCTACACTACCCAAACACCACTGCACTATCCTAGACCCTAAATCTACCCCCAGCACGACCCCCTACACTACCCAAACACCACTGCACTACCCTAAATCATAAAACACTACCCCCAGCATGACCCCCTACACTACACAAACACCACTGCACTACCCTAAACCCTAAAACACTACCACCAGCATGACCCCCTATACTACTCAAACACCACTGCACTACCCTAAACCCTAAAACACTACCCCAGCACGACCCCCTACACTACCCATACACCACTGCACTACCCTAAACCCTAAAACACTACCCCCAGCATGACCCCCTGCACTACTGCACTACCCTAAACCCTAAAACACTACCCCCAGCACAACCCCCTACACTACCCAAACACCACTGCACTACCCTAAACCCTAAAGCACTACCCCCAGCACGACCCCCTACACCACCCAAACACCACTGCACTACCCTAAACCCTAGAAAAGAAACCCCCACCCCATGCCCAATCCCCCTTACCTCTCACTCCTCATGGTTCCTCTCTCCTCATGGTTCCTGCTTCACGTCATCTCTGAGGGGCGGTGCACGTCGTTGTGAGGAAACAGAACAGCCTCTATTTCCTTACAATGACATGGATCGTCTACATTTTTTTAGAACGCATGGTCATTTACCATACATACCTTTACAACAAAATTCGTTGTAAAGGCATGCGTGGTAAATGACCATGCGTTCTAAAAAAATGCGTAGTAATGACTTTGTGATGTACAACGCATGCGTGGTAATGCATGCGTTGTAATGGTATCGCAAAGTAAAAAAGTCATTGTAAAGGCTGTTTACCGATCGAAGCTGGCCCCTGTTCTTCAGTGAGATGTTTATTTGATTAATTAGGAGGAAGGAATGTGTTTTTTACCGAAAAGTGCATTCCTGGCTGTTGTATTGTGAAAGTGTCCACGTGGCCTGGTTTCACTTCCGGTGAGAGAGTGGAAGAGTCTGTTTGGATCTAAAGGAGTTCTGTTGTTGGACAGGGCCGGCGCGACATGTCATCAGAAAACATAGCTAATGGAAAGCGTCCTCCCTGAAGTGTGGAGCAGTGCCATGAGAGGTCAACGAGTGTGCGTCCCACCGCAGCATGACCTTACCGTGTGACCCATGTGTCGCCTCCAGGGTACGGGAGGCAGAAGCGGAATCACAGGTCCTCTTGAAGACCGTTGTAGCACTAATTCTACAATTTGGTACTAGGGCATTTTAACTTCGTTGTTCCTGCCAGATACAAAGAGAAGATCCTGTGTTATTCAGTGCCCTCGTTACCTTTTTTGTGGGTTGTGGTGCTTGTCACTTCGCTGACCCGCCGGTGCACA